>VXAU01004673.1:424577-486917 GCA_013399695.1 Formicarius rufipectus | reverse complement strand
CCATCACTGTACCTGTGCCCTTCTTATGTGCACTCATATTAGCCTAAAGAAAAGAACTTTTAATCATTATCTGCAGTTTAGGGGTTTTTTTTAATTATTATTTTATTTTTTATTTAATGTTAACATTAAATCAAATCTTTTGATTTAATAGTTTCGGTAACCTATCTCTAAGCATAAATTTCCCAGTTGGTCCACTATAGATAAATGAGCTAAAATACTTTTTTGATTTCTTCTTTTAAAATGTTGCCTTTTGGAAGTCACATATTTTCCCAAGACTTTAAGTGGAACTCTAAATATATTATACATCACATTTTTGAACAGTTAGAATAGTTTGCTCCCTAATCTTTAGAAGGTTAAAAAAGTAAAAATTAGAAATCATAATAAGATATTCACTTTAAAATCTTAATTTTAGGCTATTAAAGGTGTTTATGCTGCTTCTTACAATAAGGGTACTGGGAGCATATACTTTTGCTCTTACCTGTGCATATAGCAAAATAGTTTACAAATATGTTTTCAAGTGTTGCATTTGCGGTGGGCAACATTCATGCTGTACACATTTTTATGAACATTCTTGTTATTTAGCTTTTTTACAGGCATGACATAAAAAATATAGTGTGAAATTATTGGTAAATATAAATTTTTAATTATACCATCCATATTCATATTAGTGACCTCATTTATAGAAATATACTTTTTTGGTGAGAGAACCAAAAAAATTATTCCTAATCCTTTTAACCAGGTTTCCTTAGGGAATTTATGATCATATGAAATAATTTTTTTCTGTTATCTATCAGTAAGAAAAAGTTAGTAGTTTTTAATAAATTATTCGTGATAGAATAGTAACATCATCCTAGAGCTCAATTAGATACAGCTGGATTGCATTAAATCCATGCATTGGACTCACTTCAGAACAAGTATCAATGTAAGTTGATATTCAGGAGTAGCTGTTACACATTAATAAATAAATTTAATAACTTTTTTTTTTTTTTAAGTTTTNCTGTTACACATTAATAAATAAATTTAATAACTTTTTTTTTTTTATAAGTATATGAGATTGCAGGAACTACCAATGAGCTTGGTACTTTTGACAAAATTGGTGCAAGCTTCCAGCAGAACTAAAAATGGTCAATAATTTATTTACTAAACCTGTTGGTAATGCCAAAGTATTTCCGTAAGGGCTACCTTTAGGCTGATCCAAGTCTTCATGTAGATAAGACCTTTCTCTGATATATAAAATATCACTTTTTTTTTTCTGTAGTGTAGACAAGAACATAAACTAAGTGAATCAATGAAAATAATTGTCTTTGAAAAAATGCACAAAAGGCTTCCCAAGACTGCAGTCTCAACACAGTAAAAATTGTACTTCATAACAAAATGAACATGTGGTTTAATAGATAAGAGACTACTTGTACTGATTACCTGATAAACCATTCAAATCAAATCAGACTCATCAAGTGCTCTTGACTTAAAAAGAGGATAAAAAGAATATATTCTTTATATTTGAAATATGTAGCTTGGGATAAATAAATTTATCAAAAATATGTGAACAGTCTGACAATGGAAAATAAATAGATGAGTGAGAAAAGCAATTAATAATAATATTAAATAGAAATAACAACAAAACCCAATCCCAAAGTACATGTGATTATGGCCAGTGAGAGATATTCCCTTAACAGAAGCAATTAAGTTATCTGCCTAGAATTCATCATGTTGTGTGAAGACGTTATATTACTTGCTAAGAAAGACACTGATCTTTATGAGTTGAAATCACAAGATGCTTTTGTCTTCCACTTCAGAAAAGACTAATGACATTTTTTCTACCCTGGCAACATCATCTTGAATGTCTTCTATTTCACCAGCACCCCTGGTCCCTGGTCATATTCTCTTTACATTCAGGAGTATAACATAGAAGAAGTGTGATTTGAATACAAATTCAGAGCAATTTCACCTTCTCTCTTATATAATATTGACTATTAATCAATGTAACAGAATGTTGACCAGGATAATCCTGATACTGTGTTCTGGTTTAGAGTTAAACCGGCAGAAAAAATGAATCCAACTCAGAATGGGATTGCAAGTCAGAATAACAGTTTAATAAAAAGATCACAATAAAAGCACTGATACAGAAGGAGAATCTGTTTGACCCACAAAAACAGATGTACAGCCCAGCACGGTGGGGCACGAGCAGAATGGAGCTCACCAACCCCTGTGCTGAGCACCACGTGGGCCCCCTGAGTTCAGAGTAAAAAGAAAGAAGAAACCTGCTGGTGAAAATGATGACTTCACTCAGGTCAAGATTGGCAGTCACAGTCCTGTTGAGGCTCTGGTCCTCCTCTGAGTCTGGCGAGAGACCTCAGTCCCAAAACCCCAATCTGATATCTGCTTGGGCTCAGATGGGAATGCCCAGTCCCTCCCCCAGGGTAGGGAGTTTCGCAGTTCATAATTTACTCTGTGAGGTCAATCATGGCATATTTTTGGCCTCTCTGTTGGCCCATGAGCAGACATGACCCCTCAGGTGTGTGTGAAGGTGCTGATGGCTCCCTGAGGGGAGTTTTCACACCTGAGTCATTGGTGTGAGGACAGGGAAACTTCCTTATCTCCCAGAACTTCCTATACACCCAGTTTGTAGCCTGAGGGGTTGGGTGTGCCCTGGGCAGCTGCTGCAAATGGGCCATTGTGAGCAGTTCATGAGAAAAAAAAAGACGTAGAAGGTTTAGAATACACACCCCCACAGTGACAAACTGGTCCTGGCTATGATAACCAGGGCATACTGCCTTCTAGACTTTGTAGTCTTTGAAACTCTGAATTCTGTTCAGAGATTAGTATAGTCTTCTAACACAAGGAACAGCCCCACAAAAAGCCTTAACAAAGGTGTTGCTGTTGATAAACTGTTCAAAGAAATCATTCATGGAAGTAATTCTCAAGTTCTTTCATATTGTGGATAATTTATCATCCATTCATGGCTGATTGCCTTTTGGGCCTCCTTCTTTCAGATTTTGTTTTAAGCAAATAAAGGCCTTGATTATATTACATCCAGTGGCCTTAGGACTTTGAAGTGAGAACTGATTCAATATAAAGTGTTTCTTACAGATATCTGAGTTCCTTAATTATAGACCAAATAAGCTCCCTTTTTGAACAGCGATATAGTTACTGTCTCTATTGACCATGGTCTACCTGCATCCTCTTTTTCCAGGTTAATTTTTGACACTCCCTTTCTTTGCTTGTCTTTGTGATCCTTTCCATTTTGCTGTTAATTGTTAGTTTGAACATGGGTGCATCATGACAAAAGACATTATGAAGATGAATAAAAGGCAATCAGGAAAGTACAGGGAGATTTTTTTACTTATTCAACTATTTTAATCATATGAAGTCTTATGAAAAGCTTAAGTAGGGGACAGAACTTCTTCTCTATTGAATGCAAAACAAAATAGGAAATTTGATCCTAGCAATGTTATTGTTATACAAATGGAATTTAATAAATTACATTGCTTTAGACATTGAAACCTACTATCAGGTTTCAGAGAAGAAAATGAGGAAGTTTCATTGAATTTTTAATAACTAAACTCTGATAAAACACAAACTGAATATTTTTTTACTTTTTTAGTATCATGAGGTGCTAGCTGAGCAAGGTGTACTACTTTTTTATGTTGGTAGCGAACAAATCTTAACAAAACCAGGAATTATCTGTGAATTGGCCAAGAGGATCACTACCTGAATCTATAGTAGAAGAGACAATTCTAGTGAAAGCCTGATCGCAATCATACTGCATGTTTCTTTCAGCATTTTTTGATAACATTCATTTTGCCCTTATTGCTTCTTGTGAGACTTTAAATTTCAGGTGGTATTGTAAGGACAAAATAATTGTACAATAACAGATTTTTTTGGCTGGGTCACTTTGTTCCCCATATTTTTATAACATATTGCACATGGTCCAAAGGATTAACTATAGTGACCAAACGCACTAAAATGTAGGTAGCACATAATTGCTTTTGTAAACTACAGAACATCACATCTGGTGCTGAATTTTTCTGTTAAACCCAGAGAAGCACAGGTTATTCCATCTGATTGCTTCCCTGCACCTAATGCACCACAAGCCTTTTATCCCTTACAGGACAAGCTGTAACTGCGAGTCAGTTGTAACTCATGGTGTTAAGAATATTTGGCAGCTGCACATTTGTCAACTCTTTTCTGCTTTTACATGGTCTTTTGGGTGACAGGGGAAATCCAGGCAGACCTCAAGACTTTCTATAGCTTTCCATCAAGCTGACATTTACTGTGGTACCCCCTGAGAGAGCATCCTTTCAGCTGAGAATGGCTGGTGCCACACAAACAGTGTCAGCCTTTATGTGCCAACCTATGAATGTTGGATATATTTTGATCCCTTTCTCTAGTCTGACTGGAAAACTTACTTTCATATATAGCATTTGGATGGACCTCGTTCCCTTCAAGTTCAGATCATATGCTAGCCCCTAAAGGGAAAAGAGTTCTGAGTTCTTAACCTTCTTATCTTAATCTGAACCTTCTTCATTTAAATAATATTTAAGTGACACTGAGCTGAGTTCGGCTGAATTAACCCATAGCAATGTAAGCAAGACCAGAATCAGTGACCAACAGATGAATGTTTCAATGCTGTTCCTTGTCTGCATGGGAATTTCTGTGATATATATATGACCTTTATATCACTACACTTTTCCCTGTTGTGCTGTGCTTTTAAATCTGCTCTTCCAGAAAGCAGCAAATGTATCAGAATTGTTTTCCAAATAATTCCTATGTTATTATCTTATTATGTTGCTGACATTTTATTCCTTATAGACAAAAACGCAGTCATCTTTAACGAGGAAACTGGTAACTAAACTCACTTTTTCTCATTCCTCACAAATGCTGTAAAGTTATTCTTCTTGTTAGCTATCATCATTAATATTAAAAGTCAGCTAGGTACATAAATATCTTAGACTCTAATCCATCTACAGTAATTAAAATTTTATAAAATTGCTCTCTGTGTCTTTCTTGATTGATTACCTGTGACTTTAGGCCACTCCAGGACTTTCATTATGTATACCGCTTTTGATACAGAATATTTCACAAATGTGTTCAGCATATTATATTATACAAAAACTTTGGAAATGGCTGCATTTAACAGCTATTATACCCACATGTTGTTTAATCTGAGCCAAGTTCCTTCAGGCACAGCTTAACTGTCCCTTCTGCTCATACAGAAGCATCTGTGCGACAAGCCTGTGTGAGGATTCCACTGTGTGCTCTGCCACTGGCAGAGCTGCTCAGAACTCTGCAACAACTTGCACTGTGGGTGTCAGAAATGATGCCTCTGCATGTTGATGAAGTCAGAGCACAGTATAAAACCGTTAAAGAAGTATTTTCATACAGCACAAGAAAAATGCCATCTTAGTTATTATGATCTCTGTAGGTTTGGGTCCCTTTTTTAAATTTCTTCTAAATACCATTTTGTATATTATTTTTCTCTGTATCATAATAATTCCATCCCATTGGTTTGTTATGTTTTGGGTTTTTTTGCAGAGGAAAGAAAACTGAGTATAGACTGTGGGTGGGGTATATCAGATGCAGAGGACACACATCCTGTACAATATTTCTGTTTTTCATGCCTGCAATCTTCTCACACAGAAATTGGCATTCATGAGTCATATCAATGTTCATTATTTATAAAATTCCCAAGAGGAATTCATTCTTCTGAAAACTGTGCCGTTCATTATGTGTTTCACATGACTGAAGCCAAGTAACCACAAATAGCATCCTGTACTCCCTAATTTGAGAGGTAGTAATATCACATGAAACTTTTAGTATTTTAGCTTGAAACCCATTTAAATAAGCTCTAAATCTGTGATATTTCTTTCTCCCCTCTCTAAACACATCTGATTTTATTGTTACGTATTTTCACAAGTTTTTATATTTTTTGCCAGTGGTATAGCAATACTGAATCAGGCTGTCTGGTTTTTTCCTACTGTTTCAAAAAGTAGCTTAAAGAAAAGAAAATACTGTAATTTCCCATGATCGGAACAGCAAAAATATTTTAGAGCTCTTAGCTACAAAGTTACGGAAAGAATTTCTTTGAATGAAGTTTGTTCCTTTGATATCCAATAGAGATATTACAGAGTTGAGCAATCACACATCTACAGGAGAGAAATTGGAAAACACTTGTTCAAGGACACATACTTCTTCTAATTGCTCGAGTAATTTGCAGTCATTTTCCTTGTTTCTTTTGAGTACTTATATAACATGAGAACGTTTAGTCCTAGAGTAATAAAATGAGGGAAAGAAGTTTTGTTTTATCTTAAGACTGGTGGCCAAATGTGTATCTCTACAGGTTTCAGCACACTTTTGTAGTCAACATATGCATTCAGATTCCTACTTTTAAGCACTGATAATTGAATATACTGGCTATATTTGGAACATGAAAATTGCTATTCCAGTAACAGTGGTAAATACTGCAGAATTTAAATATTTCATTCTGCACTACAAATATTCTTACAGTTGTCATCCATGAGAGACTGCTGCCTCCACCCTGCTGATGATATGGATGTTTAATAAAGCATGAACATGCTTGCAGAGAAAACTTCCAATTACATCAGGTTAATTATGATAGTCTCTTTCTGAAAATTCTTTGACTGTTATTAAGCATCTATTTAGCCTGAAATGAGAGGGTCATTGTGCAGCACTGAACAGGTATTGGAGCAGAGGGCAGGGAAGCAGGCAGAAAGAAAAAAAAAAATTAAAGAATAACATGGATTTTCACTACCATCTCTGCTCTAACTGTATTTTAATAGAAGAGCAGAGCCCAGCAAGCTGTCAGTGTGGCACCTTTCATGTGCATATCTATAAATACACTTTAAAAAAATTGGCCATAAATCATGCTTTGTCATTGGAGAACATAAAGGGAAATTAGAGTTTTTCCACTGTGGAGGGCGGAGGGGAAAGTCATGGCTCTAAAGTCACCTCTACTCTTATTTTTCATTCTAATCCAGTATGTTTTTCATTTTGCAGCTGAGCGATTGATTCAGTTAGGCATTAGTTTTCTTGGCTCGCTTGATATCAAAGACTTTAAGCATTTGCAGCCAAAGAATGGATTCTTTGTCTGAGCAATCAAGGGTTGTATCAGGGACTGCAATGCCTGCGAGAAGGGAAAGCAGCAAACACACTGATAACAAGGAAAACTTAGCTACAGGAAAAACTGCTTCTACATAGCACAAAACCAAGAAGCTGCAATGATCCCACTAATAGCTCTTTTTCTCCCCTCTTGACCTCTGCTGATTTTGATGTGAAGAAAAACTACCTTAATACAGCCTTGAAATCTGACAGCCTTCCTCCTCACAGAGAGGATGCTGCTTGTTCCACTGCAGCAAAACCTTTTTGCTGTGTGGGGAAATAGCAGCAGTAATTGTAGGATTTGGCCCTTAACCCCGACACACCGAGCCCTGGCATCACCAGAACTCATAATCAGTGCTGGACCATGGACTTTAATAGAAATCAGGTTTCTGCTACCAGTAACATTAGTTCTGCCAAATGCTTGGATCCAAAGATATGCTCTGACATCCTTATGAAGATGGGTTGTTTTTGGCTGCCACTAGTTTTTTTTTCATCACAGGAACTGGTATGGGGCTGTGTTTTTGATTTTTGCTGGAAACAGAAATGATAACACAGGGAAGGTTTTGTTACTACTGAGCAGTGTTTGCAGAGTCAAATCCTTTCCTACCCCTTGCACCATCCCGCCAGTGAGTGGACCAGGAGTGCCCAAGCTGCTGAGAGGGGACAGCTGGGCCAGCTGACCACATCCGACAAAAAGCATATTCCAGACCATATGAAGGCAGCCAACATTGGCATAAAAAAACTCAGAGGGTTTGGTGAAGATTTGAATGACAGAAAGGGATTAATTAAAATATGGTACCAGTAACTTGAGAGAATCTGGCAAGTTTCCACACAGAAAATCATGGTAGTGTTATATTTTCGTTATTTTTTTATTGTTTTCAGCATTCTTTCTCACCATTTTTTTTCTTTGTACTTATATATCTAACATCTATTTTTGTGACCTTCTTATCTTTTCCATTAGGGAGATTTCAAACTGCAAATGAAAAAAGAAAAAAACTATTTTCAAGGACTCACCACTCCACTGTGTGTATTTGCAGGTGTACACTTATATGATAGCTGGATTTCTATCTTAAATAAACATTAATAGAATTTGGAATGCATGGTTTTAATTATTTCAATAGAATTATTTCAATTCTAATTGAAATAAAAAAATACTTTTAAACATTCTCATTAAATCTATGTTTTTAAATAGGGATATTCTTACAATTTCTAAAGAAGGTGTTTAATGTATGTATTTTCTAAAGTTAATTTCAGTGTACCACTTCCATATATTTGGAATTCCTATAAATGATTCTTTGCTGATAGATTTGACACTCAGAATTTCTTCTCAATCACAGAACCACAAAATGTTTGTGTTGAAAGGAACCTTAAAGATCATTTAGTTCCAATCCCTCTGACATGGGCAGGGATGCCACTGCTAGATCAGGTTGCTCAAATGGATTAAACACCTAGATTTCTTAGACAAAATGCAACCGTATTATATATTCATATAGTTCCTTTCCGTTAGGATTACAGAAAGCCACAGTCATTAAGAAAATGACGACAATGTGCAGTTGATAGGACACTTCATCATTTGCTGTAAAAGTCAAGGTGTCATCTGTATACGTAGCAACAAAATTGTAACTCCCACAGCTGAGAATACTGCATCAGGGCTTTCATATTGATGTGGAGAGTCACTAAATGTGGGAGCTGGTATTTTCACCTTGCCATTGAAAAGCCTTGTGACTTATAGCCATTGATGTAAGTCTTTCTTTCAAGGGTGTGATGCCTCATATCAACATTTAACAAACCCACATCTGGACAAAGAAGCACAATTAACTTTGTTTGGGGTTTTTTTGTTTATTTGGTTTTTTTGTGGGGTTTTTTGTTTGGTTTTGGTTTTTTTGTGTTTTTTTCCAAATAAATAATAAATTTAATGTTAAAGGGACACATTCCATGACTGATTTAATGACTTTCAGCCATTTTCCTTCTTCTGAGTTCTATATGCCTTCTTTGAAGATACAAGTTTCAGAGACAGGAAACCTATACCCATTACTGTATAATTCAGAAACCGCACCAGCTGAGCATGAGCTCTTAGACAAGTAGAATTCATTTTGTTCATACCTTTCACACTACACATAGACAGAGATACATATTTAATGCCGTGTGGATGTTTAGCATTTTCTGAGTGATATACCTGTCTAAGGACATCAGTGTAGAATGATTTATTACTCCTGATGATAATAACAATGAAAGACCACAAGAAATCAGAAAAAAACCTTTCATATTTCCAATCAGCTTACATGAGCATTTGACCTTTCATAATATACCCAGCAGTTTTAAGCCATTTTCACTTTCATTACGTATCAGTAGTGTTCTTACCAAAAATGTTGCCTGGAGTCAAGTTGCAGAATTTACAACTAATACATCAGGTGTGATTTCAGTGTGTGTCTGAGTTTTGGGGAATGGGGGAATACAAAACTTGCCCAGGGCAGCAGGTGATCAGACTTCAGCAATAGGTAACAGAAAAGCTTGATAGAATTACCCTACACTAATCAGTAGTCTCACATCTGAACAGCAACCACATGAAAACTGTACATAAAGGAGGAGGAAACAAGAAAAGAAAACTTGAAAATAAAGGGAAATTTTGAAGAAGGGAAAACTGTACAAGCACAATCATTTTTAAGAGTCAACTACAGAGGAAAGAAACTACATCAAATGATATTTTATATGTATCTGTCAAATGATCTGGGCCTATACTTATCAGAAAGGAGATGTAACAAGCTCAGAAATAAATAATGCCGTGTCCTCTACTTGTGCAGGGTCAACTTACAAGATCACTCAACCTTTATGATAATCTACAGCATGCTTGATGTCTTCATTCCACTGTGTACATGCCCATTTCATCCTGCTCCAACTGATAAAAAATCTGGCAGAACAGTCTGTTTTATGATACCAGCTCATAGGTAGATCTAGAGCTGACAGCAACTCTCATACTCTTAGCACCCATGCAAACATATATACAGATTTGCATAACAGAGGAAGTTCACTGCCTCTGACTGGCTTTGTAAAGCCTCAGAAGATAGTTTAGCTTGCACAGAGCATCCAAAAGCTTATTGACAGAGAGGTGAGAGCAATACTGCAAATTATCCTGCTGTTGGATGAAAAGAGAAGCACATTAATTAGGTCTTTTTTCTTCTGGCACCATGCTTTATTATAGAAAATAATGCACATTCCCACACACTTGCCAAGAGGGGATACACAACCCACTTCCCCACCTGCATCTATTCCTGAAACTAGTTTTATAACTGTAATGTACTCTGACACTTCTGAGCACCCTGGGAGAGCATAGCTGGCTTTCTCCAGTAACCCAGCCTGTTAGCAGGTGCTGCAAATCCAGAGGCAGCTGTTAATTGATTCACACTGACAGCTTTGGCAGATTCTGCTCGTTAGCCTACCCTGAATATAACTGCAGTTGAGAGTATCTCCCTCAGCAGAAGAACTGAGGGTTAAGTAGTCCTTGTGTGCCAATAAGACATTGCCTTAGGAGGCAGATAAGTTTGTTCCTGTTGTCTGTTTTGCTGCTTTGTCTTACAGTGTAACTGGAGAGAGACCAAAGTATAAGTATGTAGTGTAGGGGGGATGTTAAACACTGAGTGACTTTGAGATTATCATTACATATTCAATAAGTTGGGTTTTGAGCTGTTTGCTTATCCATGTTTTGGTTTTTCTCTTACAGGCAAAATAATTTGAATCACAGCTATGTTTTATTGCTAGATGTGATTGACTCTGTCCTCCAGGAGTTGTAGCGAGGAGGGTTTCAGAATAAATGTTTACTCCCAGTTTAGTGGAATTAAGTCTCTCTATTTTTTTTCTGTAGTCAGTATTACTATAAAATGAAGAGTGGAAAAGGAGGTAAGAAATCCTGCTCTCTAACATGCCAAACACTTTGATTATCATTGAACAGACTGGGATTACCTTTGTGACAGTATCTAGATTAGGAAATGGTACTTCCTTTTTTTTTTTTTTTCACTCTATTGTGAAAGCAAAGAAGGCCATAGAACTAATACTAATCCAGTATTAGTATGCTTCTTTACATGTCAATTCTAAAACAGTTGTGGTATGCAAAACTTGTTTTATCTTAGACTGAATGTGATTTGTAATTCTTTTTCTATTAAAATGCTTGACAAAGAAGCATTTAGGCCTTCCATTTATGTTTTGTTTTTTTTTTTTTTTAAACAGACCTCTCATGAAGCTGAAAAATTCTTTTTTCTTTAAAGGTGTATTGTGCAATTTCTAAGATTATAAAATTATATTTTCCCAAGATACTCACAGAAACTATATGTGTTTAGACCTAAGGAAAAGAGAAGACTGAAAATGGGCAGGACTACCTTCCTCTGAGTGAAGACAAGTGACAAATCCTCTTGGCTAGTGATGATGTAGCTATTGAATGCTATATAGATAAAAATACTGTGAATAATAAATAAGATATTCTTTGGAAATGGCTCAAATTCTATAGTTCTGTTTTAGAGTTTTGTAGTAGTGAGAAAATAGGTTGAATTGTTACTTTTGAAGATAAGTAGGGAGGAAGCATGATTTTTTTCCACATCATACAAATGTTACAGAAAGTTAGAATATTTTTTGATTCTGACTGGGAACTTGATAACAGTGGGAGTATAAAGCAAAATATTCTCTTTTCTGTCTTGGTCACTGGCACAGCATACTGATCTTATCCTGCCTTTTCTCTCTCCACCTCTAAAACATCCACAGTATCAGCTATGTAATGCACTTGCACTTTTTTTTGCTGTTTACTTCAGACCCCAAACCTTACACTGATTCTCTGGGGTAGTAAGTGATGACCAGCTAAATCACTACCTATTCCTAAACCCATAGCAACAAGTGTTTTTCCGTCCTTGTGGCTGAGAGAGAGGAGTGGGGAGAGATGCTAGGCTGTTTAAGCAGTCTTATACCATTGTTCAACAGATAAGTTTTTAATCCACATCAGGGAGGAAAAGGAATATTTGTGTGACAGAGGATATACTGGCATGGTGAGAAAGTGAGATCAGTGCTGGAGGAGCTGCCTAAAGGTATTTTTGTGCTTCCAAGTCACTCAGAGCTGGAGACGCATTTGAGGACTGTCCCTTAATTAATGAAACAGCATGTGATAGTTTAGCCTCTGAGAAGCCTGGGGTTTTTCAGTTTTGTGGGTTTTTGTTTGTTTGGGGTTTTTGTTTTGTTTGTTTTGTTTTTTTGGTTGTTTGTTTGTTTTTTAATATGACAAATGCACAAAGAGAATTTGCTTTTGCTCTTTAGGAAGAAGTGGTGGGGAATGGCTTGGGGAAGTGCTGAATACTTAAACAGATTTGAGCGATGCAAAAGTTAGAAGTGATAGCTTATTTCACCCAGCATGTTATTTGTCTTATATAGTAAATGTAAACAGGTAGTTCTTATGGTTCCAAACTACCAGCAGCTTATATAATATATTAGTGCTAGCGTAGTTTGGAACACAAATAATTTAAATGTAAAAATTTTCTTGAATATCAGTCATTTGGCTCTCTTTGAGGCACCCAGGGAATGTGATAACTGCTGCCTCAAAATTGATAGCTTCCAGTGTCTTAGTAGATATATATTTTAGAAACACTAAGTGTGTCCACCCAAATAACTTTAGATGAATAAATTCATGTCTCTCCATGGTGTGACTCTGTCTTCTTTAATTTACACTGGGAAAGAAATTTAATTAGACATTTCAGTATATCAAGAAACATGTTGCCATTATCAGTGCATTTTTTCCTCTTAACTTACAATTCCAGGAAATCTCTTGGTGTAATGATAGCTTCTCATACCTAAACTTTCAGGCAGCCAAGAGTCAGAAGCCAAATGGACTCTGTTACAAGTAAATACTCATTGCTGCTTCCACTTGCAACCTGCCCTAATACCATTCTTTTGCTGTAAGCCTTTTCATTAGACTGCAGGTAAAAAATAGTTTTAGAGGAGGAGAAAACGTCCTCGCTGTTTCAAGGTACACAGTGACAGACAGTGTACTTCAAGGAGTATTTGGCTCTTGTCATTATTTTATAGGGAAAATTTACAGAAAGGAAAAAGTGGTCTTCATAATCCCTATGCTGAATATCTTCACTACAAACTCTGAAGCTGAAACAAGTTTTTCTGGTTTGGTTTTTTTTTCTCCTCCTTCCTACTACTTGTATTTAAAGTTTTGCCTCTGTCAGGTATGCTGCATTGCTGTTGGCTTAGTTAATGTTACTGGGTAGCATTATTTACTGTAGAATTACTGATTTCTTGTTAACACTTCCGACTAAGAAATGACCTGTCACTGGGCTGATGCAAGTAGTTATTGCTCACTGTTGTCATTCTACTTAGGTGCATCCTTCTGGTGCATCTGACTACGCTGTGACAGATTAAGACAAAACCTGTGGTCTAATACAGTGGTAATAGCCTTCATGGGTAGTCAGTAACAGTCCTCAGTGTCACACAAGAAAGATTACTTTGGTTGCCATAGTGACATCAGTGTCATTTGTCTCTAAAAGCTCACACTTTTTGTTTTCCTCCTGCTCTTTAAATGTTTGATTGAAAGACTCTGACAACTGTTTGATATTGATCAGTCAGTGACTGAATACCCATTGCCAGCAGTAGTATTGTATCCTTCACTAAAATGTGCTAGAATGCATAGACTTAGGCACGTCTTTTTTTTTCCCCGACCACTTTATCAGGTTGGTTTTTTTTCTTCCAATAACAAATAAGGATAGCTTTAGTAATTCATCAGTACACCAGTTTTCTTGTTTTGAGATTACTGATGCAGGCTGTTCAGTAGGGTCATCCTGTGATGTTTGAAATAATTCTTCAAGTAAATATTCATCTGTGTGCTGCTTCCCCTCTGCCCCAGGTCTCTTGTTCCAGACTACCAACTGTTGACATTCCTGGAAAAGTTAACTTATGCTGGAGTCTTTTTTTTCCCCCTATCCTCTTCAAGACATTGTTTCATTCTCACTCAGTTTTGTCCTCTCCCACAGATGCATCTTCTTTTTTCCAGTGTCTAGAAGGATATGATTAGCCTGCCAAGAAATGCCCAGCTGAGAATCCAGCAAGGAGAAGACACAGGATCTGTCCTGTACTTTTCCTCAGGAGGGTACCAGAATTGTTGCTCTGTTGGTCTAAAATTGTATCTCCTCTTAAATATATCCATGTCTTTCTATGTGATTCTTCAGCAGCTGTTTCTGAGGCTGGGGATATCAGTCAGACATATGATGTTAGGTTTTCCTACTGTAGGGATTTCTTACTTCTCAAACATTCCAAAGCAAACCCATTATTTTTCTCCAAGGTTTATTCCAGTGCCTTGGATTTGATGGGATCTGCCAACTGCTTCAGTTATGAGTAATTTAGTGGAGATGTATGGTTCATGTTAAATCACAGGTAATGTTTAAGTAGTAGAGAAAGGAGACTCACCTAACTAAAGAGAAATATTATCTCAACTTCTCAGGCTGCTGGTTAGGAAGAGGTCACCGTTTTTTTTGAGGATAAAATTGTGCTGGACCATAATAATTACTGTTCTTTCACTGATGAACAGGTTTCTTACCCCAACATCCATCCCCACTCTGCCTTTTATTTCCAAGTGGCTGAAGCTGTAGGGTTGATATATGTTTTTTTGGAGATGGTTTGTTGTTTGTTCCTTTTTTTTTCTTGTTTGATCTGGAGCTCATTCCTGGCTTTCTGCAAGCACACCAAATGTGTGTCTGTGTCTGGCCTTATGATATATGCTACCCTAGACTGAGAGTTGGTTAACAGAGGAGCAATTTCTCTGAAAGCCTCCTGTTTCTAATTGGCTGTGTGAGTGTTTGTCTTTCTGGTCCAAAGCATGTTTGCTCAGCATGAAGTGCAAGTTTGGCTGGAACCCCTGACTGTCTGTCTTCCAGCCTCTGTGCTTTTTTGCTAATGCTTGTGCTCCTCCTTAATAAGGGAGAAGCACCACAGGATGCTAATGTGGATGAGGGACTTAGGTGGAGGGTGTGTGTCCGTCTCTCTCTGGCTGTTCCAGTGGGCTACTGGTTTTTAAAGTATTAGTGCTGTGTGCAAGTCCTGGTTTGTGCTAGTTCTGTTTTTCATACAACAATCTAAGAGTGTGCTTAGGGCAGATTTCTATGTTATAGAAATTATGTATGAGCAAAAGATTCTCTATAGACTCAGCTATCAACGCAAAACCAGGTGATGAGAGTCTGTGTGAGCTCATAGTTTGTGGAGGCCAAAACCAACTTGGCAGAACGAGGACTGTCTGGAATGTCAAAGAGGCCTTGGGAGAATGTTGAAAGAGTTTCCCTGGACTGATAAGACTCAATCAAGTCTGCAGACATCTGCTGCCTCAGTATCTCTAAGCTCCCCGAAGCTGACAAGATTTGTGGGTTTCTGTGTACTCCCTAGGCCAGATGGAGTCCTACCTTATCAATCCCTTTGTTTTTTCTGTCTCGTTCTTTAAATATAAACTCACTTTGCATTCCTGAATTCCCTCATAATGAGCATATTGTATTCTCTTAATTGTAATATCTCCTCCCATATTTAGCATAAAACCAGCCCCTGAGGTGAATATTTACTCACTGAACCTATATGTTGTATGTTGTAACTTCAATAAATATCTCCGTTTGCCCCCCAAAAAGGAGATCAGAAACTGACTGCTACAATAGTGAGGTGGAAGTCTGTTAGCCTGAACAGGCCCATGGCAAAACTGGAAAGTTATAGGTGATCCCATCAGTGTTTATAGCTGCATTATCAGTGAAACTAGTTCTAGGTGATGTTTATTCACTAAAGTACTAAACTCATCAAATCAGTTTTTCAGGGACTCATTTCCCCATGACAAAACATGAGAAATAAGAGAGGCACAAGGTAGCAGTAGGTCTGGAGTGCCTGGTATTTACTTGCATTGACTCTGTGGCATCTTCTGTCTCAATCTGAGCTTTTTCAGCTACTGTCTTAGGAAAAGAGAAGAGCAACATACAGCAAAAGATAATGCATTTCAAACTATGATAATGCTCATAGAACTCTATGAACTCTCTGTGCCACAGAACTCTATATTAAAGTAGCAATTCTTAAAGGTGCTTTTGCATTGCTGCTGTTTTGTGTTTCCTAAGACTTTGCAAACCAAAAGACGTGTGCAGCTGTTTTCTTAAGTCTTTTAAACAGATTTTTTTATTTTTCTGTTCAGAAAGTTTGTTATGTATAGTATATGACCAGAGGAATTCATTTTGGTTTCTGGCCTGGAAGTGTTACTGAATAATAATGGCTAATAAAAGCTCTTTTTCACTGTCCCTGGTCAAATCTCTCTCAAGTGTTTGATATTGCTCTTCTCTGTGACTCAGTAAAGTTTTAAGAATTGAAATGTTTGGCATTTACACATGAGTAAGATAAGCTCTGTCATATCACATTCTCTGGTTGTAAAGAGCCAACAGAGTTCCAGGGGCAGACCTTCTACAATCTGATATTTACTGCTTTTAATTGATCTGATCTCCTTGTTCCCACAAACTCAAAATAGGAAAAAAAATCCAAAACTGACTTTGAACTTCTTTTTGGTTTGTGTTTGTTAAATTTGCCATATGGAGTCTTACTAATTTGCAATATCATTTGCCAAGTCATTGAATGAAAGCTTACTAAGAAATCTCAAAGTGATTTCCTAGTGGGTGTATTTTAAAAATAATGACTCCCAATTCCTTAATAACCAGCAGTGTTAAGTGAGCATTCTTCAAGGTTGTTTGCTTTTTTTAAAATTTCATGAAGTGTATGAACTCCAAGTACAAAAGCTGGATTTATTTCAGGTACAGAGAGTGTAGTTTCTTTAAAATTCACTTTTTTATCTAACCTGACTGTATGGTAGCACCTACTGTGTTTTTGAGGTATGTCCTTCATAGCACCCTCATGAGACAAGGCAACATTATTATTTCTGCTGAAAAGGGAAGTAGGAGAAAGAGTATGGGTTTCACTGTATTGGAATTACCAGATAAACCATGTAAGGGCACAGAAATGCAAGCACAGATGGTTAGAAAAAGACATAAAATGCAATGTTTTTATTCAGAAATTAAGTAGAAATAAATGGTTCTGACCTGATTTTTTTTTTTTTCCTTTAAGTTTTGTAATCAAACTCATTATCTCAGTATCCATAGCAGACTTGCTCTAATTTTATAAAATAGCCCAATATGAACCTGCCTCTAGGTATTGGTGAAGTGTCCAGACTGGAACTCTGACTTGGCAAGCTGGCATTTCTCCAACTCAGATTAGTGCCTTCAGCCACATGTGATCACAGAATCATTAAGGTTGGAAAACACCTCCAAGATCATTGAGTACAATATTTGCCTCATCACCACCTTGTCCGCTAGACTAAGTGCCACATACAGTGGTTTCTTGAACATCTCCAGGGATGGTGACACCACCACCTCCCTGGACAATCTGTTCCAATCCTTAAAACCCATCCCATGAAGAAATTTTTCCTGATGTCCATCCTAAACACTGCCTGGTACAGCTTGAGACAATATCCTGTTGTCTGGTTGCCTGGGAGAAGATTGATATCCCCCCTGCCCCGGCTCCACCTCCCATGTACCTGTTCTTTTGGAGAGTTGTAACGAGTGATGTTTCCCCTGAGATTCCCTTTCTCCAGGCTCAGTATCCCCAGATCCCTCAGCTTCTTGTAGAACTTACTTTTTAGACCCTTCCCTGGTTTGGTTGCCTTCAATCTCTTTCTTGCAGTGAGGAGCCCAGAACTGAACACAAGATTTAAAGTGTGGCCTCACCAGTGCCCAGTGAAGGGGGACAGTCACTGCTCTGGTCCTGCTGGCCACCCTGTTGTTGATACAGGTCAGGATGCCATTGGCCTTCTTGGCCCCTTGGACGAGTGCTGGCTCACGTTCAATGGGCTGAATTTTCATCAGTGTCCCTAGACAATCAGAAAGCATTTCCCTTATTAAAAAGTGATGTGTATATTTTCTGTTGGTGTTATTTCTAATCTTATATTAACATGTGGTTATGATAAGTTTTCAACAAAGACTGAAATAAGAAATAAGTGATTCCTGGAGCACAGTTGAACAAAAAGATGATTTGACACCATTCACATGGCATTCGTGTTTCAGGTTTATATGCACATCACATTTTCTAAATGTCACTCTGTAAAGATCACAGAAGAAATACTGTAATTTATTTTACTTCTAATTTCCACACAGTGATTTCCAGAACTGTAAAAACATTATTGTGTGCACTCTATGGCTCTGCACTGAAACTTTGAATACAAACCCCTCAAAAAAGGATGGGTTTAATATTCTGTGGTTTTAACTCCACTGTAATATAAAATATTTAATTTCTGAAACACTAAATGCCTGACTTATTCTGCAGCTACTTTCTTGGATTTTTTTTTTACTTATACCAAAACCAAAATTTCTTTTTTAATAGATCCTTAATTGGTTTGTTTGGGGGGTTTTGAATATGCTTTTGGTTACATGACATTAATCTGGATGTGCACATTTCTGTGAACACAAAGCTATAAAATGGGGTAAGAAAAGAACTGCTTAATTCAGTGATGTGTTTAGTTGCTTCATTAATTTGCTTACTTGAGAGATATTTTTGGAGGTATTTTTTAGGAAATAAATCTTAGTGATATGTTGTCTTTCTAATTTTAATATTATTTGTGCCTTAAGAGTGTTCCTTCTTGGTTGAAGTTAAAAACAACAAAGCTTGCCAGGTATCATGATAGGTAATCACATTGATAAATACCTAAAAATCAAGACAATTCAATCTGTGTGCCAAAAATGCAGCAAATTCAGTTAAAACAAACTAACATATTCTTTGCTGAATATCATTAATGTTTGTATTATTAGCTAATAAAAATGTCATCTTAATTGTTTCCCTAATGATCCAGCCTTTAAAACCCAATCTAATAAAGGCCTCATTATGTATGAATGTAATACCCAAGCAATTTAATTTAGGTGACCACATAATATTATTGCAGCTTGGAATAGTGATTTCCAGGTAAATAAAGTAATATGTAGCACTGATTAATTCCATCAGATAACTGAACGGTTTTCAAACACATCAGTGTTTTATAAGTAACTTTATACTTCCAGATTTTAAAAGAGGCCTTGCAGTAAAATGTCTATACAAGTATTATATTATCAATAAAATTTTAAAAATAACAAAACAATAAAAGAGAATACTTCACGTCATGAAAAATCATAGGATAGTGATTTCCCCACCACTGCCCTTTACTACCCCTCTAAGAGGAACTCAGTGTTTTTAGGTCTGTTATTTTTATTGAGCTTTTAAAGTATTTGCAATAAGTGTTTCCTTCAGCATGAAGAAATACTATGCAACATAGGTCATTTCTACATTAAATCCTCTTAAAATATCTAAATATGTCAGATAACCCTTTTTCATATGGGAGAAAACCAAAGCAAATGACTCTTCTTCATTAGTGCATCAGTGAAGATTCCACAGGTTCCAATTTCTCTTTGAGTCACTTTCATACCATCAATATAACAGAAAAGATTAGCTTAACTAAAATAGTCATGTTGTCTCCTGTATGCACTGCTTTTGAATCTTAATTCAATATCAATCCACAGTTGATAGGAAAATGCATCTATTGATTTCAGAGCATTTACATTACTTGGTAATACTGAAGAACTCCAGGCTGCAAGAGGAGCAACCTGCCAGTCTTTCCAGTTCTGGCACATGGTGGTTTGCAAAGTGATTCAAAGCCATAGGTAGAAGAAAAGGCTGGGGGAAATTGGATAACCATCATAAGGGTCAGGTGAAAGTCTGTAGCGTTGACTGCCCAGGTAAGTGTTGATGTAGTCCTGGGGGGCTGAGCTTGTCACAGATCTTTTATCTCGCCTAAGTGAGAAATCACCAACCTATGGTTTCCTTCACTATTCTGGGCTTCAAAGCTATGTTTCTGTGCAAATGTTATTATACATTTTTGAAAGACTAGCCTAATACTGGATTTTAAACTGTCAATTCACTACTTCGCAAGACAACTGAGATGATGACTGCATTTGGAGCCTCAGAGCAAAAATGATTTTGTCAAATAAGAGGCTGATAAAGGGTAGACAGAGGGATTTGTTACACAGCTCTTCAACCCCTGTTAATAAGCAATTAACACAATGAGTTGTGACTGAATCCTCATACTTCCTTCGCTAAAATTATACATTTAAAAGTCTGTTAGCAGACCACCCAAATATAAAGATTCAGTCAAGATGATATCAAATTACTCATTTCCAGTCTGTCACAGGAGTTATGTCGATACAGATACATATGTTTTATGTGGGCTGAACTGGAAGTAAAATGTGCAAAGTATTTGATAGGTATAAGGTGTTTCTTATTCAGAGATTGTAAATCTAATTTTCTTAATGTTCATTCCCCTTTTTTTATAATACTTTAATGGTAGAACTTTGGTTTGAAAATATTGAATTGTAGGCGTTTATATCTCATTTTGATCAGAAAATACTTGGCACTGCATGAAGGAAAGAATTTCTCTTTTACCCCAGGAAAAAAGCTTAAGTCTACTATTTAGAAGAGCATTCATGCACACTTTCTACATCTAATTTACTGGCAACACTGGGCTACAGAAGGTGATTATGATAGTACGGAACTTAAAGCAGAACTGTTTTTTCTGTGGATTCCCTGTACTTTCAGCATTTCTGTTTTCGTTTCTGTTCGGGTGGGCAGTCCTTTATTGCATGTGTGAGATTCTAAGCAGCTTGTATGTAGCTGATTAAAAACCCAGAAAACTGTTTTAATCTGACTTTTTTGTAGCATCTTCTAGCAAGCTTAGTAAGTTTCTTATTTTGTTTCTTGGTCTCTTGATTAAAGCCACTGTCTGTTCTTCCCAGAAATTATCCATTTGAGGCTTTATTTTCCTAACAGAAAATGGGGTATTAATAGCCTGGCAGTATTGCTTTGGCTTCTACATATCGGTGTTAAAAAATCTTTGAGGTTCCTGACAGTGTTTATGGGTGATAATATTTACATGGGAAGATATTCCACTTCTCAGACTTTCTTGCCTTTCTGAACTAGTTATTACTTGAAAAAAGGCAAGTGTAAACCTAAGTATGGCATAATGATGCTTTTATTATAGCCTTTTCAGAAGTTTGCAAACCTGAATCCTGCATTGAAACTGGCTAGTTGTTGCCTAAAATGAAAGAAATAATTCTCTGGACAGTGTTAATATAGAATGGTGAAAAAAAAAACCTCTTTAATAAGACGTCTTAGGTGCAAAGGGGAGGCATATACACACCCACAAAAACAGGTTTTACAAACTTATGGTATCATCTAACTATACTATCTATCACCTCATGGGGATACACCCAGCCTGAAAATTTTCCATCCCCCAGGCCCTCCCCCAGACAATCCTCCCAGATTTGAGTTTGTGTTTCCAAGACCACCTATCTTCACCTTTCTCAGTGTCTTCTGACCTGCTTGAAATCATTTCAAGGTTTCTGGGCCTTCTGAAGAATTTTCATTCTCTTCTAGCAAGTGATAAGACTTGTGTCTTATTCTAAGAATATTTTATACAGATAAAATGTTCTTTACCTTTCTACAATCTTTGCCTTTTCCAGGAATCTAATACAAAAAGTACTTAGCTAAAATGCTCCTAAAAGTGCTAAAACAGCTATACTTAGAATCTATATAAGCTAGATTTTAAGACATCAAAGTAATCTGACTAAATGTCCAAGTCCTAGTCGTAAACACCTCGTAGAGAATGAATAATACTTAATTTTTCTCAGCAATTAAGGCAGAGAGAACCCCCAGCTTTAGCCTTACTGTAAAGGGAGGAGTCACTGCAACAGCAATTCAAAAATGATTTTTGAATGGAGTGAGCTGTTTTCCAGCTCATTTCACAAGATTGCAATGGGATTTGGTTTTTAAGTAGTGTATTGCTATTGAGAATACATTATTGAACTTTTGAAGTAGGACACTTCAATTATCCAGAGCCAGAATAATTCTATTCAAACATGCCCAGGGATCTGCTGCTCTGGCTGCCCCACTCTGTTTTAAGTAAATCCAAACTTAAAGTATTCACAATCTGAATGTTCACTTCCATATGACTCCTGGCACAACACCCTCTGAGGCACAGTGAGTGTGTGTTAACATTTCAGAAAAGACTGACAGACTGATTGTGAAGATCTACTGGTGTGTATGAATGCTGCAAAAGTGGTTGTTTAAGAAGGCAAGTTTTTGACTGCATGAACTAAATAAAGTTCAAGTCAGCATGAACACGTCTGGGGGAAATACAAACAGAAATAATGAGAAATAGATTTTTTTTTTTTTTTAGGAAATGCTCTCAATATAAGTGGCAACATTTTATCTTTACTGCTTTTTTTGTGTGCACACCATTCACATAAGGTTATATAAATGCCATATTTAGCAGACAATAAGGTTATATAAATGTCATATTTAGCAGACAATAGTGACTTTTGACACTCTTTTCCTTCGGCTTATGTTATAGGCCCAACCTAAAGACTCATATTTCCTTATGTATTGGGCTGGATCAAAGTTGCTCAAGTTTTTTTCTCGTCATGACATTAACTGCTTATTCTGGATATTGTTAGAAAATCACTTAGGATGACTAGGTTTTGAATGTGGTTTCTTTTTGCTGTGGGTACTTTACCATGATTATTGCCTCGGTGTTGGAAGCTTTGGTCACCTGCAGAAGAAGGATACCTCAGTGTAGGAAGCGTAATGGCAGCTCTGGATATGACTGTCAACACCTGTTGCCAAAAGCTATAAAATTCTGGAAGTTTTTGTCCACTTATTTATTCCTTATAACCAAGCAGATGTAAGCAAAAATGTCACCTTCTAAGAGTTCAGAGTTCTGGGACAAGTGTAGCATAGAACAAGTGCTTCTTAGGTTTGTGTGTGTAGGGTTTTTTGTCACTTTTCTTCCTTATTTTTTCCTCTCTCCTTGATGTGTTTGTTTCCTACTATTTTTTGATTACTACACTTTGGTCATTAATTGATAAAGTAAAAACAGCATGAGAAACAAATCCATGTGAAGATTTGGATATAAGAACAATCATCTCACAGAATCCCAGAATGGTTCAGGTTGGAAGGAACCACAGTGGGTCATCTTCTCTAACCTCCCTGTTCAAGAAAGATCATTCCCAAGCACCTTGCACGGGATTACTTCCAAATGGTTCTAGAATACCTCCAGTGAGGAAGAGTCCACACCTGTTCTGGACAATCTGTTACAGAGCTCGTTGGGGCTGTTTATCTCTTCACTTAACTTTCACCAGGGTTTTTATAAATTATTTCATCAGAATCCAGTGAACACACTGTTGCATGCAGGGATGAGTGTGGAACATCTGTATCTGTTCCTTTGTGAAATTACCAGTTTTATTGTCCTTTTACCCTCTTGGGGGAATTGTACCAGTTGTAAGTGAGGCTGAAGACAAACTTAGTTACAGTTGAAAGGGTGCATCCATATTTAGAACTGCCTCAGCAAAAACTTGTTCTGGAGTGTGAGTATGCAATTAGGAAATAGTTTACAAATCCCCCCAAAAGTTCTAACTTATAAAAGAGAATACTTTATCTCTGCGTTAATAACATCTATTAAGTTCTGTGTTGCTCATAACAAGCTTACTCTAGGGATAGTTTTTTCTTAGTTACAGATATTTGTTTAACCCAAACCTTCAGCAAGTGCTGTACAAGACTCTGTGCACATAGTAGTCAACTGCATGAGCAAGTAAGTTCATTCCGGACATTCCCTGACAACTGCTCTAAATTGTAAAACAAGCATTTTCAGGTTCATGTACTGGGTGTTTTTCATGTGCAGTTGCTTTGCAAAGACAGTGCTGATGAGAAACACTTGTGGTTTGCTCCTACTGTATCACATTCTGTAATGATAAATGTGTTTTGAACAAAACAATATTGGGTCCATAAAAAAGAAATTACTCATGTGTGAATGGTAGTGGAAGGCCTGCCAAGGGAATAATGAAACTCTGGGAGTGTACTCATTGGTATTCAAAGAAGAGAAAATGCTGAAGGCAATGGTGTCAGGTTAATTTTCTTCCCTGGTCAAACAGTGGTGTCATTTTTGTAGTTTGCAGAGAGTATGCACAGATTAATTCCATTGGACATCCTTATATGTGTCCAGTTCGGGGCTCCTCACTACAAGAGACATGGAGCACCTGGAGCAGGTCCAGTGGAGGGCTAAGAAGCACTGGAGCACCTCACTTATGAGGAGAGGTTGAGGGAGCTGGGCCTGCTTAGCCTGAAGAAGAGATGTCTGAAAGGGGATCTGATCAATGTACAGAAGTATCTAAAGGGAGGGTGTCAATGGAGCCAGGCTCTGATCGATGGCACCAATCAACAGGAGAATGAGAATCAACAGGTGAAAACTGGAATGCAGGAAGTTCCCCCTGAACATGAAGAACTTCTTTACTGCGAGCATGACAGCGGTGGAACAGACTGCACAAAAAGTTTGGGGAGTCTCCTTCTCTGGAGGTATTCACAAGTCTTCTGAACCCAGTTCTGAGTGGCGTGTTCTAGAGCACCCTGCCTGAGAAGGGAGATTGGACTGGATGAGTTCCAGTGATCCCTTTCCACTTTAATGATTTGTGATTTATTTAGTGATTTTGCTTCAGGGCATCATATTGAATAAATTTGATTTCTGTAAGACTCATGGCTAGTTATATTTCAATTTGGTGTATTCATTACAGCAAGTGAATTGTTGAGATGATCAATAAGAATACTTTATATGGATAATAAGCTTGAGGGTGATCTGTGGACAAACAAAGTGCTTTCATGAGCCTAGGAGGAAAACAATTCATGTTTATCTTTATACCAGTGCACATTGTTGTTTGTTTGGGTTTTTTTTTTAGTGGAATTCTCTTTCATATTCATCTTCCCTGCTTTGCCAACCTTCTTGATTAAAACTTTATTTTTTTAATGTGGAAGAGAGGGGAAAGAAACTTCTGTCTATTTTTATGTATGTCAAACGATATACACAGCATTCTGTAGATTAATGTGATTACAAAACCATCCAGGTATCAAAGCTTTTACAGAATTAATTAGTTCTTGGCTAGGTACCTCATTATTCTAAGCAAATCTTTGTCCCCATGTACAAGGAGATTTTGCCTAATTGGGGTTGTGTTTTGGGGAGATGGGGGATTGATTTATGGGGATTTGCTTGGGGACGTGCGTTTTTCTGTAACTGGGTGATAGGATTTGCCACAACAGGAGCTACTCCCTTCCAGTATTTTATAGAGAGGTTATATTTTGGATGTATTGCCTTCCCCTCCCCCCCCCCCCCACCCTTCACACTCTCTGTTAGTCTTCTTAACANGCCACAACAGGAGCTACTCCCTTCCAGTATTTTATAGAGAGGTTATATTTTGGATGTATTGCCTTCCCCCCCCCCCCCCCGTCTCCAGTTCACTTAGTCAACTATGAACTTAAAAAGTTTCTAAGCATCTTAACTTTATCACTTCCGGGCCTTGGAGTGAAAAAATACACTTTTTCTCAAACACTCGAAGCTCAAAAAAGATTAATGTACTGGTGTTTTGTGTTTAAGTAAGGATTTTATAACTATATATAGCAATTACATAGTTTGGTGCTTTTTTTTTTTTTTTTAGGGTGTTTTTGTTTTGAGGGGATTTTTTTGTGTGTTTTGTTTGGTATTTGTTTGGGCTTTTATAAGCTTTGTCCTTTTGAATGAGGAGGATGGCTAAAATACAAATCCATTCCAAATGCCCAGAACTGTTTTTGATCTCTTGGTTAGTTTCCTGACAAATGATATTGCCGTCTGGATCGAAGCTCTAAAGAAAAAAAAACATCAAATATAATGGCAAGGCTCAATTTTGCCTTGTGCTTGCTGCCATGGAAACTTCCCAATGGTAAGATGTCAGATGTCAGAGAAGCAGGGTGGAGAAAACAGCTTGACTCAGCCAGAAGCAAAATCCCAGGCCTGGGTGGTGAATGCTGAGAAGAGCAAATGCTTGGTTAAAAATTTAAGAGGTTGGTTTCAGATTAGCAAATCAAGTTGTAGGTGTGATAACTGAAGACACAAAATCTTGTGTCTTGAGTCCGTGGCTGTAGAGTTGTCACTTTGTTTGAAAATCATTTTGGGCTGATACTTGAGTAATGAGCAACACAACTCCTTCCACTCAGAATGGGATTGCAAGTCAGAATAACAATTTAATAAAAGATCACAAAACACACTGATACAGAAGGAAAATTCATTTGTGCCACAAAAAACAGATGCACAGCCCAGCACCGTGGGGCACGAGCAGAATGGAACTCACCAACCCCTGTGCTGAGCACCACTTGGCCCCCCATGAGTGCAAAGTAAGAAGAAAGGAAGAAACCTGCTGGTGAAAATGATGGTGGCAGTCAGGTGGCAATCTCAGTCCAGTCAAGGCTCTGGTCATCCTCTGGATCTGAAGAGAGCTCTCAGTCCCAAAACACCAAGCTTATCTGTGCTTGGGCTCTGACGGTAATGCCCAGTCCCTCCCCCAGGGCTGAGACTTTCACAATGGGTGATTTACTTTGAGATGAATAATGGCGTATTTTTGGCATCCCTAATGGCCCATTAGCAGACGTGACCCCTGAGGTGGGTTGGGAGGCAGGAGAACTTCCTTATCTCCCAGAAGTTCCTAAACACCCATCTTGTAGCCTGAGGGGTTGGGTGTGCCTTAGGCAACTGCTGCAAATGGTCCATTGTGAGCAGTTCAGGAGAAAAATGACAAAGAGGGTTTAGAATACATACTCACCCAATGACAAACTGATCCTAGCTACTATAACCAGGACATATGCTAAAATCAATTATGAGAAAAATAATATATTGTTACGGTGAAGGCAAGTAAATATGTGATCATGTATCTTATTCCTACAAAATGAAAACAGCTCCTACTTGCATAAGGACGTGTCTCTCTTCTTTTCAATACAATTTTCTATTGTTCCCTGCCTTGCCAAAACAAACCTGATTACAACATAAACTTATTTGCCTGAACAAGACATCTTGAATTAATGAAAATTACATCTTGAAGCAATGAAGGCAGACTTTACTTCTGTGTTTATTTCTACGCTTTTGATTACTGCTTTTTAAATCTTTCCAAATCTCATGTCAAAGTGAGCAAGACATTTTGATTTGTAAACTTTGTACATTTGCTTTCTTAACAGAAAGGTGTTGTCTTGAAGCTAGAATAAATTTTAAAAAGATTGGAAAATAGCCATCCAAAATACAAAATCTGTTCAAAAATTACTAAGGAACAACACTTGCTTGACACATGAGTGTTCAAAGCATGGGATCAGTAGTACATGATGTGCTGAAATCCTTCCTGCATTAGCCAAATTACTTACTGCCCTCCATGATGAACTCAAGATCTAAAACCTCATAAACAGATCACCACACCTCAAGCCATCAACACAGCACCTTTGCTTTCATCTTTCTCCACTAGTGCTACTTCTCTTTTGTTTTAATGAAAATGTGGATGGCTGGTAGTGTAAAATAACAGGTGCATGTCTATCATTATTATAATAATTCTTTCTTATAATTATTTCTTCCTTGCAGTGCTGCTGGCAGGTCATTAAGGTTGCAAAATTAGCACTTCTGCCAGAATATTGCAATTAAAATGCACACTGCTATGACAAGATCTCCCTTGAAACACTTGAATACAGTACCTGTATGCTTAAGAGTTTACACTCATAAATGAAAGATAATTCCCCCTGGCTGCTTTATCTCCTCTTTAGATGTATTGTTATGTTTCAGAAACACTAGCCCGAACCAATTTGTATCAAATGCCTTTTTACAACATGAAGGAAAAATTTCAAGTGTGGTATAAATCAGAGGTAAACTTAGTTTTGCATGAACACTATTTGCTGTTGTGTGTTCTTTTATAATGACTTTGGAAGAAGGGGGAGAGAAGATGATATAATTCCACAATGGGAGCTACTCAGCTCACTAATGCAATCCGAATTGTGTATCAACACATTAATGCTAAGGTCACAGAGTTAATGATGTTTAAAACTCTATTGTAAAATTTACATCAGCAACCTCATAAAAAGCAGGAACTAATGAAGTACCTTTGATTTGTGGCAACATTTACCTTGTTTTTTCAGCATCGAAGTGCAAGGTTGGTAATTGCAGCTGGAATGCTGCTTTGATTTTTATTTTTCTGACTATATTTCTCACACCTATTTTAATGGGCCAAAATGAACTTGTTCAGAGAAACAGCATCTATCTCTAAACCCTGAAAAGTTTCAGAGCTGTAAGCAGTCCTTGGAGCTTTCACTGGAGTTCTGCACGTTGAGCCTCATTTCATGTAAGGACCTTAGCATCATTAAACCTTGCCATTTTCCTTGTGTAAGAAAGAAAAATTTAGATTTATAACTACAAAATTACTAGTTTTAGTTTTTAGAACTCTAATCACACTGAACTGGGGTATGCACAGGAGGAAATGTGTAGTTTCTATCAGTCCAATGAAGTTTAACAACTCCAAAAGTCCAAACTGACCAATGAGTAAAAGCCTCATCAATTATATGTTGAAAAACATTGTATATTAAAAAAAAAAATCATAGTACCTCTTCCTTTATTCTAATGTTTTTGTCACTCTTCTAATGTTTCCCTGGGCTCTAAAGGTGATACCATGGTCTACTCTGGGCAAAATCAGGGAGAGGAAAGTTAAAAAGACCTCTCCATGTGGCATCTTGGGGTCTTAACTGAGATGACAAGGATGGCGCTCAAGGTGACAATGATATGAGAAATATGATGTTGATGCTTTCATCCTCCTGAACTTTGTGTCTCCTTAGATTTATTTCTTCTTCCCATCACTGCCTTCTTCCTTCTCCCAGGGAAGGGGTGAAAGCTGCCCCACAACCACCTCAATATCACCCAGAGATTGTCTACGTCTGCCAGCCTCTTCCCCAATACCACTCCCAGAGCTGGGGCTCAGTCAGGCAAGGCAAGGGGCTCTTGGCCATGGGGAACCTGGGGAATCCAGCTCAGTCCCGGTCAGGGCACATGATAAAGCACAAGGAGGTTTTGCTATTAATACTTATATACTGATTTTTTTTTGTCTTAACATATGTATTTTAGGCGGTAAATACCAAGATGGGCAAGCAAAATGAATCTTATTCTGTCCTGTATAGAGATAGTTGCTCCTATCCAAGGATGAACTGTCAGGAGGTTTCAGAGCTCTTCTACCTTTAAGCAAAGGAAGCATTTCACTGGCTAAATACTTCCTACTTATATTTCTCCTGCTAGGGTTTAGTCAGTCCTGTTCAAGGTGTCTGAGCTTTATCTTTTAATTCTTCTCTTGAGCTAGAACTCAGAAAATGATCAATCAGGAGCCACTCAGAAACTGGAAAAATATATGCAAAAATTCCCTTTAGAAAAAAAAAATCTTCACAGAAAATAACAGTATTTTAAGGATTTACGTGAAACCCTGTAATTTTTCTCTACTGTAACTTCATTTGAAATTAATGAATTACTGGATGAATAAGGATTAAGCAGTCTGGAAAGCAAAAATCATAGCTATTTATAAACAGATTTTAATTTTCTTTTAGATTAATATCAGCTGCATTCTGACATGCTTTACTCATGGATCTGCTAATGTAGGATTATTTTCATAAGGAGTTATGTCCATAATAAAGAGTGTATTAATATATTGTGTGTACTCAGTAAGCTGCCTTAAATTTTTTCTCTCCTCTATTTTTTCCTACTTCTGCACCAATTCCACTTAAATCGAGGCGATGCTGAGCCCAAGAGTATAATTAAATTCTTCCTGAAACCTAATTAGTTCAGCTGTGAAGCCTTTTATTTCTGGTAATAGTTAGAAAATATGGTGTATATATCTGTATAAGAAAAGCATTTAAGATATGCTGAAACAGACACATGTACAGATACCACAGATAAGGTCTTCAGAGCAATTCTTTGTGCTGGTTTTGGCTGGGGTGGAGTTCATTTTCTTCACAGTGGCTGGTGTGGGGCTGTGTTTTGGATTTGTGCTGGACACAAGGTTGGTATCACAGGGTTGTTGTTGTTATCACTGAGCAGTGTTTGCATAGAACCAATGCCTTTTCTGCCCCACAAGCCACCCCACCAGCAAGTGGGCTGGGGGTGCACAAAGAGTTGAAAGGAGACACAGCTGGGACAGCTGACCCAAATACCAAAATTCCACACCATATGATGTCATGCTCAGCATATAAGGATGGAGGAAGAAATGAGAAGGGGGGAACATTTTAAATGATGGCCATTTGTCTTTCCAAGTCACCCCTATGTGTGATCGAGCCCTGTTCTCCTGGAATTGGCTGAACACCTGGCAGTGGTGAATGGCTTTCTTGTTTTGCTTTCCTAGTGCATGTGGCTTTTGCTTCGGCTGTTAAAGTGGTTTTGCTTCAACCCATGAGTTTTCTTTTACTCTTCTGATTGTCTCCTCCACCCTGACACAGGGGGAACCATTGAGCAGCTGTGTGATGCTTAGTTGTCAGGAAAATACATTTCACATAGCAGGGTCTGCAGCTAATTATCAACCTTATCTATCCTTAAATTCAAAAGAAAGTTACTGTTGGACTTGCTCTCAGCAAGCAGCTCATGTAAAGTGGTGATGGCTTCAGACACAGAAGAGGACAAGATCATCTCTAGCAATGTGTCTGTAGCTTTTTATTTCAGGCTGCAGCCAGCAGTTCTGCCTGAAAACAAGAAAAGGGCAAGGACTACCTGGTGCTTGACAGACTATGTTGCTTACAGGGGTATATTTTTAAATTACTTATATTGTTTGACACCTCAAATACCTACTAATGTTGTGGCAAGTGAGAGGTAATAGATGGTACTTAAATTTCCTAGTCTGCCTACCCCTGATGAATTAACTCAGGAAAAAAAAAAAAAAAAAAATGAAATAATTGTTTATGGGATACAGAGGAAGCATTTCTGGAGAGAATTTACTGACAGGCATCTCCTTCATATTACTGGATTGTTCAAAAGTTCCCATTAAAAAAAAAAAAAGATGAAGATACTCTTAGAAAATAACAATATTATTAAGGATTTAGGTGAAATCCTGCACTGCTTTGATCTTAATCGAGCAAAAGGCAGACTGGTTTGGTTTAGAAACAATTAGAAACATTCAGTTGTGTTTCAAGGTAAAAGTACTGATATTGGTAAGTAAAGTTAATGCAGGAAGAATGTAGCAATGTTTTTGTCCCGCTACAGCCATTTATACAGGCATACAAGTCAGGAAATTTTGCAGTTGTGGTGTAGGCTAATGCTTTAAATTTTTATACATTAATCAGCAGTCACCATGTCAGTGCTGTCAGCAAGAAGACAGACCATCAATTGGTGCAACTGGCTTAATTCTATTTCAGAAACTCCAATCCTTATCCAAGACTGTTTGCTTTATATAGCTTTTTTTATTTAACTTCTACCCCCCTTTCACCTCCATCTTCCCTCATTTATATCCTTGCTGCGTACAGTTTAAACTTCTTTAACCTTCCCTTCAAATCTGATGCCTTTATAACTGTTCTGCATTCTGTAGATGCTGTTCTGTGGTGGGTCCATAAATTCCAGCTGTCTCCTGCCTGCTGGTACTTTGGTTTGCCTCTCACAGAACCTCAAGGTGCTTGATCAGGACACCTTTCATATTAATCTGGGCAGAAAGGTGAACCTAGTGCACTTTGGCTGCTGAGAGACACTAAGAACATGGGATCAGACTCTGATTAGTCTGAAAGATTGTCTCCAGAACTCAGCTGTTTGAGATTTGGGGTCCCCAGTGTCAGATGTGTTGCTGCTTAGATCTGACCCATTTGGTCTACATTTAATATATTATTGGATGGTATTAACATCATATTTAAAAATAAATTAAAAACAAAAACACCTGATTACTTACATTTTCTCTGCCTTTGCTTATAAATTTTTGTAGAAAAGAAAAAACTTCTCCAGTTTCTCCAAGTTTTATGGAAATGATTTCTAGTTACTTAAGTCATCAGTACTGAATCATTATTTTGCTCCTTTAGAGCCAAGCAACCCCCTTTCTATTTGTCATTACTTTTCTAACTGTAGACTGACAATTTACAAGGCAATGAAGAAGTAGAAAATTCAAAAGGGAAAAAGTCATCCTCTTTTCATAACTCCTCTACAGAAAGCACTGTTCTGTCCTCAAGTAACTGAGGCTACAATTTCATATCAGTTCTAAAGCTCTCAGGTTTGGATTTGGAAAAGATTCCCAGGAAAGTTCTCGACTGGGGCAAGAGTGGAAACCTTGTGCACATTTGTAGTTAAAAAAGGCATTGTTAGCTCAATAATTGAGTATTAATTTAGTAATGTAAAGTGGGATTAACTAATACTGAAAAGCTTTATAAGAACTTATTACTTAAAATAATTTGTATAGATATAAAATTATGAAAAACTTCCCTTCTCTTATCCTTCCCCGTGTTCAACATTGCAATGTTACTCTCAGTCTTAGAGTCAACAGTTCCTGTGTTTTTCAATCAGCAGTGGTGCATTTTATTAACCATTTCCAAGAATTACCAACAAAATGTTTTCAACATGGAAGAGTTAGTGTGAATAAAGGAAATAAAAAAGAGACCCATAGTCCAGGCTTGATGCTTAGGTTTGCTTTCCCTTTTGTGCAGTTGTGGAGAGTTTTGGGTTAATTTCAGACAAATTTTTTAAAGAAAAGCCTCTGAAGACAGAGACAAGACAATAAAAGAAATTATTCCTAAATTAGTGGAATGAAATATTCAGATAAAAATGAACAAAAAGTGCTATTGGGAACTACCACAGAAATTGAAGATAAAAAATATGGTTTTGTGATTAATTTTACACTGAGGGTTTACATCTACTGTGTGTGCATGGCTGGATGTATGAGCTTGTCTCAGCGTCAGTCATTGTGTCCTTGTAATGCCCAAGCAGATACAGCACTAGATAAGAATTGCAATCATTTATGTGTCCTCTCCTCTGAGCTGACACTTCCTCCTAACAAGTGTCTATTTTAATCCCCTTTCTCCCTTCATTTTTCTGTATTTAAAACCTAAATCCAGAAAGGAAAGATGGGAATCCTCACCCTACACTTTTGGTTGAATGAGTGTGTTGGGGTTTTTTGTTTGGTTGGTTTTGTTTGTTTTTTGTTGTTGTTTAATAGAATTATGAGGCACTGCAGTTCCAAAAGATCAAGATAACTTCCAAGGGAAAGACACAACATTAAAATTAACATATGGTGAGAATTAACGCTATGAAATGAAGAAGATCTGAATACAAACTCTTTGTAATATAGAAAAACTTGCTTGTATAAGTTCATGGAGTGTATGCATACATGATATTTTTGAAATGGCAGCATTTTAAACTTTTCCATTTTTGCTTGATCTAAGTTGTTGAAGGATCTTACATATTTAAGACAACATACATTTTTAGTTTAATTCTGACTATGCCCTTTCAAAATAAACTGCACCACTATTATTTTGGGTCGTATTCTGCTAGATCAGATTCTACCCCAGTTAGAACAGATAAGTGAAGAGCTTGCAGCTTCTATGGTTTTCCAAGTAATTTGACAAGAACACCACAGCTTTTGCCACTACACTATACAATGAATAGTGTGTTGTATCATTTCATTGTACTGTTATTAATACCAGCATTGTGCAGTCTCAAGGAGTCACATTATCAGAAAAATCTCAACTCTTCACTTCAACACTTGCATCATTTAAGCTGATACTTGTAATAAGGAAGATGGAAAAAAAAATTCCCAATATGCCCACTGTCAGTGAGAGATGGAGAGTAATAAACTATCTTGGTTTAAATGCAGCAATAGATCAGAAAACCTATCTAACCATAACAGCTGCTGAAGATCTTAAATGTCTTTTTTATTTAAACATAGCCCAAGGTTTGCTCTAAATGTACCTATGAATACATCTAAAAAAAATCTGTCTATAGGAACTGTATTCATTTTGACCTCAACAATCCATAATGCAGAACTTCTCCTTGTTGCATCCAGGAACTCTACAAAATTTCAGACAGAGTTCTGAATGACTAATAAACTCTTTGCCTCAAGTCTTCATATGACTTTACTTAGTGAAGGCCCAAATAATAGGTACTTTTCCTTTTTGTAATCCTTAAGTGTTTCATTAAAAAGAGTGAGGATGGTTTTAAAGGGTGTAGGAAAGAGATTTCTTAATTTATACATTTTATGGGCTTGTATATTGATAGCTCCAGAAATTGTTATGTAGAACTTCAGTAACTGGAATGAGACAGCTTTGTATTTGCTGTAACACACTAACTTCATTTAGCGGGGTATGTGAGCAGTCAGTTCCTGCAGTAAAATATATGTAGTAGAATATATGTAAGATTGCTGGAAAATCCAGATTTAGTCTGGGAACTGCATGGGTGAGACTGTGGCTGTGTCCTGAATGATAAACCTGGGCAGAATGCAGGCTCTAAAAGCAAAAAGGGGTTTGTCTGCCCATCTGTGCTCACAGAGAAAAATAATTTTGAGAAATACTACATTGGGTGAGCACTGAGGTGAAGAACTGGTTTTATGGAGCTGTTCTGGAGCTCGGCAAGTTTGTATCTGCAGGAGTCCCAAGGGATTCCTCTTGCCTGGGTGTCTGAGAGGATTTGAATTCAAAGGCAAAATTGTCATGCAGGAGCCAGCGTTTGATCTTAACAACCTTGAAAGAACATACATTTTTGGAGTGGGGATAATTGAAATATAACTTCCTTTTGTCAGCATCAAACATAACATTTGATATGTGGGAACACAGTGAGATGATTGATTAGATTGCAAGGTTAATTGTTCGTAGTCAAAAGAACTTGTCTGCTTGAATTGAAAATAATTATCATCCTGTTCAACTACTAAAAGCCTGATAATTACCTTTTTTTGATGCTGTCAGTGGTAGAAACTTATCTTTCTTTACTCTCTAGTGCCATCATTAAAAATATTTCCACCATTTTGAGTGTATTTGTATGTTAAAAGCATAATTTGATCTATTTTTGTTTCTGAATATTTTGTTTGCAGACTAAGCTGATTATTTTTTCTCCTTGCCTTTTAGTACTTAATGTACTAAGAATTAAAAAAAAAAAAACAATTAAAACAAAAATTGGGAACATGAAGGTCTGAAATAAACACTGAAACTGAAATTTCATTCAGAAGTTACTGTTTATATTTCTCATGAGAATTACTTTTAGTATCTTTTTCCCAAGGATAAAATCTTAGTTTGGATATTCATATTTGGATAAAACTGGTATTTACAATAACATTTTTTTATAAATTAGGAAATTACCTTTGAAAATATGAACTTCCCCATTAGTTTCTGTTTACATCATATTATTGGAGAAATTACATTGAAAATAACTACAAAAATGCATTTTCACTTCCTTCTTTTGAAGTTAAACTTATAAAAGGGTTTTCAGATGTCTTAAAATTTGTTTGGTAAACTTCTGACTGTACTAGGTTTATTTTAAGCTGTTTTTCATCTTAATATGATTTTTTTCATGGTTGAATTAAATTACAAAATTCTCCATGAGAACAGAGGTGATTGATAGCACAATTTTTTAATATATTGAACAAAACCAAGACTCTTAAAAGGGGCCAAAAGGAGTTTCTTACAGCTCAGGAGTGAAAAGCTGGAATGTATATGTGGTATGTGCATGATACTTATGAATCAGTATATTTATGGCATCTTATAAAAATATAGAGAGAAGCACAAAAATTTGAGTTAGTGAAGATTAAAAAAGTAAAAATACCTCACAACACCAAAACAACAATAAAAAAGCCCAGTACTAAATGGAAATGCACTTGCAATTAATTTGGGATTTTTATAAGGGAAAAAAAATCGTATATATTTAAGGTTCTCACTAATGATTTTCTTACCTCACTCACTTTTTTTAGAGTTAATTTTCTTTCTCGTGTTACACACAGTTAGGTCTCAACTTTTGTGGAGCTGTTAGGGGAGTTTTTTTGGTGTTATTTTGGTTTTTTTTTTACTTCCCCATTTGTTTATTTAGTTTTAAACTCTTACAGCCATTGAATCTTGTATATAACTATGTCTGTCTCTACAAGAATAATACGTATGTGGGCTGCTATAAGAGCCTAACTGGTATTTTCTGATACTTGTTTTCTAGGTTTGGAAACTCTGCTAATAGAGATCTTAGCCATGTCTTCAGCCCAATAAGGTATAAGAGTAATTTTCCAGAATTACTGAGAGACAGTTGTTCTGAAAATAACTTCTTTCTATCTCAAAATAGGTTTTAACTTCAAAATATTTCTGTTCATTTTTTGAAAGTGATGATCAAACATCCTGAGTCAGGATATGTTGATATTGACTGGATACTCCTTGTACTAAACAGAAATGTACATTAAGATGTGGTGATTAGATAACATGAATAACCAAAGTCTGCTTCTACAACTGTTACACTTCTTTGAGCCAGACTTCTTCCTTCCTATCTGCAGAAAAAATATATCCCTATAAGATTTTGGTACAGTAAACAGGCAGAAGATACTGTTACAGCATGGAATGTTTCATTGTCCTTTTGTTTTAATAGAAAACTCAAAAACATCAGGAGATACAATTCACTAATTAAATAACTCTATTAAAGCATTTTGGAATAGACTATTATGATAATGCATTAGAGAAATTAGTGGAAACAAACAGTTAAAGAAAACAGGGTCAGGAAAGAAGAACAAAAAAGTTGAGATTCCATTGAAAATAATTCCCACATTGTCAGGCTACTCATGTGCCTTTTTTTTTTTTAAATGTTTTTAGTAACAGTTGAATAGTGATCTCCAAATAACATTAAAATGATTAATTTCTCTAAAGAGGAAAAAGTTCTTAAAAGGGCTTTTTAATGGGTATTTGGGGACTATGACTTGTGTCAACATTTGTGAATGTTACCCAGCTAATAGCAGTTCAAAGATGATTTCCCAGCATTTCCATTGGTAATGCTCAGCTTTACTGCATATTGACATAACTCTTACAAGGATCCAAACCTGTCAGCCTGATAAGAGCCATTGCTTTAGTTCTGCTTCTGCACACAAGCTCTCTCATATTTCTAGGATGGTCACTTAAGATCAGGTAGCAGTTCCTTATCCAATATCTAAAATGTTCATACTTGATAAGAATAGGTTTAACAACATTGAAACGGATGTTTTAGGAGAGAGAGCATTTAAATTGCTATCATTCTATATAGCTATCTTCTGAAATTAATCAACAGAAGAAGCATTTCATGCTTTCTCATCAACTGTAGCAGCTCAAAGACATGGACTGCTGCTGGTATGAAAGCCAGTTGTGGATTATGAACATATTCTCCTCTTAGCCCAGTCAGTGTACAACTTCTGGATGTGTCTTATAATGACCATCAGACTTTATAGATACAAAGGTCTGTGAATACTGTCTAGCAGTTAAGAACATTATTTACAAGAATCAAAGCAAATAGCAAGATATTCCATTCAATTTCTTAAGTCTTGCATTGTCTGAGTCTGCTATGCTTTCTAACATTAAAAACTGATTTAACAATTTTATTTCAAGTGTTAAGAAAAAAAAATCAAGGAAAAAATGTTAACACATTATATATTTCTTAAAGCCTTGACTATATGTTTTACTCTTACTCATCATTAGTTCATCAAGATATGAACAGCTATGACAGCACATACACCATGAAGCAGTTGTGTTTAAGATCTCTTAATATTGATGTAGTCTGACAGACCTCGAGGTGGACTGTGGAATCAGTGCTGTAGAATGTGGACAACAAAAGCGTTCATGTGAACATCATAAACCTTTTGTTAGGGAAGCAAAGCACTCAAAACTTTTGCATGAGAGATTCCCTTCCCTAAAGGGATGCAAATGGACCTTCTATCAGGGTTCCCCCATGTCTCACAAGATGTTGTCCATACTCCTAAGGGTGCAACTCAAAGGCAGCATCTTTGGGAACCGCATGTTCTCAGCTTTTATAGTGCTCTGCACTCAAGGAAATTAACTGTAAATTAGGAAATATGGAAAAGGAATACAAATCCATCCATAAGTTACAGTATTTGGAGCTGCTAGTCATGAGAGCTCTGGGTTTTTCACCTGAGGCATGTGGAGCTACATTTTTCCTACATGTAACAGAAAGCACTTCAATTTGTGTTTCTTTTATTCTACCAGACTTTGGCTAGAAGTGCTTTCATCCCTGCATGCATCTTGCAGTAGGAAGACGTTGTTGGTTCTGACAGTTTTTATATTGCAGCAACCTTTGGACGTGGTTAATTTTACAACTGGGTTATCCAGTCTAATGCTCATGCCCCAAAATCAAATGTAGAATAATGCCAGTCGTGTCAGCTTGATATCTTTCAACAAACATGTGTGTGCATGCCTACAGCAGCTGGATCAAACACTGAACTCAAACATACATAATTTTCCTGAATGTTTTCTTTTTTTTTTTCTTTAATGCAGAACCAGTTAAATAGATGCTAATGTATTTAAACAGAGCATTTTGCAAAGTTTTCATTAAATATTAGGTTCAGGTTAATTCCTTAAAAGAATGTTTAGACACACTGATCTAAGTAATAGTTATGCTTGAGAAAATGTCTGACTAGAACACAACACTACCTTTTTTTGGTTTTGTTTAGAAATAGCAAGATGAAAATGCAATGTTAACTATATTTGCTGCTTTGCCATAAATTGATGAAAATCCTTTTTCCTCTAAGGTAAAAGGGTAAAAGTGTGTGTGTGAGATATCAAAGTGAAATTTGAGTTTGTTTTCCTCAACTTAGTGAAAATCTGTAACACATTGGTTTTACTCATTGAAGATTGTGGCTTAATTTGCCTTTGTATCTTTGTTATTAATTGGGGAAATTCTGTAATGAATTAACTATTTCAGTATAAAGATGTTCCATACAAAAATTTGCCTCTTCCTTTTCAGTTGAGGGTGTTTTTTTGTTTGGTTGGTTGGTTTTTGTTGGTTTTTTTTATATCTCTGTTCTTCTTCTTTTTGGTGCTATGAAAACTGGATTTGCTCTTTTTTTTTATTATTTTTTTTTATTTTCTTTTTTTTTTAAGAGTCATCTCCATGGCCCAATTGAATTTCTCAGCATTCTCTCTCTTTAGAAGAATATGTCAGCTCTCAAGTGTCCAGTAGTTCTTTTTTATCTGATGCAGGCTCTTTAAAACCCACAAACATGTCTAGGATATCAGATTCGTTTTTAAATGCTGCCATTCATCTGCTCAATTTAATGCATTCTCAGCCGGGAGTTGCTGCATTGGCTAAAGGCTATGCCACACTGCAGCTCAGAAAATGAGAAAAGAAAGGCAGCCAGGCTTGGGCTAACTATACCATTAACTTTCCTTCAGCCTGCAATACATCAACAGAGCATCAGACCTCATCATGTGGTTTGCTTTTTTGGTTTTTCTTTTTTTTTTCTTTTCTTTTTTTTTTTTTTTCCTAATAGCTGCTCTACCACAGCAAATAATGATCAGAGATATTTATTCTGAAGGGAACGCTGTTTAGTCCTCTAGAAATTTGCTGTTCTCTTAAATATGATATGCAGTGACTGCCTATTAATCCTACCATGCTTTTTTTTTTCTCTCTGCTTTTAAAAAGCAAACTATTTCTGGTTTGGCTGATAGAGGAAAGGAGAGAGGGGAAGTCTTTACCTATAAATGGCAAGATAATATACTTGAGTAATCCCACAGAATATCTAAAATAAATGCGGTTATTTGCAGCCAGTGAATATTGTAGAATCATGTATATTGATTAACTAGTGATGCAAACCAACCCTTTCTGTGTCCTATTGATTGGTTCTGTGTTGTACATGCTAATACCTAATTGGGTCTCAGGACAGTAAAGCTTGTGTTTAATTTATAGATAGTTTGCTTTCATTTCATGTTGACAAGGTCAGGTTTTAAATACATGGCAGTATAAGATCCAAAGCTAATCACCTCTGAACCTTGAGGAAAAAAAAATAGTTTGAGGCAGGAGCTCAGCAAAATGTTTAATTAGTGAAAGGCGGAAAGATGTGTCAGTAATAGCAGAAACATGAGTCCACCATGGGATTTGCCTGTGTGTGACTTGCAAAAGTCATTGGGTAAATTCAGTAAAAATGTTGACAGCGAGCCGCAAATGAGTTTCAGCTGGAACATGTATTTTTATGGATCTTCTGCTTAACAAAGCTATATATTATCTGTAAAATAGATATTCAATTATGGGAGATTGAAATTTTTATTTTACTTTAGAATCCTACTATTCAATTTACTTCAGATAGTAGAAAGCCAACTGACTTCCTTAGAGTAAAATAGTAGGGACTTTCCATTTTGTTCTATTAGAATGTGTGTGAAAAACTATCACCATCATTTGCACAAACTAGATCAACATGCAATACTTTCATTACTTGCTTTTCAAATGTACACCTACAAATATATGTCTCTGTTAATACTTGGGAGGTTGTGTAAAATTTGATGCATGGTCAGATGTGGTTTCACTTGATTGCAGTTGTTAAGTGACACCACTTGAGGCATGCTCCCTCACCTCCCGCGCGAAAATAAACCCAAAGAAACAACATCAAACACCCTGTGGCCACCACCTCGGGCAGCTCCCACCCTACTCTGTGTGTGCCAGCAGCGGGGTACACAGGAATTCCCAGGTATTCAGGAAAAGGCAGCTGAGCAACAACACAAAAACACCAAGGACCAGTTAACCTCCAGCTGCTGCTGCTCCAGGGTTTGAAAGCTTCAGGTGGCTCCCAAGGCAGTGTCCCTGTGCTTAGTGACAGCAGACCCTCCTACCCCCTCAGATCATTTATGCTGCTGTGCTCACATCAGGCTTCTTTTGGTTACGGTTCCAGTGAGCCACAGTCTGGGAGCGTGCCTGGACTCTGCTACATAGCCTATCCACAACTGAGAATTTTGTGCTAATAACTCCCCACCAGGTATATGTTTTGACCCCTCTTGGCTTTTCCTGTCACACCTTTTTTTTCCTGGGTGTACTAATAAAACAAGTTCAATGAGACCAAAGGTCCCTTGATTTCAGGAGTTGTAAAATGATAGTATCTCTCATATCTCTGTTTTTGCACTGTGTGTTGGAAGGAAATTGGTGAGGAGCTGGGAAGGGTCAGCTGTTGAATATTTAGAAAATAATGCTAAGAGGAAGCTGCAGGAAAATGCCAGATTTTAAAAACTGAGTAGAGATGTCAGAGTGACAATGAATGCCTAGACTTGCATTGAATTGATAGTGGTAGTTCAGATCTTAGTCCCATTTATGCTCTTCCTCACACTCAGAAACAAAGTATGATTAAGGCAGGAGACCTTCCAAAGTATGATTCAGGCAGGAGCTGAACAGCCAAATTCTTCCACTTTTGTCTTGATACCTCTCCAGCACTGGGAGTGATGCAATCAAGGGAACAAAACTGTTTCCACCCTAAGAACAGCTTCAAAAATCTTTTTGTTCTCTGCTTGAACTGTTCCCCTCAGCCCTGACCAATTTCCAAGAACACACATCTAAGACTCTGTTTACTAAAGAAGACCTAATAACACTGTAATCTGTTCCCCAAGATAGATAGGAAATGAGACTGGGATGGGGGAATGTGGACATCAATATGGCTTGTGCCACATTGAAGTGAAAGTATCTTCTGTTTGTGTGCTTTTCTTCTGACAACCACTGTCTGGGGGATCATTATTATCTCTCTGTTGAGTAACTGCTGATCTTGTTCTTAGCTGTGGGCTCTCAGTGCTGCTGGAATGGAAATAATAAATACCTGCTTTGCTGTGTATTCCCACTGAGCTGCTTCTGTGACATTACTTGTGGTTCCAGTCCCGAGTCTGTGTTTGGAGATTTGGCTTTTAATCACCTGTCTGAATCCACCCACCATGTGGCTGGAGCACAGCTGAAGTGAAGGGAGCTTTTGCTGGAGGCCCAAGAAAAAATAATGTAGTCAAATAATGTGAATCAAAACCATGTCTGTATTTGTCACATGCATTACAGAAAGTTCATTTCTCAAATCTCTGCAGTTTTCAAAGAAACTCTCATTCCAAACTTAACTCTGCCTTCTTAGTTCATTGCATTCACTTTTAAAGTTATGAAAACTTGCAAATGGAAGGAAAAACCCTATATATGATGTTAGAGTACTCTAGGTTTTTAAATGTTAGCTCTTTATTTTACTAGACTATGCTTAAAGGAAAAAATGTTTTATTCATGCAGATCGCTTATGTGCTATGATACATCTTAAATAAATATTGAATATTTAATATATCCTCAGTATAGTATGCAATTCATGCTGGAAACCTTTTCCTGAAAGCAATTAGATAGTTATTAGAAAGCTTAAGAAAGAAAACAAAGCATCTAGTTGATAGTTTATCTTTAATGGCTTGCTCAAAGTAGTATTTTGCTAAGCTTAATTAAAAACAAAACAAAAACAAAAAAACAAAAAAACAAACCACACTGTTGTGTCTTTATTTCTTCTGCATAGCCTCTAGTAAAGACATTAGCTAAGAGAATCTTTAGAAAAGAACTTTTTTGTACTTTATGTGTATGCAAATGTATCTTTTTGTAGATGTAGGAATGGACAGGGAGGAAGAAATCTCAAATGACACAAAAAAGTGCACACACTGTTCCTATATGCCTCTTTGATTTGTCAGCATAACCTTGTGGCTCATTCACATTGAGAGTTTTCATCAAACAGATACCTACTGGACTTCAATGGCATGTCCTATTATCTTCTAATGGAACTGGAGTCAATACTGATGAGCAGAGTGTATCTGATCAGCCAGCCTGGAAGGGAGTAAAAGATATTGAGTTGAAGGAAAGCTTGAGGCAGTGACATTGGCAATACAATGATGTATGTTTAATAAGAAGGTTTATGAATTACCAATGAAAAGCTTAGCCATATCCCTGTCTTACTTAGGCATTATTGCTCAAGGTAAGTTAAAGGATCTCTTGAGTACCTTTAATTATCTTCAAAGAAAATAATTTTTTCTCTTTTCTTCATGTATAATTATAGTCAATATGCTTATTAAGTGTTTCTTATTTCTAAAGATTATGTTTCTTCTTGAGTAGCTTAATGCAGTTTCGAAGGAAAGATTCCACAGCAGTCTGGTTCTCCCAAACCGGGGATCTTTTACCACGGTACTTTATGTACATCAGTCTTGCTATGGTTAAACAGTGAAAAAAATCTACAGTTTCAAAGGGACAAAATATACCTCTAAATCTGCTCTACTGGATACATGAGCAGTTCAGTGATCCTCAGAAAGACAGGCCTGAAGTTAAGAACTTCACAGTTCTTAAGCATGGTCATGACTCCTACAATAGTGAGCAAATTTAGGAAGTGCTGAGACGTTGGATCATAAGAGGTATAATCCCTGCTCTATAGCCTTGCCATCTTGGGAACCCTGCCTTATTTTGCATAAAACCTGAGCACTGGTGAAAATAAAGTGAGAATTAGTCTTCTTGGAATCAGCATAACTGAAAACCAGCTCCTCTTTACCTGGCATATGTGCCAGAAAATCGCATTCAAACTCCATCCTTAATTAAATTTCCATGTGACCAAATATTCTTTATATTTTCTCCTGGGAAATTCATACTGTGAAAATTTCATGTATCACTGGATTTGCTGTAAAAGATATGGGTCTGTTATCAGCTCATTTCCAGTGTTTCACAAGTGTTTTACAGTGTCTTCCTCTCTACCACGACTAGCAGAACATGGAAGAGAGGAACTGTATCTCTGGTCGTTTCATTCTCTTCCTCTGGGAAGACATGATGCTTTTCAGGCTCTCATTTCAAACCACAGAGATGAAAGAGTGGGTTCTTCTGACTCGTGCTGAGTAGAGCAAAGGCTCTGTTACTGTATTTAACTACATGCTAAAATCACAAAATTAAAAAAAAAAAAAAAATAAAAAAAAAAAAAAAAATAAAAAACAAACAACAACAACAAAAACACCTAAACCCAAAAAAACTCTTGTGTTCTATTTCAGTAGGTGTATTATTTTAGACATGATTTTTTAGCTGGTTTTGAAAGCTCCTAATGCTATCAACCTGACTGTTTACTATGGGGGCTATAATACGTTTTTCATTTGGTAAATATTTTCCCAAGCCAGTAGAACTATAAATTATGAATAAGCCTTTAATGAAAATACATGAATAGGTAATACCAGCTACAATCTCCTATTATTAGCAACATGAGATATAGTCTAATGTTGTATTTAAATTATGCAGATCAGAATAATTTGGTATATATCAAGGGATAAATTATATTGTTCTGTGCCACCTTAATTATATCTTTTGACATGAAAGAAGTTATCTGAATGCTTTGCTGATTAATCTTGTCACTCTTGACCCAGAAACATGCTGTGTGTGGGTTGTTTCAAATTGCTGCAGTTAAAAATACTAAATATATAATTTAATTAATATGATATCAGAAGGAGTTCATATCTATCCTGCTGTCTAGTACAGTTGGAAAGCTGATTCTTTCTACACCATCAGGCAAATGATAGAGGTGCAAAATTTATTTACTTCATATATAAGGATTTTCCCTTCAATGCACCCATTACTTTCTGTTGCACTGACTGTTCATTCTTTTTCTCCCACCAGTGTCCAAGATGATCAGGCAGTTTTGCCTGTTGCAAGTATTTGTTTATGACAATATCTCACATCTCTAAAGTAACTCTTCTTTCTTATATCACTTTCATTTATTTTGTTAAGTATATAATTTAGGTAGGATGTCCTTAAAGAGGTGGTACTTTTGCAAATGAAGAAGCTAAAATATTTGAGGCATAGGAAAAAAGCTGGATCTTTTCTCAAGCTCAATAGAGAAAGTAAATGGGAAAGCCTCTTCAACTTTAAGCATTTATTATGCCATCAATAAAGTTAACCATTGTTGCATAAAATAAATGTCTTGCTACTTAATGTGTTCAGGGTTCCCTTAGCTATGAATTATCCCCCAGAACCCCTGAATGTGAAGCAGATCCATGTTGTTTTTCTGTCCTGAATGCAGAGAATATGTTTATTCTTTCATTGTGGTCACCATCTTGTCCAATGTTAAAAGGATTCATTTATGCACCCTTGAAATGTATAAATACAATTTTAAATGCAAATACATTGTTAGAAATCACTTCCTTGCCAGAATAGGTGAGTTTAAGACACCTCAGACAAGTTTTAGGGAAGGCCATTTAGATGTGTCTCTCCTTGCTACATAGCACTTAGCCCCCAAAACACACATTATACAAACAGCAATATATATTGAACAACTTTCTGGTGATTATCTTTGTTCCTTAATGCCAAAGTTCAAAACTGGCTGTTTGTTTTGTTGTGGTTTTTATCTTATTTTTCATGAGTTGCAGACACTGCCTAACTTAAAATTAGCTTTTTTTGGAAATAAGTGGAGGAGGAACTTTAATTTGCCTGTGGAAATACTCAAAGCTTTTTATGGTAGTCTAAGAACTTGCAGTAGAAAATCAAAAGAATCAGTGGGTTATGGGGAACTATATTCAACCCCTTTATAAAGGGTTATAGAACATAGTAAACAGTTTGTAGGGTTATGGATTGGCCTGATTACTTTTGCTCTTTCTCTTCTTTGCAGGGGTACTAACACCTCCAGTGTTTGAGTGAGAAACATTTTAAAGTACAAGGGCAGCAAAATTTTTCCAGGTGTCCCTGAGACAGCAGTTGTGGTGGCATCTATCTGGCCATTAGCAGGACTAGGTCAGCTAAAATCAGTGTTATGGAGTTGGTCTTATTTATGTGTCAATATGTTTGGGTTTTTTTCTGAGTAACTCCCTTGGGAGTATGACAGAAGGAAAGAAGGCTGCTAAACACAAGGATGCTATAGAAAACGCCTCGGACAGGGTGGTTCCTTTAAAACTTGGAAGGAATTTGAAGCAATATAAATGCAGACTACACTGTCTAGGGAAATTTTCCTAGTTCACCAGTTCTGTTCAGTTGGAATTAATAGATCAGATAAGTGCCAAGATCAGAAAGATTAGTGTATCATAATGTTAAAACCTCAAAATGTAGGTACCAGAATTTGCAATATGAAAGACTTAACTGCTTTAACCTCAGGGCCAGTAACACTCAACTCACCTCAGTCCCTCAGTAAAGTTGCAAGGTGCTCTCCCAGCTGTGGGACACCTGTGACTTGGTCATGTAGAGCACACAGGCACAATTAATGTGGAGAACAGCAGTAATCATCCAAGCAAGAGAAAAGAGAAAAAGAATGAGAATTTGGATAGTATCATTTGCAACTGTTCCTGCTCAAGTTTGATCTTGCCTTCCTATAGATAACGGTGTTAAAAGTCAATGCCTTGATTTGAAAAATTTCTGAATAGTTGATATGGAAAATCTGGATTCTCGCATGGGTTCTGATGCTTTCCAGCAATTTCTTGGTCAAAAACAGCCAAAACAAGCAGTTTAGTAAAGTCAGGAAACTGCTGCTAAACCTGTGCTCTGATTTCCTTTATTTCTTCATATTTATGTCAAAACAGCATAATATTTTATAAATGCCAGTAAAATAAATCCCAAGATTGTACTAAAAAATGTTTTAACCAAGACAGATTCTCACTGCAGCTAAAAACCCATGTAGCCCAGCTATGTAAATTTTGTTTATCAGATTGAACTTAATATATACCTCAATAATGACATTGGTTACAGTTTGACATTTTGTTATATTTCATTGTATCATAAAATTGTCTTATAAAGAAGTCTTAAATAGCATTATCATTAAGATGCAATTATTATGTAAAACTAATTTTTTCTCAGTAAATTAATAATGATTTCCTAACTTTTAGTGGTCACAAAAACATTGTGTTGGTTATAGTCTGAGTTAATCTAGGTCAGTGCTACAGTAACCATTCTGAGCATGTATCAGATTAAAATGGAATATAGTTTTTACAGGAAAGTATTGTAAAATAGAGCCAGTAGTACTGAAAATGCACTGGTAAAATCAAAATGCTCTCTATAAATTAAATTAAGTTCAATAAGGAAATTTTGATAATGAAAATGATTAGTGGGTGAGGTCAATGGCTTCAGAAATGCTGGCTGTAAAGGAACAATATTTATTCAGTTTGTTAGTTTTGTGAGACTGTTTAATTTCACTTAAAGGTAACACACAGGTTTACTTTTCATTAGGCAAAAATTTTGAGGAAACTAGCCAGTTTTTATGAGGTTTTTCCAAGTCTGATAAGTGTGGACTCTTTCCTTTTCCTCCAAATATAATACAGCTTCTTACTGGGGGTTTTTGGACACACCGCACCACAAAATAAGGTATGCATTGTTTGGTTGGGTTTTTTTGTGTTTTTTTTGTTTGGTTGGTTGGTTGTTTTTTGTTTGGGTTTTTTTGTTTGTTTGTTTGTTTGTTTTGGTGTTTTGTTTTGTTTTGTTTTTCACTTGGATACTGCAGCTGAGCCATTTTATCATTCTATTTTGTGTATATATAGATCAGAAATGAGAAAATATTTAACAAAAGACAACCCCCTATGCATTTCTATTTATACACTTGTCTTGAAAGGAAGAACAATTTTCCTGCAGTAGTCATGATTTTAATCGTCATTTTAAAAAAGGCATGCAAGAGGATGCAACAAACACTTCCTTTTATTACTATCAAATAGAAGAAATTGGAGAGATTCTTCAAATGTCCAACTCTAATCTCCTTGTCATAGAAATTGTTAACCAAGAGCCATGTCTTCTTAGAACAAGTTTAAAAATACTCCACATCAAGCAAAGAAAAGAAAATCATCTTCACTGAAGAGTCAGTGCTGGACTCACATTTTAGTCAAGGGGTGCTAAGGATGTTATGGGAGCTAGAAGAGAGGTCAGAACTGAGTTAGTCTTTGCCTTCCTTCCTACTACTGACAATATGTGAAGGAATGGAAAATACAATGCTTAAAATAAAACTGGGTGAAAGAATATTGCCCTGAAGGCTTTCTTCAGGATTCCAGAACTGTCAGCTGTATTAAGGGCACATTGATAGTCTCTTCTGGAAACCTGGTCATCCACATTTCTTATAGACCAAAATCTCTTAATTATTCTGCTTTAACACAAGGAACTCTGGGCATCCTTGTAATTAGGTAGCTATTTTGAAGTGTGCAATGGTATCTTGTTATTGTAGTTCTCCTTAGCAATATAGGTTTTTATTAGCTAAAAAATAATTACAAGAATCAAATTATCAGTTGGACTACAGCAGACAGGTAAAACACACCTCCATGTAAGTTATGCCTAAGCTAATTTACTGGCATTAGAACGTTCACAAAATACCTTTTGTCAATTGGTTCAAAGTCCTCAGTGTTTTAAAGGAAAAAAAACCCAAAACATTCTTTTCTTAGTGTTCGATTTTAAAAAAAAAATAAAAGGAAGTTACATCTAACGAAGGCAAAATCTCATTGTGCCTTAAGTGCATAATCTGTCCTTTTCTTCTTTCCAAAAAAAACCATTTTCAACACAAATTGATTTTTCTGTAGCCTCTTTTGTTTAATTTATGGTGTTGAATGGTATAAGAGGGTTTAATTGAGATCCCTTTTATAGCATGATGTATTTTTTAGTGCCGCAAGTGCCACTTTTCTCCTATCAAAAATCATGGTCAGTACCTTTCTTAGTGTAAAAGCTCAGTACAGAGAAAGTGCATCCTATGTAGCTATTATGTCTTAAATGTTCATTACTTTTTACTGTCACTCCCAATTTCATCTCAGTTTTCTTTTCTCGGTCACACAAATGCTCATTATTGCCCATGTAGTTTGGTGTTTATCTTTTCNGTTTCTCCAAAATAGATGGCAGTGAAACTTTCAAAGTCAGAGCAGCAGATCGAGTTTTGTTGCAACTTTGGTTATGACATAAATCAAACATAAATCTCTATCCATGGTATTTGATCTGGCAGTAGATGAGTCAATATCATCCATCCCTGCTTTGTGGCCATATTATTTTAAAATATATATGTCAAAACTTCTTGACAGTTATGAAGTATCAGTTCTTTCTTGCTTTGTTATAAATCAGATGTTCACAAGTTAGGATGGGTATTGAAAGGACTGTCTCCAAGATGTAAGGTAAAGTCTGAAATAGAATGAATAGTTCTGGAAATGTTTTTTAACACTTTAAGCAGAAGGTAACCTGGTGTGCTTAGTGATATTAATCAAGGGTTATTTGATTTCAGGCTTTTCTCATACTGCATTAATAAAAGTAAAATGAAGCAGTACAAACAGGAAATCTGAAAATTTTTATCTCATGGCAAATTTAAACACTTTAAAATTTGCTGTAAATGAAGACAGTTGCATTTTCAGAACGTTTGAAGGAAAATAACTCAGGTGTCAGAACAATGCAAACATCAATCATCAAATATAATTTCTCTATCATTTTTACCTTACTATGAAATTACTCTTATTAAAAAGTTTTCTTTCTAAGTTATCTGAAGCTTGATCAGTGTTTCAATAAATAGATATCCTAATGAAAAATTGCATTAAGCAATTTTTTTCTCCTTTTAGGCATCCTTAAAATTTCCATTACAGATGTGTAACATTTTAAATTGCATTCATCCCAATAGACTTTAAGTACAAGTTTCACTATTTAATCTGAAAAAGCTAATTCACATTAATACCATGTTAATCTATATGCTTAACACTTGTCTTTGGCAATAATTGCTGTTTAGTTTTATAAAGCATTCATTAAAAGTCTTTCTAAATCACATAAAGTTCATAATAGGCATTTAATGGATGCTTTTTAAACTGAAGTAGAAATGACTTTAGATTATAAGTAACCGTAGGTTTATAAAGCCAGCATTATATGCCTATTAAGACCATTTAACTTAAGTGTTCCATAATTAGAGAAGAGCCAGAATTTTAATTACACTTTTGCAAACTGCCAGCTAGGACTTCTGAAAATAGACTTCCTTTTCTCTTAGACACTGTTGAAGACACTTTATACTTTCTGCAGGTTTTATTCATGAAAGATTTTTTAAAATTTGTAAGTAACATTCTACTCAACCATAATCAATGATAGAGACAGAAATAAGAAGGCATTTAATATACTCATAGTGTCTTAAAAATTACCTCTAATATTTGTGAAAATAATTTTAAGATTTTTTGTTTGGCAAGTGTTAAAAATTAAATCTCAGTGGGAACTGTTTGGACCAAAGGGAAAGCAGAGTATTTTTACCTCTGAATAAGTAGCTGAAAACAGGCAAGAAAAATAAATTTGACCCAATCCAGTGTTTTTTGCCTAAATCTCTCCCTTATGCAGCTGCACAAAACACAAAACTTACTTGTCTTTGGTACTATTTTATTAATTATCATTGGAGGTACTTTTTCTTTCAATCCTGGAGAAAATACAGTGACTCCCAGATACACCTCGTCATGGAAACAGGATTCTTGAAGACACAAACATTGACCAAATCTGTTCTGTTCCATTCTTAGTTCAGTTGTTAGACCTCAGTTTCCTAACAGATGAAACTCAGATTTTAAAATGTTCTCCCATCTTTGAATTAAAAGAGATTTTTCACCTCAAATCCTTATTTGTTACAGAATGAGATTGGATTTTTTTCTTTATTTCCATGTAAACACAAAAAAGACCTTCCACAGCCAAGAAGATATGTACAAAGACAGAGGTTTCTCATGATTTTCAGAAACATCACTTAGTGACCTTAGTGATACATCAAATTGTATTTCCCATGATGGGCATGTGGATTCAGAAAGAGAGATCTTGGAGTGAGATGGTCTCCCATTTCAAATACTGCAAGACCTGCTTCTGTTTATACTGGTTTGAACTTCCCACTGTTTATTGATGTTCTTATTTTCTCTTCAATATGGATTTACAGCAAAAGCAAATATTTGCATTTGCAATGCAAATGTAGTAGAATGTTCAAAATGGAAAAATGGCAGGAATGGTTAAACTTCATCTCACATCTGTAATTGCTCCCCATTCATTGCATCATTTCCTTTCCACTGCTCTCAGCTCGAGGCTGACAAAATGACATTTTCTCTGTTCAGTTTTGTTATGCTTCCTTTTTAAGCCTTGCATCAAATACACTGTGTTAGTGTCTATGGGTCTCCAAGAGAGAATTAAATGATGTAACTAATAGTCTTAAAGGCCATTTTCTATTACAATCCAGTTGTTTTCTTTTATAATTCTTTCTGGTTGATTTTTTTAATAGGTTTCTCCCACAAATACATTTAGAGAGCAATTTTATAGAGTGCACAGCACTGTATTTGGGTAACTGTATGCTTTTCCAGTCTGAAGATCATAAAATATTCCATAGCTGGGAGAAACCACAGGGAGTTCCTTCTATTTTCTTTTTTTAATTATTTAGTCTCTGAAACTGACAAATAAGTTTGTCAAGAAATTTAAGTACCCTGCAAACTGACTACTTTCTTCACCTCTGAGCTGATGTTCTTTAATACGACCTGTGGTCAAGTAATTCTCCAGGTTTGCTCTCGAGGGTCAGTTCCCTCTTTCACCTCAGTCACAGACACGCAGACCTATGGCAGGAACAAAGTCCCAAATAATACTCTTCTGACCTAGTCTTGCTTACCTCCCTTGCAAAATATTTTGCAGTTTATTCATTTATAAATAATAAATATAAAGAGAGGCATTATACAGAATAAGGAGCTAGAAAATGAGAGTGATTTATAAGAAGATGAAATGGCATAATGGTTAATTGCTAAAAATTAAAGTGGAAAAGTGAAGGAATGAATACATGCAAAATCACCTGATACTAGGAGAACAGGAAGATAAAAGCAGAAGATGGAATAAGGANAAAAAACAAAGGAGCTGGAGAAACAAGTTATTTAGTCAGGTAGCCACACTGGAACATATTTAACAGCAAGCCTGGCAAAGAAAGCAACCAGGTTATAGTAAATCCTCCAAAGTGAAATAAAATTGTCAGTTAACCATTGTACTTTGGTCAGGGCAGACTTTGCCCTGAGAAGCTGTGCAAGGGAATTGCTGTGTTCTAGTAGAGATACTGGCATTATACTCTCATTTGGGGTCATATATTGGTATGAAAAAGTAGCTATAAAGACATTAATTTTTCTCCTTTAAGCATTAGAAGTTTTGTGCCTGCTAGAGTTGGTATTCAAAAGGAACATGTTAGAAGTACTGTCTGGGATCTGTTTTGCCAAGAGAAAGGTTTGAGTCTGATTTGTTTTTTTGCTTTGTTCTTAGAAGAATTTAGATTTTTGTATTATATATCTCACTTCTGTATTTCAAGTCTTTTCCTCCATGAGCTGAGATCTTAAGTTTGGTTTGAGTAATAATCCTAGAAGAAAATCTTTGTTTTCCAGATTCCATACTTAGTTTCTGATTACTTGGTATTTTAAGCATATGAATATCTATGTTACTATAATATCTCAGTGGAACTGGGGTATTCCAACTTTGTTAACCAGTGAAATACTGAAGCAGGACTTCACTTCTTGTGTAACTATATCAAAGTCTTAAGGTACACTAGTGACTATGATTTTTATCCTCTAAAATCACCAATAATACCCTGTTTGTGCTAATATACAAGTAAAGCATTTAGTGATGGACAGAATAACAGCATATTCCTGGCAACCCCAAGTGAACTGCTATGGAAATCAAGAGTTGCAGACAGCCTCACAATCATGGCACCAAAAACTGTTGTTATGGAAACTGAGTTTCCCAGGACACATCTGCAGATCTTAAAATATTTCATCTTATCTGGTAGGCAGAAGTTTGCAACTGATCTCTGGTTACAGCATAAGAAATCCCTAAGAGCTTTTCAGTCTTCTGTGGTTCAGAAATTGCTCTCCTCTGAGAGTCCTGCAGTATTTCCCCAAAACTGTTCAGTTTTGTTACCTTCTTCAAGACATCACTGCTGAAGAGAAGCACAGCTTTTTGAGCAGAATTCTTAAATGCAGCAAGGAAGTACCAAGTTGGTACTTCCATGATAAACCCTGACATCTCTGACATTTTCTTTTAACACTGCAATCCATCAATTGTGACGTGATTCTAAAGCTTGATGTGATGGAGACTATACTCCATTAAATCATTTGGATTAATTTAGTTGTTAATTTTTTAACTAGATGCATATTTATTCTCTCTCGAATGAAAAACTCAGGAAATGGCAGAGCCAGCAGCAGATCATATACAGTGATTTCTTTTCATGGAAAGGATTTGACAGTCAATATTTGTTCCCTTTCATTTCAGTGCCTCAATTCATCTGGGATTTTTTGCTTTCTTTGCTTTTGGGGTTTTTTTGTTGCCTCAAAATATCACAATTCCTCTAGAAATAAAAACTGAATTATATATTCAAGCTTACAATGGATGGCAATATATGGTCTTGGAATACATGGTTACTCATTAGTCTGTAAGTATTAGCTGATCTTTATGTGATGTGTTGTAATAAAGAGATAATAAATATGATATGAGAAAAAATGCCCTGAGGTGAAATCTTAGCTTCATTGAAAATCAATGGCAAAACTCTTATTTTCCATCAATGGAACAAAGACTTTGCTGTCCATGTGAGAATTGAAAGAGAATTTAATTTCTCTACTTGTGAGAACTTGTATTATGTGATTATTTTATTTAGGTTTAATTCTCAGTTATTTCTTCAGGCAAAGCTCCAATTGAAATCTCTTGTCTCCTGTAATCAGTGGGAATTTTTCCTAAGGAGAACATTTTGCCAGTGCTGTGCAATTTGTTCTTTTTCATTGTTTATCTTCTATCCGTTTTATTATTTATCTTATGAGAGAGTAAGGGAAATAGGCAGCTTTTTGGAACTGAGTAAAGTGAAAAAGAAAAATCAGACCCCAGGAAAAAAAACAAAAACAAAAACAAACAAACAAACAAACAAACAAACAAACAAAAACAAAAAAAAGATTAAATAGGGTTGATCAAGGTTAAATTTATATTGTGAATGAGGAATTAGGACTACCTCACTTACAAAGTCCCCTTTCAACCCAAACCATTCTATGATAAAGGTTCTGTCACTGCTTTATTAGTTTTTTAGAAAGTGTATAAAGAAAACATAGCAAAGGGGTTGAAGGAGTTGACCCCTCAGCCTGTGTGCTCCTCAGAGCTATTTTTTTCATATTTCCTCTGTGACTTCGTGCCACACCAAGTCCTCGGGATGCTGCCTGCCCTCCTCCTCCTCCCAGGAGCCTGCCTCTCCTGTTGGTGCCTGGAGAAGGGGCTGGATACCCAATCCATGCCCACTTACCTGTTCTGTTTTGTTCCTCTGGCGGCAGGCACAGCCTTTCCCCTGTTGGTCAAGGTCCTCTTGGTGGCCGCCACCACTAAGTGACCCCAGTTGTCTCTCAGATGCCTTTGCAGGTGTCTTTCCAGTGTCTGAGGGTAGTACTGCAAGGTTGCAGTGCTCCAGGGATGTCAGGCTCCAAGGGCAAAGGCTGCTGCAGGTGATCTCCAGGGAACCCCCTCCACCAGCAAAGTGAGTGAGGAGAAGGGGGAACGATAGGCACAGTGAGGAAGGCACTGTTGGTCCATACAGTTTGCAAGGGAAAGTGGATGATATCCAGAGAGACAGACAGTTTTGAGGGGGGAATTCTTGATGTCAAACCATTTTGTCTTGCTCTCTGTAGCATTCACTTTTCATTTTTGTATTATCTGGAGCTTAAGGATGGAGCTGGGCTGTCTTCTGTGGCACAGATGTGACCTGCCCATGGGGAATCTCTACTGTCCCTCAGGAACCTGTGCTATGGAGCTTTCTGGAGGGCATCTACTCTTGTTTTCAGTACTTAACATGGAAGGACTCTATTCCTTGGTAATTAGTGGAGTAATGGAATTGCCCTTGTTACTATTACATCTACTTGGTCTGCTTTTATCTGCTAGAGGAAAAATCCACCTACCCAGTTCTTTTCATATATAAATACTTGTAGGCTAAACCCAATGCATATTACCTGTGATTTCATATTTTAAGAATAAATTGAGCTAAGATTTGTAACTATAGGCAGGTTTTAAAATTCCAAGTTGCTCTTATACAACTACTTTTAAAGTCTGAGCACCCTATTGATGTATTCAGTATTGAGTCCATCAGAAAAACATGTTCTATTTCAGTAAAAACCTCACTATGATTTTGGTAATTAACTTCACCCATCTAAGACTCATCTAATGAAAGGACAAAGTTAACTATCTACATCACTGCAAAGCAAGGTACAGTTGTGTTAGTTGTTGAAAAATGGCTTATAAACTCAACAAAACATGCTTGCTTATGTCATGTTGAAAGTCAGCCATAAGTGAAAGCCATAAAGAGAAATTGCAGTAGAATTTACCCCCACATTGCCATAAGATACTGCAATTTGTTAGCTTCCATCCTTGTAGTATATGGAAGTATATCCTTCCATATACCAGAAAGTAGTTACTATTTATGCTATTAATTTTATAAATTTTAACAACACTGCATATCTAACAAATACTTGAATGTTCCTAAGCCATTTAACAATGGAGATGGTTTTCTTTCATGCCTTTGAATTTTTTTCTCCTTTGGTTTTTCTCCTTTTAGTCTTTTGGTCAACTTTGCAGCAAACATCAGAATTACAAATCATTACGGACTTTTAACCACAAAGATTTTATAGCTACAGTAAAATAAGGGTGAGATGTTAGAAATTCCTAAATGTTTCAGCCATTTATAGGTTTCAGCATTGTCTTTTTTAAAGATTAGTTTAAACATCTATTCTATTTGGTGTCACTTCTCCTCCCATGTAATGAAAAATGGTGATATTAATTTAAAAAAAAAAAAATCATCCTTTTCTTATATGCCTAAAACAGGCAATGTTGAAGAAACAGGGTGGGGAGGGAGAAACACTTTTAGGTCTATGTTACAGAATAGTTTCTTTCACTACTTGTTTGATTCTGGTGTGAAGAACTGCATCTGGGATGGTGCCATGTGTCCTGAGGGCAAGCTGCAGGAACTAAAAGAAATGGTAAAAGCTATTTCACTCCTTGTACACGTTTAGAAATAATCAGGGGAAAAAACAGCCTCCAGAAGTAAAGGGGAAAATGCAGTTGCTGTACTCTCCATATATTTTTCAGCACAAAATTATAAACTCTTCAACTACTTTAGCTTCTGTTTTTATGAAGGAAATTCAGAGGGCCCTTAAAAAGAGCCTTTGTCTGAAAAAAAACCAAATCCTATTATTAACTATAAAATAAAAACAGTTTTAAACAGAATTTATAACTAAGGTGTGGCAGTATGTCCAAATTACACACTAGTAGAAAAATATAAACACTATAAATAAAATTAAAATGTGATACGCATACAGCTGTATAATACAACATATACAGCTAATAACAGCTTTTGTCACATGATAAAAGCAGATTATTTATTCAAGTTCTTCATACTGATCCATTTTCCAGATATGATCTTGGGTTATATGGTGATTTTCTGTTAAGTTTTTTTTCATTGTTGATGGTAAGACTCCAATCTATGGAGTACTTGTCAGCTCTAGTAATTATTAACTACCCTTAAAATTAAATTAAAAAAAAAAAAAAAGACAATAAATATAATCTGCAGAGTGGTGTAGAAAATATGCATCTATGGATGCTGCATTTCCATACATAATATATTGTTTGTGTGACTAAAAGATGAATCTTAGCTTTTTATTATGTTGAACAAGTTCCCAAGTAATTATGTGTGACACTAAATACAGGAAAATTCCACGGTATTTTATTTAACATCAATTATTCTTCTGTTAATATGGTCAGCAACATCCCAAAATAGTAGTAAAATTAGGAAATTTGCCTTATCACAAGTGATTCAAAAATAATTTTAAGGCTGGAGTCACAGTACAAATTAACAGCTTTGGGGTTTGAGTATTATACACTGACACATCAATGGAAAATACGTACAAAACTTTTTTTTCAGTGCAATAGCTGATCTCCATGTCAAAAACAGCAAATGAATGGAGAAGGGAACAGGAGAAGTTAAATAAATAATATGGTTGGGTTTGATTAAAAAAACAAACCACTGTGCATTAAAAGATTCAGACAAGTTTTTTAAAGTCATCATTGCTTATAACTTTAATATTATAAAAAAGTACACCAAATATTGTAAAAAAAAAAAAAAAAGGCAATTATTTATCTCTTTGAAAATTTTGATGTATTATTGGATTACTTCTGGGATTTTGTAGGGGGGTTTTTTTATAACTATTCATTTATCAATGTGATTGTAAAAACCCACATTTGATATGAATGAACCCTTGTTTCCAGTTCCTATGGGTTTTTTCTCATCTCTTACTTGACATCAGATGGCTCAAAGATATCAATCTCTTTTTTCACTTCTATAAACCACTACAAAGCCAAAGGACATGTTTTTTAACTGATATACTGTGAAAATTTGGGGGGAAACTGTAGCATGACATCAAAGTGGTGAATCCAGTGCAAGCCAGACTGTTTGTGGAGTGTCTTGTCGTTGCATAGGAAAATAGGCCAGCAAAGAATACAGACATCCAGGTGTGATTTCTAAGACTTTTTAGACAAGTGAAGAAAAAATGTGACTCTCCAGTTAAATTAGCTTTGAAAATACATCAGTGTAGCAGTTTTGAAGTGTCACCTGGTGTCAGGACGCACACTCAGGGCAGCACTTCAGTAATTTTAGCAAGCCAGGCTGTAACTAAGAAACTTAATGAGGTTCAAGAGACGGGCTGCATACAAAACCCAGAGTAGCTTTTTTTTATACAGTTTATCATGCCCATTATTTGTTTAAGTAGTTCACAGGTGCCTGTTGCAGTATGGCACAAAAGTTTGCTAAAAATACCTTTTACAGAGCTGAGTCTGATAAGGACTGAAGGGCATTTTTGTAGACCATTTATAGGCCTTTACTTGAACTTGCAGCTAATTTGTTAACTAAATTATTAAGCAATAGTTTATAACACACCCCACAATATCTAAAAGGATATTCTTCTTTTTTGTACAGGTTAAAGAGGGCAGATGATTCTTATTCCGCTGGGAACACTCAGCACTTGATAGGAATTTTCATATCTCAGTCAGTCCAGGGGGAATATTTTTGACATTTCTTTAGGAAAAGTCTAAACCTTGTTCCTCACCCTCACTCACTCACAGGTGACCAGTCAAAAGCATAAGCTATTTCTGATGCCTCAGATATTATTTGGAGGATCAAAAGGCCACGTCTGGCTGTGAAATTCCAGACTGAAACGTTGTTGTGTATTTCAGGACATAAAGTTATGCTTTGCTAAAAGTTCATCCTGAGAGTAAATATTCAGAATTTGAAAGGAAAACAGGTAGCTACTAAGAAAAGTGACCTAGATTATTCTAAATAATTATTATTAAAATTTTTAATTCCCATAAAAAGTTCTCAGATGTCCCTGATTTAGTATGACCATACCCATTTAATAAGCAGTTGCACTGTAAAGTGCATATTAACTGCTTGTTATCTGTTTTTGTTCTCACTTTCAAAATATATCTCTCATGTATTTTCAATATATTTTCTCATGCAGCACGATGAAAGACTCACTGATGAAACTGAGAGCAGAGTATTGGCTCAGAGTAACTGAGCCTTGGGTATTGATTTCACAGAAGTATCTTAGTTGCTCCTAGAATTTCCATTTGGGATCAAAATGATGCAACGTATTTTATTGGAATATTTTTCACAGTTGCTTTTCCACCTGTCAGTCAGTTCTCAACCCCTAATCATCAGGGTTTAAGCACGAAATGCTATAAGTAATGTTGAGGAGGAGCACCACAATAAGACCTTTTAGAAATAAAAAACTTCAAATAAAATAATCTTTTATTGTCGAAAAAACCCTTCTAACTTCAAATATAATTAACTTGCATAATGTCCTTGCATATATTTTTGTCATGCTACAGAATCAGAAAAATTCAGAGTATCCAGTGTTGAGACTTTGCATTAAAATTTGAGTTTCATAACCCCCACGTGCTCCTTTCTTGCACACTTGCTCTCACACTCATTTGCTCACACAGGCATGAACACTCACACTTTTGTACAACTTTACAGCAAAAGAGAAAATGTTCTTAGAAAATGTATTTTTCCTGAACTACAGTTGGGAGAGTAAAACCATTCATATTTTGGAATTATTGAAGAATGTCAATAAACCCATTAATGTTGTTTAGTGGCCTCAGATGATGAGGTAATTTGGTTATGTGGTTGCTTTTCATTTTATTTCTGTGGGTTTTTTGTTTTGGTTTGGTTTTTGTTTGGTTTTTTGTTTTGTTTTGTTTTGGTTGCTTTGTTTGTTTGTTTGTTTGTTTTAACTTCTGAAGCTTGAGTTGTTCTTTGAGGTGTAAAAGCAGAGAATTCAAAAGAGAATTCAGCTCCTGTCCCACAGTCTGGCCCCCAGTGTCATGAGTACCTGGTCTGTGTGTCATAGAACCTCGCACTACCAATCATCTCATCGAAATCATGCAAAGATGTATAAGTCCATTTTATCAGTTAATCCTGATAATTCAGAGTGCACTTCAGAGTTTATACTAGATTCCTGGTTTCAAGTTTTTTTTGTGATTTCTTTCCTAGTTCCACAACTCTTGCAGAAAACTAGATGACTTGGTTTTTGGGTTTTTTTATGGTGCTTTACAGTAGAAGAATGGCATCCAACTATGCCAGACATCTTTGAGCTTGAAGATGATTGTACAGGAAAGAAATGCTCTGCCAGGTTTTTTTAGAGAAAGAGCCTTGGAACAAGCTCTGTGGTCAAACTGCAGTCTAACATTCTTATGCCTATGAAACAAGGGAGACAAGCAAGGTAATTCCTAGTTTCATGTCCCATTTTTTTTATTTGCTACTCTATATCATTTAATCCTATCAGAGGACAACATTGTGTCAGATACTGTATAAACAAAGGAAAAAAAAAAAGATATTGTCTCTTCAGGTAACTCAACCTATGGTTTTCTTCATTCTGTACAAATCACTTACCACTGATGTTTTCAAGCTTCATGAAGTGACTGAACTTTTAAAGAACTTGCAAATTTCACCTGACTTTACTCTCTGAGTCTCCTATTCAGTAAAGACCTTAACCCTCTAGTTATCTTTTTCTATGCATGTTGCCCTCACTTTTCCTTTTCTTTGCTTTTGTGTCATCCTTCTTGGATTATAGTTTCAGAAAGCTCCAGTCTAGTTAGATTTTTTGAAGCAATTAGTATACCAGTTAATTTAAATATTTACACACTAAAATAGTTAAAATACTATATTAATTAAAAAGATAAAATGATTATTTCTTTTCTGATAATATTTTACCATATGAATCTATCAAGAGAGTTTTGATAAATCTATTTCATGAGCTAATGTCAGATTGATGTAGAAACACCAGGATTGTTAATAGCAAAATGTCAATTTCTCTAAATTCCAAATTATAGGTTCTTTCACTCTATTTTGGTTAATCATGGAAAATATGTGCCTATTCTTGGTGCATCAGGAGAGATATCACATCATTTGCCCTAGAGTGGGGAACACAACATGCTCATATATGCCATAGTGTAACACCAAGTCTGGAAAATCTACAGGAAAAGGCAGAAGGATTAGAATGCAATGGCCAGAAATATTAGGAATAAAGTTTACTGCCTAGTAAATGCAATCCCTTCAGAAACTTGAATTTTCCTAGTTTCACACAAATACAAGATTGCCTACTTTTTTTTTTTCCCTTGATTGCATCTCTGCTGTAACTCAAACACTTGTAAAAACTCCTTTATTCAGCTTGTGACTGGATAAGTATTTGAGTAGAGTCATACAAACTGTATTCTTTCAGTAACTTTTAGAACTCTATATAATACAATATGTCATATAGTACAGAAGGGTACCACTTCAGATTATTCTAACTGTTCCCAAAGCAAACTGAAAATACATTATCAAGTAGATTAAGGGCCACAAAGTAAAGCAGAAAGGATAGCTTGCTTTTTCAGATGCAAAATTGATATCAAATCTTCTTGTTCATATAAAGAAAAACAGATATAGAGAAAAAAATTAGAAAATAACTGTACAAAGCAAGGGGTTTTAACATTCATTCAACGCCTTTTTTTTCTCCCACGGCAGGCTGAGAATCTTCACAGCTGCAGTTGAATTAATGGGGTGATGTGTGTTCACCCCAAACAGAAACTCTGGTCCAATAAAGCAAGTAAACATCATTATTCTTTGAAGAATTAGGGATTTAGGCATGGAAATCTCTAAGTTAATGATACAGGGTAGAAGAGCACATGCTTGGTATGACAGGTCTCAAAAACAGAGGCACAGGATGTGGGTAAAGGAGTAAAGGGTGGTTGAGGGACAAGGTAGAGACTGGCACTGGAGGGCACGTGGCTAGAAATGGCCATGCAATAAGTAGATGAGGAAATACAGACCAGGGGCTGGGAAAAGCTACCTTTGGGGAACAAAGAGAACAAAATAAAGTGCTTAACACAAGTAAAACCAGTCCACATATAGTAAAACTGAATGTTACATGGAGTTGCAGTGAAAAGTATGTTACTAAACAAATAAACAAAACAACAAACAAACAAAAACTAAAAAAAACCCTTCTTCCTAACTCTGGAATACAGGAGCATTGTCTTTGTCATAAAGCCTGGAGGATGTTGTCGTCTCACCGCACTCTCACATAGACTGAAGTAAGTGACTCTGGAACCCAGAAGGGTAGTGTAAGTGTAAAGAAGGGGCAGATGCCAGGAATATTTTGTACAGGTCTGTTAAATATATTAGTGTGATGTTTTGTTTCTTGCCTGTTTTTATCTGAAGTTCTGATTACACAGAAAATCTGAACTGATTCAGTGATTAGATTGTCAAGATAGCAATTACACTCACAACAAATCCTTGACTTTATGTATGAGATGTCTCATTCTTGCCTGTAAGAAGACATAAGAGCATAAAAGCTGGCATGTTTTCAGTTTCCTAGACACAAACTAATGAAAATAGTCACTTTAGAAACAAGTTTCCAAGATAGGTAGAAGGATTTCCAACTCTCCAGTGTTTTCAGATCATAACAGTGTGCCTTTCCAGAAGACTTCATTTCAACAAATGCAATGTATAGATTAATTAAGCAAAAGTTACTGGGTTCACTGCAGAGGTGGCTCCAGAAAATGGAAAATAATTTAAAAAATAATAAATAGGACATCAGAGTGTATGATCATCTGATCTTAAATTTTGTAAATTTTATTTGGAAAGGATATGTGTTCCTATAATGAGAAATTTTCCATTTCCACCTTTCATGAACTCCTGTACTCTCCCAGTCTCCTGTAGTACTGGTTGTGCTTCAGTAACACCTGTGACTGCTGGAGATCCACTGGTTATTCTGGGACTTGGTGGCTTTGGGCTCTGGTTCATAGATTGCATTCTGTAAGAAGAATTTTATAGCACCCTTAATAGAGTTATTTAAAAAAAAAAAAAAAATAAAGGAGATTTAAAAAAAAAA
>VXAU01004673.1:345984-424552 GCA_013399695.1 Formicarius rufipectus | reverse complement strand
AACTGCATTTTTCTCTGGATTTCCCTAGTGTTTAGGTTTACGCAGGTAAAGGGGAAGTATGTGTAAACTCATGTGCTTCTAAAAAAAGTTTATTATTTATTGCCTTTTCATTCTTTTCTGACTTTCATTTATTCTCTTGTTGGTCAACATTTTATTGTTGTTGTTTTACAATTATAAGCAACCAGGCAACAGGTTTTACTGAGGATTTTTTTGTGGTTTTCTTTCAAGAGATCTTTTCAGACTATTTCTTGATGTTTAGAAAACAGATGGTATTTCATAAGTAAACTCTAATTGCAATCAAGAGTGAATGATGAACAAATTTAAAATTAAATTGTGTTTGTAGAAGTATCCTTATATCTTGTTTTGCAAAAGATTATATTTCCTATTAAAATCCTAGCATTAATCAGTAGATGGCTGAATGTGTATGCTGTGAAGTTTTACATTACACTTGAATTCTCCTAAGATGAAGACAGTATACTGTGCAATGACAATTGAAAAAGAAAGTTTATCTAAAAATTGTGAATCTCCTGTAAATGCAGGTTTCATGTGGCCATAAAATTGCATATGCACTTTAAAGGCACTGTTCTGAGATTAGTATCGTGGTAGTAGCAGTTGACAATGGCTCATCTCTTCCCAGTTTAATAAAAGAGAGAATCTAAGTTAACACATTCAATCTAAAAGGGGCTTCCTGACAAAATGAATAGGATATCCAAGCTAGTTTTGACACAGAATTAAATTTATTGTTTGTTGGAAAGCTTTGTAGGTCATACTTTTTGCCAGCTACAATGGGTTGCTTATTTTCCAGAGAGAGTCACAAAAATGACTATTGAAGTGGAGAAACCTCTACTCTGCTACCTGGGCTATCTTGTGTCCATAGTTGTTTCATTTCATTATTTCTAAATCACCTGTGATGGATGTTCATATCCAGTCTGTGTAGCCTCTGAGTGTTTATAGCAGCGGCAGTTCTGTGATCTTCTGCTAGAATCTAATTATTTTACTGTCTGCTTTGAAAGTTTATTGTCTGTTTCATTCTATTAAATTGAATCTGTTTTTTCAGCTGCCTTTTTTTTGTTTGGTTGTGGGGCTTTTTTGTTTTTTGGGGGTTTTTTTTGTTCTTCTTAACTCCCTTCAGACATTCAGAGCAGCACAGGAAAATGCTCTGTAACTGTAAAGATCAGCAAAGGGAAGAGAGAAAAATTGTAGAAATAAGACTAGTGAGATAAGGAAATGGAGGCAAAGTAGACTTGAAACCTTGGTGAACAGATAGACCACAGGATTACACATTAGAAACACCGATCAAATGAAATCTGAGTAAGTGTGAATGGACAGATTCAAACTATTAAACCACATATTTTGGTGTTCCTTTTTGATGAAACATCTTACTTTATAAATCCTAAAATAACTGTAAGAAAACAGTTCTCTTATCCAACAGTACTTAACTTACATGCCTGAGCAATTATTCCAGGTTTAAGGAGAGGGATGCATAGCTGAATAGGAACCATCCATAGAGGGAGGTCACTTGCCAGTTACTGTTATGGGCAAAACAGACTCATCTTGGGGAAAATTTATTGCTACTTAAATAGATTTGAGTAGTAAGAAACAAAGAAAAAAATTAAAACACATTTGCTCCCACTTTTCCAGCCTCCTTCTTTCTCTCCTTCTTTCATGATTCCTCTACCACAACTCCCTGACAAGGGAAAATGGGGATTTGAGGGTTGTGGCTGTTCCACTCCCAGCTCCTCTTCATCACTCCTTCCTGCTAACTCCTTTCCTCTTCTTCTCTTTGGGATCCTCTCCACCAGCTTCAGTCCTGCAGGATAAACTCTTTCCACAGTGGTTTCTCCACAAGCTGCTGGAGTGCCTTGCTGGGGCACCCAGATCACCTCCCACCCCTCTCCCCTTGGAGCTCTCAGGGTTTAAATTTAGATTAAACCTGTTTTACTCTACCTGTGAGAAGAGGTAGTTCCAGCAAGGCTTCTGGTGAGCTGACCAGACAGGCAACATAAAGCAGCAAACTTCCTGGTGACAGTTTCACTTCTAGGTCTGAAATGGTGAGTTTAGATGCTTCATTAAAATGTCATAAAGGATAGAGTGGAATTAAAAATATGAGCAGGGTAGCTCAATACAGACAGAAATGAGGAGGGATGCATCTGAGGTAAGTGTTGTCCTGCTGTGTATTCTGACTCCAGAAACAACAAAGGAAGCTGCTTTTTGACTACTGAAGGCATGAGAAATACATCATAGTAATAAAGTAGAAATAATAATGAAATAAGGCTATGACTGTTCATCTATTTTTCCTGTTGTAATGAACAACAATATACTCCTAAAAAAACTTGTCATTAGCTGTCTTTAATTTTAAAGTTGTTGATTTTTTTTTTTTTGGGTGAAATTTTCATCTATGTTCTCAAAACCCAAATTTAAAAAAGAAATCTCATTGAGAAACATCTAAAAATCCTTGGCTGCTGTGAAGTAAGGAGTTAGGGACATAGCTACCTGTTTTGGTAGTCAGAGGCTCCTTTATTGTGCAGCTGCAGATACAGGAGTGACTTTGAAAGTAGCTGGCACCGAGGCTGGAATGAAGACAGAGAAATAAATTTTTCCCATGGTACCCACTGGCCATTACTTCTCTTTGATTTAACATCAGGTAGGGACTTTTCTGCAGTCAAAGTATCTGTCAAGAAGATCTACACTTTACGCAGTGTGAGAGAAGAGTTGGCCAGCATTCTGATGTAAATCTGTTGTACAGTTCCTTTCATGTGACTGTGAAATAGAAACCTTCCTTTGTTTTGGTTGTGACATTTTCCAAGTGTTTTGCAACACTTTTGGGAGGGACAGAATTTATGAGCTCTGCTAACTTCCAGAATTGTTTGAAAATGTCTATACTAAAGGAAGGAGATGGCTACTCCTGTTAAAAGACACCACTGTTCAAAGCCCTTGTAAAAAAAGTCCCTCTTCAGCCTTCTTGTACCCTTTGGGTACTAGAAAGTACTATAAGGTCTCCCTAGAGCCTTCTCTGCTCCAGGCTGGACAACTCCAATTCTCTCAGCCTGTCTTCATAAGATTAACAATTTACATTAAATTGTTAATAGAACACTCCAGTCTAGATTGAGAACTTTGTGAACAGAACTACAGAAAATGCTAGAACAAAGGAATGTGCGGGAGATCACTCAAGCTACGAAGATTGGAAGAAACAAATGAAGCAAGAAGACCAGGACAACAGATGCCAGGAGTTTGCTACATTAGAGACCTTTTAGAAATTGAGTTGTTTGTACGTTTCCCTTCAATATATGTATCCCCACCAAGTGAAACTGTTCCCTGAGCTGGACTGCGCTGTCAGCCCCGTTCCTTGTATCCCTGAATAGACAGCCCCATGAATGTATCCCCTGTCTTATCTCCTTCTCCCTGGGGACCTGCCTGTCTGGGATCCTCCCTTATCCCCATTGGCTAATCGGGTTTCCTAGGCCCCCCCCCATCCCCGGGGGGTATAGAACTCCTTGCTACACTGAATAAAGGGCTTCTCTCTTCACCACCCAGCCTGAAAGGACCCACGTGTGATCTGTACCCTCCCCAGCACAGGGGTTTCCCAGCGCCAGCCCCGCGGCCAGAGGCTGTGAGGAGCCGGTCCCCACGGTCAAAACCCTGTCAGGAATGGAGAGATTTATCAGCAGTCACACGTGTAGGAGATGGTGATAGTTTAGATAAACAAAAATGAAGCTACTACTTAAGTCAATAAATGCTTTTGACAAGAAATACAGTGGGTTTTCCTTGTGTGTAACTCTTGGTGCTTCAGCTTCTACCCTGATTGATACAAGGCAGAAGCAAATGTGAGAAAAGGGGATGTTTTTTCCTAACTGATCTCTCCTCAGATTTCTCAATACGAATTAAGTAAACTGTAACTTCAGCTGGAAATAAATGCACATACCTGAAGAACTCTCCCCTTGGAGCCAGTTGTTGATGAGAATCAGTTTTGTAAAGGCCAGTACTAAAGCACTTTTAAAAATAATTCCAAAGATGAAAACTGAAATTTTGTAGCCCTTTATTGGTTTGAAATTTATCATCAGAGTAGTAAGAAACATCACAGAAGGAATTTTTTAGTAATCTGCATACTACAGTAACAAGTATGCATCCTGCTGATAAAATCTTGTTACAACTTGCCTTGCATGGATCTGTTTATTATTTATTGCTTTGGAAGCCATTCTTCTAGAGTAGGTCACTAACATCTGACTGTATCAGTGTTTGCATATCAGTTACCATTATTGGTGTTGCTGATGCACAGCCTTATCTTTGTTTTTTTATCCTTTTTAACTTTTCAGACAAACTGTACTTAGAATCAATGCCTCAGTTTCCATTGCAGTCCTACCAGAATAATCAAGAACACAAGGTAATAGCAATGCAAGTAGCTTTAAAACTGGTAGTTTCTCATGTTTGAACACTTAGCCTAATGTTTGCTTCTGTAGCCACTAGACTGTGGTTCTAAGGATGTTCAAATACAATTTTAAGCTGAGGTTTCTGCACATCACCAACAATGGGACTGCAGCAAAAAGTTTTCTGGGCATTCTCAATGAATTTAGTCATTGAGAAAGAATGAATGAATTATATCTGTACTACTAAGATGACCAAGCTCAGACTCATCTTACTGTGCCTGGTTGCTGGGGTCTTTGTTGTCTACTGGCCTAGACTTTCCAATTGAGGAACTTCCTCATCTTACGGTTTGGAGCCTTCTTTTTGTGACTTTTTCCAGACATTCAAAGGTTTGGTTTGGTTTTGTATGAAGCCTGGGGATAAGGGACTTTGGTTAGTCATGTCCTGTTTAGAAGGGTTGTATAAGAACACCAGTAAGACTGACTGTGCAAAGTTTGAATGCGTCGCACATCTGAAATATCTCACAATATAAACATACTGTTGAACAAGGTAAAAACTCTCAGTCTTGACATTTCATAAATCTTTTATAGCTTCAGCATCATAAAATGGGAATAACACCCTATGCAAATGAAGTAAACCCACACAAAATTAGTTGTTTTAGCTGTTAACTGACAACTTTATGTGCAGAAGTAAGGACTGATTAGGCTGCAGTCAGAGGTACAAAGGCACAGCCAACATTTTCTGGTTCAGAATTATATCTTAAAAGTAGATATTTTGAATATATGCTTATATGTAACTCTAGATTCACATTCAGACTTTTTGCCTGAGCCATGGCCTGTTGCACTGTGTACTTTACTGGACGAATTTCAATTGACCAGGGATTAACTTGTGTTAAATAGTTATCAAAAAGTCCATGATGTAAGTCAGAGTTCTGGAACATTAATAAGGCAAGAAAAATTATATGTGCAGGGTGATAAAATAAGTCTGTTTGCTGGAATATCTATTATTTTATTCAGATGCAGTCTACTGCTGCAGAATATTCCCAACAGCACGGAGCTCAAAGTAAAGCCAATTCTTGAAATCTTACTTTCCCCACCTGAGATAATAGCAAACTAGCCATAACTAAGGCAGTCTCAGTGCAGTGAAATTGCATGGAGAAAAAATATCACTTTCTGACATTATTTTTTATATTACATATTAAAGCTAACCAGAGTATATTTTCTTTTTTATTCTACCATGCAGTAACAGCAACTAATGGTATGAGTCTATGTACATGTGCATATATTCTCCCTCAAAATTCACAAGCAAATTTTCTAAAATGGTTCACTTGTACAAAATTCAAGGGTGATTTCCTCTACTGCTAAAATTACTGACTGGAACTTCAGACTGAGCACTACACAGGAGACTTAGCTTGTGATGGTGACAATCCGTTCCAGCCCAAGGCTCTACAGCAGGTTGGGCACTGAAATGCCATCACTGCTGTTCTGTGTGTGCAGCAGCATCTCTGTGCTGCCTGACAAAGGAACATCAGCTCAGGAACTTGCACTGTGCACTTTCAGGGTATTATGCTTTAAAGGCTTCACATGTTGGGGGATTTCTGTAAAATGCTGATAGACTCAACATTGATACTGCCTCATACTGTTAGAAAGGGCTGAGATGGCACATTTAAATCCAAAAGTACAACTCAGTTGGAGCCTAAGAATATCATTTCTTTTATGTTTCATTCAATTTTTTCCTTTAATTTTCATATCTATGTGACCTACTTGGTTTTATTTCAGAGCTCATCTCTTTTCCCTTGGTATTCCAGACTAGATTAAATTTTGAGTTACTGGTACAACTTCCCTACAAGACAATACCATTGGAAAACATATACCAGGTGATCTAATTAGAATAATTTGAGGAGTGTTAAAGCAAGCCAAGTATTTCAGCTTTACTGAGTCACAGCAAGATTCATTTTCAAAGATCTATTACTGAATGGGTATAATGGTTTCTTGTGCTACTGAAGCTTGGTCACTTGACAGGCATAATAGTCTGCTGGAAGCAGTTGAGTGTCATTCCAAGTCCCTACCCATAAGATAAATATATTTGTCCATCTATGTCCTTTTCCAAAGACTGAATAATAACATAGAAATGCAAAGAGGGACTGTTGAATTCTGGGTCACCTAATACCTTTCTGTAAAGAAATATTTCATTTAAGTCTAGAAAGTAATTTATATTCAGAAATCATTTTCAGGTGTTATTTGGTATATGTTCAAGACAATTTAGGCATACCCTTTACATAAGCATTTACTAGTGGCATCTGAAGCTCTATATTCATGGCAACAGCAGTTGTAGATTGCCTTGGTTTGCAGATTTCTTATTTTCCCTTCTTGCTATCATTTCACATCTCTTTTATTCAGTCTTCTTAGATAAGCTATCAGCGGGTAGCAGGGCCATGTAGGAAACACAACCTGCTTACAAATTACATCTCATCCTGTGTAGATGTATTCTTTGGAAATCATGGAATACACAGAATAAGACCTTTCCATTTACCTTGGGGACCAGCAACTTCTGCTGAGAAACGAAGTGTAGAGAAATTAAAGGATCCAGGTACTTTGTAGGAATTCCTCACACCCGGTTTGAAGCCAGGAAATCTTTGTTATTGTGGGCATGACAAATCTCTCTCACCATCAGGGGTCTCTAGCAGTGCACATCTAATCTTGGGTGCTGGGACTTGGGCTAAATGAATTCTCTCCCTTCAAAATTGCTAACCCAGATACAAGGGATTGACCTGGCCAGTTCCTGAGCAGACAGGGTGAAGGCTGTAAAGGAGGGAGGATACCATTCAAATCCTCCTGTCATGTCCTTGTGGGGACTGTGGGAACAAGGTCCAGGGTCACCAGGGTGGTGCAGGATAGGATGGGGTCAGGGTGTGGGTGGTGCCCGGCTATGAGGCCCAGGAGCAGAGCTGTGTTAGTGTCATAGCACTGGTGGCAGCCCCAAAAATTGCTCTCCCTGCAGCTGCTCCTTCAAGACCCCAAGAGTGCTGGAAGCTGACCTCCCATCCTGCTCCAGGCATACCTTCCTGCTGCTTCCTTCCTGCTGCCCCACCTGTCAGCCCATGAAGCAGTCTGTGCTCACTTTCTCCATCGTGGCTGTGTCCCCATCCACCCCCGAGCTGGTCGTGTGGTGCCAGAGCTAAGTGTGGAGCTCCCATGATGATCCAGAGCTAAGCTGCTGTTGGAAAGGTGGGAGGGAGGCTGGAGCTCAGTCCAAACAGCTCAGGAACGACCAGCCTTGGTCCATTGCAGCTGCAAAGCTTTCTGGCAAGGCAAGGGGCTGAACCTGAAACCTACACATTTTCCAAATAATTAGGTTGTAACTGAGCATTTTGATGTATCACACTTCATAAGTCATTTTGATGCAATATTTATTCAAAAACTCCACATGGACACAGTATGATTTTAAATTATCTTTTTGGGCTAAAACTACCACTGATTAAGAATTTTTTTGAGAATATTTGCATAAACTTCCACTAGCTGTACACTCAACTACTTGTTCCATGATCCACGCTGATAAAAAATCATGGCACAAAACTGAAGTAAATATAGGTAGTATTTATATGAATTTATTTGCATATTAACTGAAATGTAAGGAACACTAATCACATCCAGATAACAATCAGTCATGTCACACACTGGGCAGAATGGAAAATTCTCCTGTTAGAGACACGGTAGACACAACCTGGATCCAGGAAAGCTTCAATCCTTTTGTTATATCCATTGAGAATTTAAAAAGGACTGCATAGAACCCCGTGGGAACTTTACTTTTTATTTTCAACTTGATGTATTTCAGGATGTTACACTGAGCTCTAGTTAAACTGAAGGCATCTATTTACCTTTTAATTCTGTATATCACTCTCTCTCCATTTCAGCTGACTGAAAACCTCACTCATGTTGGAAAATATTTTGCCCAAGAGTGTCCGTGACTTACAGAATTTAAACTATTTTCAGAATATAGCCTAGAACCAAAAGCTGATCAAACAAATCAATCACCACTGATATGTTTTTGCTTTCTCTAAACTGATTTTTTCTGAACTTGTTTTGTCTGTTTGACTTCTTTACAGTAACAAGCAAGACTCTCTGAGGTACTTTGTGGAAAAAAAAACAAAATGAAATTTCTAAGATTGCTACAATAATTTTCTTTACTTTGTCCATGAAAATTAATATGAATTAGAAATATACCACCACTTAAAATTAGAGTGAATTTAAAAAAGCCTTTTTTTTTTTTTTGTTCATTCAGCAGACCACTACCAAAGGCCTGAGTCACTTCATAATGATTTCTCCTGAATATTTCTGAACTGAATATTGTCTATATGATGTTTATTAAGTGGCCAAAGCAGAAATATAAAAGCATGTATTTTTGATAGATTCAAACCTCAGGACAGTATAAATCTGGTGATAATTTGGTTAAACTTCATGACATGTCATCTGTGTAGATTTGGCAAAATCGTGATTTCTAGAAGTCACACTGTACCAAGTTAATTTTAGGTACTGAGTTATTACTATTGTTTTCTTTAGTTTTCTCCTCAGAAACAGAGTCTTTAAATCAAATGGTCTTGGTTCTAATGCATGAATCATTGAAATGTAAATTATAAATTATGCTCAATCTGTAACTGAGTGACTAATCTCATCCTTCTGGATTTCTTCCTTTTTTTCTCCAGAGTGACTGTTTAGCAATAGAATAATAAGTACCAACCAGGTACCTTAACAGCAGGCCTTTAATGAGTTGTGTCAGCTAAGCCCAGCTAGAACCAGTGTTTTAGTATCAGGGCATTTTGACCCTGTAGTCAGAAATTTTTGTTTCACATAGTATTGTATTTCCTTTTCTTTTTTGTAAAAAAACAAAACAAAACAAAACAAAACCAAAAACCAACAAAAAAAAACCAACAAAACCATAGCCTGTCTAAAATCTGAAATTCGAATTTTCTTTTCAAATATAACACGGACTAAAACAGTTGCAACAAAAAGCCAGCTGATTCTTTGTCTGAATTATGTGAACTCTGTAAACTCATTAAACTGTAAGGCTTTGGTATTTTACTCCAAAGTCTCTAGGTATGCACTTAACTGGTTTTTGGAAAGCCTCTAATGAAAGTAGAGTCCATCTAATTTACATTTTAATTTCTTATTGATGATATAAATTGTCAAACACTTGTTTTTGCATGCACACTGTAGCTCACCAATCTCCTATCATTTGCACTATAACTCTTAATCATATTCTATTTTGGGAAATGTTTTTTTAAGGGTTTTTTTGTTTGTTTGTTTGGGGGGTTTTTTGCTGTTGTTGTAGACCAAAACTCCCTTGTTATCTGCGGGGATCAATATTGGAAAAATGTGTTTTCCTTCATGGCTACATAATATGAGAATTACACAAGTCTGGAAATGATGAAGCAAGGAAGAAGAAAAGTTTTCACTTTTGCTCAACGTGTGGAAGTTGGGGATAGGACCCAGTGATATGTTGGGGTCTTCTGCCCAAGAGGGCTGGGCAAGTGTGAAGTACACTACGTCAGCAGCTTCTCAACTCTTCCATTTACAGTTTCAAGCTATACTTTATCTTTGAAGTAGATCAAAATCTCTCTGTTGTTTGAAACTGTAGTCATGTACAAACTTGTGTACAAGCTTGTGTTGATTTTTGCATTAACATATCTTTCCTCTGCCTTAGTTCTCAGTCAAGTCCAAGAGGTTGTTGACTCTTTACTGACTGTCTTTCCAAAAACATAGAGGTATCTGCAGTGACATTTTCTCTATTCTGTTTTGTCATCTCTGCTCATTGTGCTCTACCAATAATGCAGATATTGATCTATTCCCCTTAAGTATTTTAGAGAATCTCGAAGGCACTTTAGGCAGTGGTTCAGAAACAACAAAGTGAGGTTTCATATGTTTTCCTTTGTTTTTGTTTATTTTTTACAAGTGAAGCTGGTTTAGTTGTGATTTAGAACCACAAAAATCAAGGAGTTACATTATGCTCTTTTTCAATGACCTCCGAGGTGTGTTGGACCAGGTGATGATTTGAAGCAGTATCTATTGAGACATCTCAACAAACAAGGTATATCTTTGGAGATCTCTGTACTGGGTGAAAATTTTCTGAACTCCCAAAGGTATACCAAAACCCCTGGAAAATTCATGTTATGCTTTTGAAATGCATTTTGCCTGACCTTTCTGCCTTAGATGTGGCTGATTGCTTGCATTGAATATGAAGTATTTTACCTTGATACCTCACCTATTATCTTTAAAGTATTACAGACAACTTCATAAAGCTGTAAATTAAATACCAATAGTGCATTAAATGTCTAAGTAAATGTATCAGCAGTTATGCATTCAGCTGTGGCTTATGCTCACCTATGCACTTTAGAATTACTTTTGTTAGGAGGAGTGCTGGCAGGGATTCCTAAGTCATGTCCTCACCTTTGAGAGGAGTGTTTCATACTACCATCTGAACAGGGCAGATTTTAGAGACAGAGTTTGTCTCAGCCCAAATCCACACTTAAATGGAAAGTATGACTCCATGGCTCAGTGTGTCTTCATGGCTGAGATGCACATCCAACTGTCCATCACACTGGGTGGAAAAGTGAAATTTCATTCCTGCTCTTGATGGGAGTAGGGAAAAGAAACTTGGAATTCCATTGTTTCAATCTGTGCTAAAGTTGCAAGTGCGTCACTTTGCATTCGAAGAGACTAGTCCTAGAAATTAGAGCTCAGACTGAAATTTTACTTTTATAGCTTTTACCATTCCTCCCTCAAAGTAAAAAGTAAAATAAAATAAATTTTAAAATTCCTTTCTGGATGAGCTGTTCACTGGAAATCTTGTGAGTTTGGGGGGTTTTTTTCTCTGTACAGTAGAGAGTGAAACCAGAACAACTAGTTTCTAACTTCATGCTTTCACTTAATTGGAATAAATCAGTACTAGAGATAATGACCGACTAGCCTGCTGCTTTAACCTGACCTACTTCCACCATCTTCTAATCTCAAGACAAACATTTCCTTTATCACTTTATCCTCAGGGATGGTAGTGGGTATCCTCTTTTGACATATCACTCAATTTAGAGAAACCTCTAAAGATTGCTGATGAATGCTTATTTTATAGGCATTGGGACCTTGTCACATCCCCTCTTGCATCTCCTGTGATTATGGTGCTGTAAAAGCCATTCCTGTTTAGAGAGGTGTCTGGAGTGAATGGTCTATAAAGCTTGATTGGCCTTTCTTATCATCCCTCTCACTCTGACTGTTGAGATCACCCCATCATATAAGCCTGGGAACCTCACAGATCCTTCCTTCCTCATCTGATGGAGCTCCTTTGGCAGTTGCTAGGATCCAGGTTCCTCCTGGTCCAGCTTGGTCACCGATCTCTCCAATAATAAGGCTGAGCACATATTCCAGCGTGGGGGTTTGTGCTATATTCAAGATATATATGCATATATGGAAGGCCACAGAAATAAGGCACACAATATATATTTCCACTATGACAGTCTGAGCACTGGCAGTGTTTTTGACTAAAGTTATTGCTTGGAGAGCAATATTAATGAGGAAAAATCTACTTGTATTTAAGGATAGGTTTTCACAAACAATGAAAGCAGTCAAGGAAAAGCTTTCATCTAGAGGAGAATAAAAGAAAAATAGATGTATGGACAAAGTGAAAACAAAATTATACCTTGGTTTAAATTGAGGAATGAAATTCTAGTCTGACTGTTTAATATTTGAAGTTAAAGCCTCCACAAAGCAGGAGCATAAGCACCACATGTTTTTCCAAGCAACCAATATTTTATGAATCTAGATTACTTATTTCTTCATATTCCTTGATCATAAATATACTTTTGAGGCTATCATTCCATCTTTATTTAAAATATAAATAGATGAAGAAAACAAAAAATTCAACGTTTGTGTGAAGGTTCTTATATATCCTATAGATATTACTATAACAAAACTCTCATGAAAAGAAATATGAAAAGGATAGCATACTGTGGGATGGTCTTTCTGCATACCTTGCAAAACTGAATTTTTCAGTCTAATGTCATACACAGTCTCCTAAATGTATCTGAAAATCTTCAAATGTCAGGTGCTGTCACATATCACCCACTGAAGAATAACTAGAAGGCTGTACTTCAGGTAACACAGTCACCTCTTTCTGTAAACTTCTGTTTTATCCCTGTGTTATGACTAATGACAGTTTTCCATTTACCTTTACATAAAAAGTAAACATTCTTTAAGTGGCTTTTTGAATGTGCATGACAGTTGAACAATGTGGGGTTTGTATATATTGAATTTAAAAGCAATAATGCTCTTAAATAATGATGTTGTCATCTGACTTGCTTGAGATTTTCCAGCTTTATTAAAAAAACATACTACATCAAAATTCTTCCTGTCTTCTCTACCTGGTTCTCACTAGCAAAAAGCAGTAAGTTTTCTCAAGATGCAGTTCACAGTTGAACCTCCAAATGATGTTGTGGCAGTGGAAGTAATTAAGAGCCTTTGCTCCATTCCTTTTTGTCTGGACAGCCAAGACATGATAATTCATGCTGACTGTGATGTGGTACTTATTTTCCAGGGCACATATAAGCATCCAAGAGAGCAGAAAGTCTTAAAAAAAAAAAAAAAAAAAGAATCAAATTGAAAATATTTTTCTTTTTCTTAGAATATAGGATATGAATTCAGTCATGTCTGACTGATTACACTCATATGTATGTTAGACTTATTCACTCCCCATATGTACAATGAGTGTGGTTTAGCTCACAGTTAGATGAATTTTAGCTAACATATGGTTCTGGGCTGAATTTACTAAACGTGATCTAGTTAGGAGATTGAGTTTTCAGTCTAGTACTTACCACAGTAATTATTAACAGCAGATAAAGTAATTGGAAAGCATCTCAAGAGACAATTTATGAAGACTCAAGCATGTGTTCTGCCCTATTTATTTTTATCCTTATAAGATACTGCATTCTTTTATGTTTTCTATACATAGTTATGCTTTTTATGTTTATGAGATACACAACTGTATCTTATGTATTGAAGTTCACATGAAAGTTTAAACGACCTACAAAAATTAGACAATTTAATAGTAAATACAAGAGTAGCTAGTGAACATCTGATTTCATCTATTTCCCTGCAATCTCCCTTAGTTAATTTTTCTTTTCACTGCACAAGCACATTATTCAATTCCCCAGTAACTTTAAAGCAATCCAGGGAAGTCTGTGAAAACTTTTAAGCTCCCATCTGACAACCTAGATAAGAAATTAAGCTGAGCTTTGGACCGCTATTTTGTCCCTTTTACGGGATAGACTCCAGAGAACTGAGACACTGAACTCACACAGGCAAAGAATGAGAGAAAAATTATTCCAAGGAATACTAAAAGCAGATTGCAGTTGGTGAAACCTTACACACTCCTCCATGTGATTTAGGCCTGTAGGGTTACAGTGATGGGAGCTGCTCAGCCAGGAAAAATGCTAAAGAAAATACTCTCAAGTGGAAGCATATTTTGCAGACTAAAATGGCATTTAATAAAAATTTAAGAAGTGGTCAAGTCTTTTCTTAAAGCAAACTATTAGAATGACCCCATAACTCAAGAGTCATGGACTTTGTGCTGCAGAGGAATAGCTCTGCTGGGAGTCCAGCTGGGAGCAGATCGCTTGCACTGCATTCTGTTCTTCCTTCTTTCCCTGCCAGGAAAAGAGTTACAGTTGTGGTTTGTCCTCTGGTTTGGGCTGTACAAGACCCCTGTCACCTGAAGGGGTAGAGCACACTAGTCCTCATGTCACAGGCTTAATTTTTAAAGCCAAGGCTCTAACAAGGTTTTAAAAGAAACTGGAAATTTATGTGGGTATTCACATCACCCTTTCACTTCAAGATTTAGGATGAAAGATTAATCCATATTTCCCATGGGGGTCATACACAAACTCCTGAAGCGCTTGAACTGCTCCCAGCATCATACACAGAATAGACAGTTCAGTGAACCCTGACTTTGATGTGGTGCAGCAATTACATATTCCTAACTCTTCCCTAAGGAACCAAGGTGGCTCACTGTGACCCCTAGAGTGAGTCAGACTCAGTCATAGATTATATCCTACTCTGAAAGCATCTTATATAATTAATGAGACTACTGCTGAGTAATAATTAAGCATCTTTGCATGTTCAGATTGCAGAACCATGATAGAATGGCTCAAGGGACCTGCTCTAAGGAAATGTAACTCCAGTCATTAGGCTGGTCAGGGGCTGTTCCACAACCACCAAAGTGGCTGGAAAAAGAAACAAAAAATTTACTCTTTAATTGTAATAAATTATGATTTCCAGACCTGAAAATTGAATTAAAAAAAAAAAAGTACTAGTACATGATCAAACACTTTTTTCCCATTATAGTCATACTTAGTCCTATATCTAGAGCTGCATGTTTGAAAGTTGACAGTACTTTGTCCTTAAAAAAGGAAGAATTTAGGACAGGTGTACCATTATGGTCTTTAGGATGTTATTATGGAAGCATGAATAATGTCATTCAGAAGGTTAGCCATCTGCTTTCTCAATATCTGTTACTGCTGCAGCAGCGATGTAAAAGCGCTACACAGGGTTATTTCTGCAATGGATTTAGCAGAAAGCTTGTACATTTTGTGGAGAAAAGTATGTCCTATTTTCAGTTTGGTTTTAATAAACATGAGTAGAGTATGTGTTTTGTAAATATTGTAAAAATGACTAAAATGTGATGCTTTTCACTTGGGCAGTTTGCATCATGTTTTACTGAGAATTACACAACCTTTGTGGAAGGTGAAAACTAAAAACCAGTATTTTTGCAATTTAGTTTTATTGCAAACTGTGGTTATTTTACAAAATAAAAATATTAGAAGAGGATTAGCTTAGATCTGAGATGCTAACTACAGATAACACACTTCTAGGGCATTAGCTGTGACATGAGTACTAAATTAGCATTTGAGGCTCAGGGCAAGTGTCATCTGGCAAAGAAGGGAAACGTGAGGAGGCAAGCTAACTTCAAAACCAGCAGAATCTATCAGCTGGAGTCAGTATTTGCAGGGCACTGTTATACTAGATTTATTAACAAGCTTTTTGAAAATGACAGAAATACCACTTTTTAATGTGGTGAATAGCAAATAAATCTGTCTTTACAGGGGTGAAATGTTTTCATTATGGCACAGAGAATGAAACCTTCCTGGGAACTGACAGGAAACAAGGAAAACTAAATAACTACTTAGAGACATGCAGCAGGAAAATAAATTTTAACAAGGTCAGGACAGAATTCATATTGTGTTGTAAACACCACACAGAAAAACTGCAGATGCACTGCTAGCTACCAGGGATACAGCGAGCACAACTGCCATAAACATGTTTTTATAGCACAGAAACTTCTACAAGTATTTAGTGATAATGAGGGTCCATTTATATCAGAGGAATTCAAAACTTTTATCAAACTGAATGTCATTTAGCACTGGAGTGATGGGAGAGTAAACAAGCCCACTGTGAGTGCAAGAAGTAGAAATCAGACACACAAAGCAATTTGCCTTGCTCAGCTGGAGTAGAAACACTTCAGGGGCGAAGACAGTGAAATTCTTCCTAGGTGGCTGATGATGTGCTTGGCACAGTCTGACCAGAGATGAGCATCCCAAGAGGAGGACTCACCTGTTCCCTGTAGTACAGACGGGGCAATCAGGAGGGAGCTTCATCACTTGCACTATCAGGGTCCCGATTACTACCAGAAATACCAAACGTACCTTCTGCAGGGAGTTTCCCTCTGTGAGCTGTAATGGCAGAAGCACAGATCTTTGGTTCATTGCTCTGCTGTGGCCTCCCTGGGAGTATAAGAAGCCACCCACGATACAGGCACATGTTTTTCTGTTGCCACAAGGGAATCAATCAGAGATTGCTGCCCAGGGCACTACACGTGTGTCCTGGGGCTTCAGACAGCGGGACTGGAAAAAAAAATCACAGCTACAGGTCCAAAGTGGACGTTCTTCATTGTAAAGGAAAATGCGTGGACTAGTGGACCGAAAAGCTGTATTGCCTTTGCATGATGGAGTTCAGTTAATGTTGATTAAATACAACAATCTGACTTTTCCTTGTTGCAGAGTGTTTGTGTGTTCAACTTTAACACTCTCTTAGTGCATGACTTTGGTTGCGTGATTTCTTTTACTTGCAAACTTTTATTTTAAAGTGTTGTGTTTTTTTTTAATTTTAGTTTGTGTAAAAATGTCACTGATCTCTAATTGGCCACAGTACTGAGGAATGAAGAGGTGAGTCATGATGAAAATTAGACATTGTAGTAGTAGATAATTATTTAACAGATAGGAAAACTATTGCTTAGCAGTCTGAAACAGTAAGGCAAGGAAAGAAATCTACGGTGATATGAGTTTGAATTTCCCTTCACTCAGATGAGAAAAGACTGCAACTGACACTGCCTTAGAAATTTCACCAAACTCATCAGCATTCCTCTTGTGTACAAAACATTGAATTAAAATTAAGGATTAGGAACACATTACTTAATTAGGAATTAGGAAACTGCAGATCAATTACTAAGATTCATAATCCTGTCCCTTAGCAATATTTCCTGTTTCTAGTTCCATGGCATTGAGGCAACATTTTCCTGAGGCTTAGGGTTAAAAAGTGAGAACAATGTCTGTGTGAGGCTTCTAAATCACAGATTAAACATCTACAGCAGACCTATCAGACAGGAGGGAAAACAACCCCATCCACAAGAAAGGAGGGGACATTTGGGCAAACTCTGACAGCAACACAAGTCCCATGTGTGAGTAGTGACTGAGGTCAAACCCGCATCCTATATAGAAAATTCCTTTGATTCTGGCATGAAAATAGTATTCTATTTGTGTGCCCACGGACACTACTCTCCTAATTTCTGTTCCCTGGACAATTCGGACAATTTAAAGTTTAGATCACTTCTCAATTCATTTTCATGGTATAAATTGATCACTATTACATCACACAGTAATTATTCATAGAATTACTAGAAACATGCTCATAATAGTCGTTCTCTCTGTAGGAAATGAAATGCTGAAGACAGAACAACAAATAGAATACTTAAATAAAATCTTAAATAAATCAAATCTAGAGTAGATGGGTTCATGAGATTAGACCTAGGATGGCATTCACCAGGCCATTTTGAACTACTGAGATGGACATCCTACACAGTCACTTTTCAATCTCAATACTAATACTTTAGTTAATTCTAATGCAACTATTTAGAAGAGGTCAGTGTGAACAGTATTTTAAAAGTGCATTTATACTGACTGTGTAAGCAACATTTTCTTATATTATTATTATTATTGTTGACTGATAGTATATCAGCTGCCTAGTTTCTTGAAAGGGAGGAAATAGTGAATCTGGAAAAAATAACTTTACCTGAGAGGTAACTATGGCCTCTGAGTGTCTTTGGTCATGTTGTGCATTTGTATGCAAATGCTCTAGTGATGATCATGTAAGGAACATGCTGACTCATCATGTAGAATGGAGAACTTGATAAGGAATTGAAATTTATAAACAAAAGGTTAGAATGCAGGAGAAGCTTCAAAGGAAAGGAAGGTAGTTAGAAAACCACAGGAAAAGGTTTTAAGATTTAGTGAAAGTGAGGAAAAAAGAAAGGGGGAATGTTTCCTCTGGAGATGTTAATTTAGTGAGTTTTGCCAATATTTGTTGTCCTGCCTCTCAACTGTGTTCATGCAATGGACTATTAGTAACAACACAAACATCACCATTTTGTCCTACATCTTAAATCATGCCAAATGGTCACGGTCTATCACACTTTGTCAGCATAAAAACTCAATCAGGTTTTGACCAATACAGTAGAAATACAACCTTGTGTCCATGGGGGATCAAATGCTTACTGCTGGGACAGTAAGTACAGTGCTCTGAAACTGAACAGCCTTTTTGATGTTTATTTGTACCCAAAATGTAGAATTATACATTTTGGGAACACCTCATGACTTTGCTCCAGGGTCAGGCTAACCACCATCAAAAAAAATTATGCAGCACAGATCTGACAGATCATATTTCATAATCTCATTTTGTGTATTTTTTTCAAGTCCAGTTATATGTCTGTAAGCACCACAAATGTAACTGTCTGCATGTGAAAAACCTCTCCATATAAGCCTATCCATTCCATATTTACAATGAAATCTGAATTGTTGGCTTGTCATACCATTTTTTTCTATTTCCACAGAAATTCTCAGTGAAGGCTGTGTTGGGTTTATGTAGCAATGTTTTGGTAGCCAGAGGGCTGCTGGAGTCACTGCTGTGAGAAGGCACCAGAAGCTCCCCCCAGGCCTGAAAAAGCCAATTTCAGTTGACTTCAAGACAAACCTGCCACAAGCCAAAGCTGAGACCATCAGTGGATGTTGGCATCATCACTGCCGTAATAAATTTAATAAAGGGTAAGAAGTGCTTCTAGCAGGAAATGTGGCCCATGGAAAAGCAGGGTTCCCAGCAAGATCTGTGCCATGTGGAGCAGCCAGTTCCTGAAGAACTCTGTGGAAAGAACCCACGCTGAAGCAGTTCTTGAAGAACTGCAGCCTGTGGGAAGGACTCAGGTTGGAGAAATTCATAAAGAATGGTTTCCTGTGAGAGACACTCCATGCTGGAGCAGGAGAAGAGTGCAAGGAGCAAAGAGCAGCAGAGATTAAACATTATAGACTGACAGTGGCACTCACTTCCCCACCCTCTTGCACCACTCAGGAGTTAAGAGTGAAGTGGAACCTGGGAAGAAGGGAGGGGTGGGGGAAGGTGTTTTATTCTTGTTTTATTCTTGTTTCTTACTGTCCTGCTCTCGTACATATGGCTCTCTTACATACATTAAATCAATTTCCTCAAGTCAAGTTCATTTTGCCCATGACGGCAATTCCTCAGCAATCTCCAAGAACTTTTAATTGCACATTGTCCCTCTGTCCAGTTGAGGAGAGAGAACTGATAGAATATCTCAGTAAACAACTCATAACCAGCCAGGGTCAACCCATCTCAGAGGCTTTAAAGTATTATTCTGCACAGTAATAATGAAAAGTTTATTTTTATCTTAGGTTATCCAAAGCAGTTGATTGCTGTTTTAGAGAGGTTATCTGAATTTCTGTCAGAAATGGCTTTTAAATCTCAGAACAAGAGAGTGTCTTTTTTTTTATTATTTTTTTTTCCCTTTCTACAGGCAGAATTCAAAGGCAGGAAATTATGTTATTGTAAAATTAAAATAAAATAAATTTTAAAAAAATTAAAAAAAAAAAAAAAAGAAATCATGGCCCAGTTTTCTCCATTGCATAAAACCCAGCACTATATACAGTTTCTTGCAAAGTGAAACATTTTGACGGTTTGTTTATGAATATTTCAGTGAGCCTTATTTTTATTTCTCTTAAAAGATGATGAAAGGTAAAGGCTCAGTTCTACATTTCTAAAATGCTTCATATTACAAACTGGGTCTTTCTTGTTGGTTCTGCTTGAAGATACTGTTTTAAGGTGTGCTTTCACCACTATCAAGACCAGTTTTAAGAGGCTTTTCTCTTTCTGCCTTTTCCCTTCCTGGTGAAATATGTATCCACTTGAGCTGAATCAGCACAGCACTCTCTGTGGCACCTTCTGCACAGGAACCTGTCACTTACTCCTTTTGCAGAGTATTATCTAGTGTGTGATAAACTCACTGGAAAAAGCAAGGTCTGGGAAAAAGGTGCTCAGAAATCTTCTAAACGAGATTTGGCGCCAGACGAACTGTGACATGCAATTCCACCCTGGGATCTCCTCCTCACCCTCAGTTACCATCCACCACCAGGGCAACTGGGGCTCAGCTTTATTGCAGAGTGAAGTGTGGTGTCAAAGCAAAGGGACAGAAATGCTCTGTGCACTTCTTTGTTAAGTGACTCCAAAGGACACACATTTCAAAACTGCTGTCAAACTTTCTGTCAAATGCAGCTACATATTTACTCACATCAATCTATATCTAAATGTAATTGACTTTATGAATCCCTTCTCCATAGAGAACGAGACAGATAAAAGGTATCATAGGAAAAAAAACTGTGCATACATTAGAGAAGAAAAACATATACATTGTTGCATACCCATGCTTGTTTTTAAATTAGTCCATTTTTTCCACTTCATTACACATACTTTGCTTATCAGATAATTATTCAGCTGTCTGAATGCAGTCGTTCTTGTGATTAACACAGTTTAAATTGAAATTAACCTTGTTACAGCCTATAGTCTTTTATAAAGAATGATCTTCATGTCTGTAGACTAATTGCATTGAGAAAGTTCACTGCAAAGACATAATTAATAGTCCATAATGTTGGGAAGGTGACATTTCCTACTTTCTTTGAACCCTCAGTTTGGTATTTGAAAGCCGGGATAAGGTACTGAATCTCAGATATTTATTCTGGAGTGGTGTCTAGTCGATAGTTAACTGAAACTACTTCCTTTCCCCTAACAGCAATAAAGCAGAAAGAACTAATTACCCCTTTTTATAGGTGCAATTTGAACTTAAAACTCTAGAGAGAGCATGAGTAGTAAACCACCGTTATAGTCGATTTCACCATCTGCACCTTAAAAACGGGACTGTGGAACTAGCAAAGGATACACGTAGCATTCACCACTGAAATCCCCTACACAAATGTTGTTCTCTTGTAGGGGAATTTTTCAGAAGACAGTAATAATTTGGGAGTATTTTCTGATTCCTTGTAAAAGCTCTAAATGAACACATATTCCATTTAATCCATCATTAATACTTAATTGAAGCTCACTCATCTAAAGATAATGTATTGATATTTTTGTGAGTTTAATAAACCCCACTGCATTAATACAAGTTTTCCTTTAGCCTATCTGAAGAAAGAGGCCTTAGGATGATTCCTCTAGCAAGAATGGCAGCCATCACTATTGTAAGTCTAGTAGAAATTATTACTGTGTTTTTATTTTTTTCTGGTGTTAAATTCTTTTCCTATGAATAGGCAGGATCTATTACCTCCCACATAATCCCTCAACCTTGATATTTTTTCTTACTTCTGTTTCACTGCTAAGCTGCCAAATTCTATATGATTCTTTATCTTCATAGTTGTTTACATAAATATTAGACTTGGTTTTGATTTATTAAATGTATTTTTTTTTAGGCTGGAGTTTTCATGAAAAGGGCAAGTTTTCTGATTGGTAGCTGAAGGATTGTCCACTTTCCCCATGTTACCAGTCCTTCTGCCCCTTGGCCAGTGATTTTGGAGTCTTGAATTCTGCATTCATTATTTTCAAAATTTCAAACTGTCACTCACAGATTTTATTGTTCTTCTGATTATTAATGTTACCAGGCCATCTCACAAGAATTTCCTGTAAGGGTGCACTCTTCTACAGCATGTGGTGTGATTGTGGTCCTTGAATTGTATAAACACCCATTTGAGTTGTCTTAGTGTCCAGAAGAACTTTCTGTTCTGAATGTGTACTTCTTAAAAAGCAGAACATTTTCATTTTCAACAGTATCTTTCCACGTTTTTTTGTTGATTTTCTTTTTCAGTTATTTATCCTATATTCTATTCATTTATTTGCCCTCATTCATCACTATCCTGAAATAAATAGACAATCCAGAATTACACCACAAGAGAAAAGTCAGTTTGCCACCACTTTCCTTGACAAATCTTGGTCATTTGGGGAAGAAATGTGTTTCACTTTTGGCTGGTTTTTTGTTTGTTTGTTTGTTTGGGTTTTTTTTTTTTTAGCAAAGGATCACTGAAGTTTCAGTAAAAAAACTGTATAAGCAATAGCTGTAATGTTTCAGAGGATATTAAAAAAAAAAATCCATAACCTCTAAGAAGCTCATCTTTGCTTTCTCTGAAAGTCTGTGGATGACACTATCCATTGACATAATAGGAAGACAGATTCTTCTGACTGTATGTACTTCTTAGGTATGACTTGAAAAGAAATTAAGTTTCAAAGGGGTTGTCAGCAGCTTGAAAATTGAAAGATTGGCTCTAGATTTTTGAGATACAAGAAAAAGGTTCAAAGCCATTTTGTCAAAGAGGCAAAAAATAATGTAAGTTTATTGCTTGTGCAGGGTAAACTTTGGAACAGACAAAATACAGCTTGATATTGAGCCATTTCTGCAAAACCTCATTGATTTGGGGAAAGGACGGACTCATTTGGGGAGAGAGAGGACTTACTAGTACTTCATGAAGTCATATACTTACACATCCATCTGTTGCTGTCCATAAGGTTGGTTCAGTCATAAATGTCCCTAAATCACATTGAAAAATGTTTATATATAATATAGAGAGGTAGTCTTAAGTCATTTAAAAACAATACTTGACAAATATGGATTTACTAAAATTCCTCTAAGATGCAAGGATTTATTTTTCTGTTTTGTTTTTGAAAAGACGTCTCACTGTCTTGCCTCAAATGATCTTGTAAAAATGAGTGTACATGTAGAGCTTGAAGTCTATTCTGTATATGTATTTAAATCACTAGACTAGTCAACTTAATTATGTGGTGACTTACCACTCCATGTGGTAACTGTAATGTACAAACATATGAAAGATGTCTGAAAAATTAAAGAAAAAAGTTTTTGTAAATTTGCAGAGTGCTTGAAAAACTTTCTTCAAAGACTATATTGTTAAAATAATACCTTCAGTTTTCTTTCTTTCATTCACTAAATTTTTTTGGTTAAACATAAAAGTCACAGAAAGTCATAGGCAATATGCCATTTTCTTAACTAAAAAAATTTACATTGATCCATCAATCCATTTTTTTGTGACTTGGCAGGGATCAGTGAGTTCTGACAATGTCTGATTGAGTGTGACTGCCATCTCTAATTTTTTTTTAGGACAAGTTGTCTAAGAATAAGATATATTTTTAAATATTAAAAAAATATAATAGCAAATCTTCACAAAATTATATGAATTAATTGAGATTTGACTGTGGAGAAATCTGTTTAGTCAACAGGAGAAGGAGCATTCTTTTTAAATTCATTTGAAAGAAATGAAGATGTGATATCTGGAATCAACCCCATTTTTTACCCTGGTAGTGTATGAAAAATAGTCAGAAATCTTGTTTCTAGTGGATTTTTTAAAAGGCACCACAGACGTTGCTGACCCAGAAGGCAAAATCTTTGTAAAACCAGAAAGAAAATAAACAGCTGAGAAAATCTAACTCCTTAAATCAGTAGTTTCCATCAGATTTTGGCAGAGCTGGGGGCAACAAATGACAGACAGCAGAAGAAGTGGCACCAGACCTAACATATTGAAGATGACAAATTTCTCCAGGTCCAACACTGTTCTTTACTCTTTTCTGTTGCATCCCCAGCCTTTCCAGTTTATTCTAACATCTCCCCTGGGAAAAGCTCTTTCTGTTGATTTACACTGCCCCAGAGCACTCTGCTTGCCAGTGCTGTTGGCTGCTGCATTCCACCACAAGCTGTAGTTCTAATGGGAGGATGTGGCAGGAAGCAGGAAAAGCAGATTGAGAAGTTGGACAAAGAGAGGGCAGTTGGTCAGAAACTTCGCCCTGAACTATGTTTTTCTATTCCCACACACACTCAATCTGTGTATAGAGAGATTCACTTATGCATAAAGGTTTCATAACAACAAAGGAGGAGATTTAGAAGCCTGTTTGGTATAACACTCCATTTTTCTGAATATTTATCTTGAGGTTTTCGGTCTTCAAGAGCAAGAGTGAATTGAAATTGCAGCCATCTCAGCTGGAGATTGGATTTGTTGTGTATGAGAGCATAAGATTCCCCTCTAGTCAAACACACAGAGGCAATGGCAGAGCCCCAAGTTGCATAATCTTCTCTGTGGTACTTCTCATTTGGTTAAACACCATTGAGCTGGCTCAGCAGGAAGGCTTTGCCTCTGCAAATTCATCTTCAGTGGCCAAGGACAGGAGGAATGCAATGATCCTTTATGACAGCTATTTTTGAGAACTGTCTGGTTTGGCTTGACAGAGATAGAGGAGATACTTGGTGTATCTAAGATATCTGTGGTGGTAGAAGAGGGGGTTCCTGGGACTTCTGTCCTAGGAGATCTCTCACAGTTCCTCCAGTAACACAGGAGTGGACTGAGTTATCTGAAGATGAAGAAATCAGCTGACAGAGCAGAAAACAAAGAATGTACTTTGAATTCTTCTGTGTCTGCTTAGAGAGTTGATTGTCCAGCTCTACTTTGCGCTGCTGTGGCCTCACCTTGAATCCTGCACGCAGTTTTGGGTGCCACAGTACGAGAAATATATAAAGCTATTAGAGAGTCCAAAGAAGGGCTACAGAGATGGTGAAAGGCTGGGGGGGAAGCCATACAAGGAGCAACTGAGGTCACTTAATCTGTTAAACCTGGAGAAAAGAAGGCTGAGGGGAGACCTCGTTGCAGTTTACAACTTCTTCACAAAGGGAAGAGGAAGGACAGGCACTGGTCTCATTTCTGTGGTGACCAGTGACAGAACCCAATGGAATGGCCTGAAATTGTGTCAGGGGAGGTTTAGGTCAGATATTAGGAAAACGTTCTTGCCCCAAAACTTCACTGGGCACTAGAACAGGCACCCCAGGGAAGTGGTCACAGCACCAAGGCTAACAGAGTTCATGAAGCATTTGGACAAGGCTCCCAGCCACTTAGTGGGATTCTTGGGGGTTTTTGTGCAAGTTGGACTTTGATGATCCTAGTAGATCCCTTCCAACTGAAAATAATCTATGATTTCATTACTCCAATAATATAGGAGAAGTCATCATGCTTGTCCTACAGATAAGGCATTTGCAACAAGTCCTGAGGGAGGGTCTCTGGTTTTTAATAAGTAAAAAGCCCTCGTTGTAGGCTTTCTTGTGCTAGAAACTTAAGACATCCACACCACAGGGCACACCTGACCACCTCAACCAAGAAAGAAGCACCTCAGGGAAAGTCTGTGTGAAGAAGAACAGAACCTGCCCAGCGGTGAGTGGAACAGTGTGAGGGACAGATGTTCAAGCAGGGATCCCATGCAGCCCCTGGAGAGATGGTGGAGCAGAAGAAATGAGTGACAAGGAAGGAAGGAGCAGTACTGACCAAAACCCCTTTCCTGCGTAGGAGGGACTGGGTGTAACCTGTGGTGATAACAAGGTGGGGAGGAGAGATGCTTTAGGTGAAGCTCAGCCAGGTGTTTTTCATTTTATTCTCCTCCCTATCCTGTTGAGAGGAAGGAGAGAGGGGCTGGGTGGGTTTCTGGCAGCCAACCAAGGTTAACCTACCACAAGGCTCACCCATGATTCTCACTTCATCTGGGATGAATCCAGTCACTGAGCTTCATAGAGGTGTGTACAATCTTTCCTGTTAAGATCCAGATTCTGTTGTTGTTGTTATTATTATTGTTATTAATTTTTGTGATAGAAATTGGCAAATTTCAGTTACACTTTTCAAATCGAATTTTTCATTGTATTATATCACACATATGAAACAGCATAACTGTGTGGCGGTTTTTTAAAATTGAAAAAGTAAACCAGAACAAAGTTAAATTCTTCCCAAAACCAAACCACAATAGATGCACATATATAAGCACATTAATACATAAACTGAAAAAGAAAAAATCGTAAACAACACTGAAATATTGCAGAAATATAAGCAACAAGAGTACAGATGGAATATATTCTCTGTTTTTCTTCAAAGAACATCACATGATCTCTTCAGGCAACCTAGTGCTACCATGAAAGCAATTATTTGATTGTCTAATCATATCATTGCATAATTAAATTAATACATAGAATTTTGTGCACATTACTTTTTGTTGTGATAACGCAGTATTTTACAATGTACTCAAAATTTCCATACTGTACAAGAAAATGTCAGATAATTCACTTTGTAGGGCACCTGCTAGAAATGTCTGTAAGATTTTGAGTAATAATACTAGAAGATTTCTTTTTCATAATGGTGCTCTGCATTATTGATTTGTTAACAAACTCATGTATTTAATGAAATAGTAACCATGTTATTTCTTATCTTTGGCCTGGTGCTGGAAGGCATTGCCTTCCAGGTTTAAAGGTGTGAGAATTTTCATGTCCTAGAAACAGGTCATCTGGTATTTTGGAGGGGTTTTTTTGGTCAGTTATTGCCATTTGTTTATAAACAAAGTAATTAACAGCCTTAACTATAAGTATCCAGAAATAATGTTAAATCATACTCATGTATATTGAAATGTAATACTTGGATTAGGTCCAAGAGGTTTCTCTATATCATTCCACTGACAACCTGTCTCTTTGTTTATACAATCTCATGATTGGCACCCAATTTGTAAAGATAATGCTCACATTATACACTATTATATTTTTAGGATATATTTTCCCATGCGTACCCAAATGTCCAAAGATTTTGTTCAGATTCACTTTTCTCTGACACAACATCATATGATGTTGCTTTTGGAAGATGTTGTGGTACAGGTTGTAGTATTTTGTACTCTTGAATAGTTATGTTTTGAACAATCATGCTTTTATTATGACAGTATAATCCCTTTATTTTTTTTCTCTTTTGTACTTCTACTGCCTTCGTAAGTATGTACATGGGAAGCAGTTTGGACTTGCACGAGTTTAATTGAGATTTTATTGTATAAAAATATACAGATAAATGCAGAACTAAGTAGCCTAAGATTCCTTAGGTATGAATAAGGTTTTGGAGTCTCTGCAAGAGTCAGATGAAAATATTCATAAGAACAAATATATCTGCTTTTGTGGTACAGACATACTAAGGACCTTAAGGTGACACATGTTTTTTGGATGGATAACTGAGGGTTGTGTTTCCAAATTACTGACTGTTGTTTTGCTTTGAGGTTGTTACAGCTGACCAAAGCCCCAGTCATATCTTCCTTCTCTGATGCCTGGGAGGGAGAGTGTAAAAGCATTTGGTTTTACAGACTTCAAGGCTGTGCTCTAAATGGTTGTAGAGTAGGATATTCTCTGTGTGTAGAGGAGAAGACTGCAGAACACACAAATTGAGCAGTGAGATAATGGCTTGAATATGTAATTTCCCTGATCTTCTTTTCTTTTTGAGACTGTTACAGGAGAGGGTTTAAAGGGATGTGAAAAGGAATGTCTGCAAGTGGAAAGAGATTGAAGGAAAGTAGTTAATAGCAGCTTCAGGGAAGACAAAGGCAGCTCAGTCGCTTATTCTCTTGTGTATTAACAGTGATATTGCAAACTCTGAACTGAAAATCCCACCTGAGTTGCAACACTACCCACAATTGTGTAGCAGGTCTTACTTCTAAAGAGTTTCTGGAACATGTATTGCATTTATCATCCCAGGACACTTTGTGAACTGCTTAGTTAAGGATACAATCTCCAACTATGCAAACCAAAGGAAAACACTGTGAGAAATCAAGACCTGTGTCCAATGTACCAGATTCCTGCTGAGTCAGGAAATCTACTGGGCAGTGATAACAATCTCAGGAAGAAGGGCACCAACTCTGCTAACAAAGAAATGGAGGGTAAAGGGGAAACGAACAATAAAACTTCAATGGTTTTTCCAAACTAACATGAAGAGCTGTCTTATGCTGACCTTTAATCATCAGCTAAAGAAGCAAAGGGGCAGGTTGAAAGAACTTGTGTTTCTGTGCTGTGTGAATGATGTTAGAGAGAGGAAAGTTCCTTCTTCCTAGACCATTTGCTCCCACGTTGAAGAGAGGAGCTTCTGCTGGTACAACTGCATAGGCATTTGTGTTTGGGCTTTTTTATTTTGTTTTTCTACACGAATCCTTAGATGTAGGAGGATTATCTATTTTGGGTGGGGGCTTTGGATTAAATTAGTCCAAACTCATACAGGTTATGTGAGCCCAAGCTCTGATCTCAAGCACTGCTGCTGTTACAATCCAGCTGTGGGGTCCAGTTTCACAATCAGTATGTGTAGATCCTCTTAGTCCTTTCTGCTTATTGGCACAGGAACTGTAAGTTGTGCAAGAGCTGTCAGTATCACAGGTGATCCTAGAGTAAAGCTGGAGCCCAGAAATGAGGTAAGAAAATATACTCTCTCTGTCTATCTGCTTGCAGATTTTTGCCATTGAGGGCGATGCTAGAGGCTTGTACTGCACAGATTTAATTTCTCCCTCTGTTCTTTCACCTGCTGAACTTCTACAGTCAACTGTGAAAGGCAGATGGGATATGTTGAATTTGAAAAATAGAGGCAAAGACATTCCCATCACCTGAACTCTGTCCCAGGGCTCTCCTGATTCTTCAGTGAATAGTCTAAATAGGAGATTAATGAGCCTGGACTTTGTGTTTATTTTCAATATATGCTTTGGTATTGTGGACCTCAGCTTTAATACATGTCAAATATCTCAGCACTCATCATCTGTCTTTCAGGGCTATACAGGTCCACATACCTGAAGTTCAAAGCCAGGCCCCAAGTAAATATGTGTTTAATGCATGCAGGGAAAGTCACTGTAATGAGGATTCTCAAAGGTACAGCAATAGCACTGGATGTGGTAGGAACTTCTGGATGTACAGTCCCTTGGCAGTTTCATTAGCATAATTGGAACTGGAACTTACTTTAGTGCTACTCAAATTTGGATTGATTGTATAATTGGATGATAATAGTAATGCTTAGCACTTTAACAGTACTTTACATGGTCAGAGATCTGTGCAAACATTAGCTAAATAATCTTCACAGTGCCCCTGTGAGGTAGTAATTAGAGATGGAAAAGGCCCATTACTAGATCATAAAATTCCATGCTCTTGCCAGGGCAGTATACATTCATTCACCCAGCAGAGGACACATCAGATACTAAACTACTGCTATGTTTGATCTTTGCTCCCCTTGTGACATTATTTCAATCTGGGACTTCCCTGAGACTGTAAAGGGACTTTACAAAGTTTTTGAATAGTGTTGTAACAGCAGTGTTCCTTTTTGAAGAAGGTAAAATAGATTTTTACTGTCCTTCTCCTTGCTTACTTTTCAATGTCAGCAGAAAGCGCTGTATTTGAGTCTTCTCAAAAGGAATAAAGAAAAGGACAAAACTGTTTAAAACTGAGTTAGCAATCTCTTGCTTAAAATAAAAAGAGACAGGAAAGACTCCTGCCTCTCCAAAATAAATACCCCTAATACTAGCTATCTGCCAGCAGTTCAACACTGATGGTATGAAAGCGAGGCATTTCATCAGTAACTATATAAAATCTCTTTCCATTACCATATGCCTTGATAGAAACATCACTCAATGTTTATGTCCTGTATTTCATCAGGTTTCCAAGGTTGCAAAGCTCTCTGGATGCTAAATACCTTCTCAAAATACAATAATCAATGCAACAATAACCTTCACCACTATCAATCTTTGTCTTTTTAATGTGGTTTCGACTGACTGTTTTCCTTGACAGTTCCTATATGTTGGCTATAATCATAACAAAACGATTATATCCTCTGAATAAGTCCTCCAATTGAAGACATAAAATACCTTTCAGAGTGTTCAAGGCCATTTTGGTTTGCTTGCATGAATATCCATGCATGTATGTCCACGGAAAAGGGCAGGTCTCAGGAGTACACATGCACTAGTTCTGATGCTTATTGTGACATTAGCAAACAGTCTGTTCAGGGGGGTGAGCCATGGGAGATAGAAACAGTGGCTGTTAGTCTGGCACAGACCAGCTCCCTGAGCAGTCATTTTCTTCTCTCTTGATCAGAATATAAACTTCCCACAAGCTCAGGAAAGTTTTGTTTAATGATTGCTTATTTCTTAGTGTTGCCTTTTTAAGAGGTTTAGGTGACCTGAACTCATGCCAGTCCATAGCAATTTTTTTAAACACTTTACTGCTGTAAAAAAGGTGGATTTAAGTCTAAATAAGATATTTAGCACACACTAGATAAATTTCTCCTTGAGTTTGTTGCTTTCAGAATATTACATTTTGACCTATATTAGAAACTCCAGGCAGCCACTTGTGGAAGTTGGGTAACTAAGGCTCTTCGCTTATAATTTTCCAGGAAGACCAGACTGGACAGTGAGACTAATAGAAGCCAGAAAACTGGGGGGACTTATCTGATGTAATATTGTACTGATAAGCATGAAAGCCTTAAGTACTTTTTAGTTTCTTTGCCTGGTAATTTTCAAGTAGTATTCATTATAGAATCAAAAGAAATCATTATCTGTGAGTACAATAGCACTCTTATAAAGTTCTATTTTTTATTTTTTATTTTTTCCCCAATTATCACAGTTTAGCTGTGGTTTTGTTATTGCTTCCAATCCACTACAGTGTAACAGTGGAAACATCTCAACTATTAAAAATTGGGGGGAAAATGGTACTTTAGTCCACTTAGTTACTGTAGTACTATGTATTTTCTGTGTTAGCATAAGGTTCTTTCCTCTGAACACATTTGAGACAAAGAGCTTATTTCTGTCAAATTTTATTGAACTGATAATAAATGCAACTGTCCATTTTCAATGTTAACAGCTGTCTCGGTGCCCTAATTATTGCTAAGTAGCTTTGAATAGAAGCCTATCACATCCACGACATGTGTGATTGTTTTCCATTTTTAGTATTAATAATTTAAAACAAAACAAAACAACCAAAAACAAAACAAAAAAAACCAAACAAAAAAAAAAGAAAACAAAACAAAAACAAAANCAAAACAAAAAAAAAAAAAAAAAAAAAACAAAGGGAACTATAGAAAACTTGGTTATGAACACTTCAATGCTTGCATAGGCATTGTAAGGATACTGGAAAAAAAATCTGTTTAAATTAGATCAGTAGCAACAAGGTTTGTTTTTTATCTCTTTGAATACATCTAGCTTTGAGTCAGGTACAGATAAACATAATTTGAAGTCATGCTATATTAAAAGGCCATTTATTTATTATTTCTGGGGTTTTGCCCTGCTTTTAGGCAGCACATTTTTCAAGTACTAAACAAAATGTCTGGAAGCCTCAATTAAAGTCAGAATACCACAGTTAAAAGTGTTAGTCAAATAAACCAGGATAAGTGACGTGGTTTGAAGAACTTCAAATTTCAGCATTTGTAAATTTGGATGCTTAAAATGCACTAACAAAATAAAAGGATCATTAACAAATTGTGAAACTTTGAAAGTTAATTTGAAGATCTTTTATTATCTGCTTTTGTTTATTTTAAAAATCACACTTTCATACTCCCTTTTTTTTTTCTTTTCCTACTTTAATAAGAATTTCTGAAATAAAAAAGTTGGATGTTTAGTTTCAAAGGATTCATGGAATCTGCTTTAGTGGATCCATAGAATCTTCTCTAATGGCCCAGGGATAAAGTCACAGGGGTAAGAAAAGGATGACTGACTACTCTAAATATGTTTTTTTTTCACCTGTAGTGGAGGACATACACTGGGATGCAAAATTTCAGAAGTTCTGCTTAGTTTTCTATGTTAATAAATGTTTCATTTATTTTAATGAATAATCTGAGAAAAGACTTTTGTCAGGGTGCTGAGGAGCATTTGCAATACAATTCCCTTTTAATGACATAAAGGACAATGAAGAATGCTAAAGTAAACTTGAATAAGAAGTCTTCTACACTGTGCTTGTAACTTAGTTGTTTTTTAATGTTTAGTCAGTTTGTTTGTAGAGTTGCCATGCCCTTCAGTTGTGTGGGACTGGCCGGATGAATATGTGTCTGAATTTTAGAAGCTGGATGGGCTATGAAGCCACACTTCAACTATTACAGATTAATAAGAAAAGTCAAGATATTCCAATACCATGCTCAGAATAATGCCTGAACATTACCTGGCCTTAATGTTCATTGTTATGGTTGTAACATGTTGCTCTCAGAGGGCTGTATAGTAACTGAATATGCTGTGAAGGGTAAAGCTATTTGGATGTGTAAACCTCGACTAAGAAATCATTATAGCTATGCATGACACCATAAATCTGACAATCAAAACTGTTTCGCTCTCCCCTAAAGGTGAGTCTTTGACCCCAGGTCATTATCTTAAGCTTTCCTCCCCTCTGTACCACACAGCCTTCTATTGCAGTGCTGATGAAAATCAAAACCTGCTTGTGTCCATTAGTGAAAAGGGCTACTATAGTTCTCTGAAAGCACAAGTGTCTTAAAAGAAAAACAGTTTTGGATAAGGCTTGAGAAAGCCCTTTTTCTTTGTAGATTCAATTTTCACCTGTAGGAGTTAATTAACAAGAATCCAGCTCCACTCTTGTTAAAATTTCTCTCAGGTTCAGATTGTGATGAGTACTTTAGCAGTAAATGAGGGCAGACAAGGAATGACTGAAGACAGAGTGACTTTACATCCTCTTTCTAGCAGCTAAGGAAAAGGTTTTATTGGTTCATCCAGGTAACTGCTCTCTCTGCTGTTTGATCTTTTATGAGTTATTCAAAAGATGTCTTTCCTTCCAAAGAACAACTCCTGAAGTGACTTCCTCTAATGAGGTTTCTCTGCTAGTTGCATAGTACAGGATAGAACCTAGCGAGGTGCACCTTGTGATATGGTTTAGCAGATCAAAAAATAATGAAAAAAATTTTTGAAAAGCATTGTTTAATGCCTTTAAATTTTATATCAAGTGTCAAGGGCGATGTTTCTTTCCATAACCTCTGTCTTCTAAATCTTTAATCCTTCTCAGCTGAGTTCACATTAGAAAAGGCTTGTTTTCAGCTGAAAGCTCCCTTTTCTGCAGTCTCCTGGGTTATGCCAAAAGCATGAGAGCTGGTAATGCTCCTGCAAAGCAAATATGCACAATAGCTGCAACTATGATTCTGTCACAGCGTGTAGGATGTGCTGCTGCAGATATAGTTCAGCACAATGTTTCCTTCACTGTGTCTCAAAAGTTACACTTGAAATCACAGCCGATAAATGATTATATTTTAGAAAAGTAAACAGTGAAAAAGGCGCATGGAATAGGAAGTGACCTGAACTGAAATTGCATTGCAAAGATGTCAGTGCACTGTAGCAGCTCAGTGATAACTTATTTCCTTGTCAGTATTTATACTTTTTTTTTTTTTTTTTTTTTGGCTTCTTAATGAAACTTCTAAAAGCTTTTTACTCTCTGACCTCCAGCTGTCTCTAGTAACCACCAACAGTATTTCATTTTATCATTATTTTTTTTTATTATAGCAATAATTGTGCAAATGCATGTAGATTAAATGAGGGATTGGACATACTAAACAGCTTTTCTGAATTCCATTTTGGGCACTGCTTAAGATAAATTCCCATGAAGCTCCACAGGGGTTTGAGCCTTTCCTGTGGCTTGCCAAATATATTTTCTGTTCACTCCTGACAACTAAATGCTTCAGCAAAATTCACTCTTGGTTCTGTGGGGGTGGAGAAAATATTTTAGTAGAGTTTATGCAAGGGTGATTGGAACCAGCAGCAAAGTCACTGCTGATATCACACATGCACAGATGTTTTAAGAAAAAAAAATACCTTGAAGCAAGCACATAATTTTAGCAATTGATGTGGTGGCAAACACTGAATGCAAGATAATATTTTAAATTATCGTTTTATATAACATTGCATTGACACATAATAAATGTGTGGTGGTGTGATTGTAAACAACATTATTGCCCACACAATACACAGATATACCTTTGTGTATTTTCAGGCAGTCATCTGTTGCTTGTTAGATTATTATAATTTTTTTTTAACCCTAATGATCCCCCAGCCATTATCCTCTCTGAGTATCCTTAATTATAGGCAACAAATGAGCTGTGGGAATCACAGTCTGTTCCTCAGGTCCCTGTTAGTGCATTTATGCAATTCTGACCCTAACCCATGGATCTGAAGTGCTGAATCATTGGCACAGAGTCCTGACTTTTCCCTTTTCAAGCTGGAAAACACTCACAAAAAGTAGCCATCTGGCTTGGGTGTAACAGATTGAGACATTCCCTGCTCAACTACAAGACGGCTGCCAGGTCTGACTCAGCTGTGCAGCACAATTAAAGGTCTCAAGAGTGAACAAAAACTATATTATAAAATTTCAAAGCTGAGGATTGGCTCCTGTTGACTTCAGCTCCTACCATAGGGTTGTTTGGTTATGCTTGTGCTGTAAGAGATGCATAATAAGCTCAAATGAAATAAAGGCACCACCACTGACCAAATGTCTAAGCCAGGCAATGAATTACCATATAGTGACTGTTTCTAAATCTTCTCTTCGGGCTTTGGGTCTTATCCATGTGCATATCATGGATTTAATAGGAAGGCTAATATAGAAAAATTGGTCCTTAACATTTTTTTTGACCAGAAGTTCAGAAATTATTTTCCACAAATGCTGCAATCAACCAGCACAACAAAAGGTGTTCTTTTGAATCAACCAACTTGTAAGTCTTCAGTGTGAGGGATAGGATAATGAAAGTATTTCCAAGTATTAAGAAGAATTTACTTTTACTAACCTACCACAAATTAAAATGAAGAAAAGTTTCAGATGGAATTTCCCATGTAGTTCCATTCCTTATGTTCAATATGAGAATAATTATCAAATGCCCTGATAATGTAGGCACTGACATTACACTTCTTTTTGGCTCCTCTTTTTCCAGTGGAATTGAAAAAGCATGCTGTCCTTTAAATATGTGATAGCCTGGAAATACAAAAATGATTGTGTCTCAAAAGCTTTCCTTATTTTGTTTCCAGCTAAATTCCTACCTTTCAAGTCAACAAAGGTAATTAACCTAATACCAACTATACTGTGCATTCTTATTGTGGTCCTGACAGACCTAATTTACCACCTACAGCTCTAAAAGGATTCCCCCTTTAGCTTGTTCTCCCATTCTCCTGATAACTCATTAATGAGCCCTGGCTTTGCTAAATGCCTGCAACACAGAGTAAATTGGTTTGCATAAATCATTCACTACCTTCAAGGGACAACATATTTTGGCCCACTCTGAGTTTATATTTTCTCCGTTTTCTGTTCAGTGTATTTAGAGGCCAATTTTACAGTATCCCTCCCCCCCTCCCACCATAGGCAGACCCTCTGTCTAGTTTGGTATAGCAAACACTGAATTTATGTTAAAGTAAGGCTATATCACTAAGCAAAGAGTCTAAATATAGTCTGTTATGAAATAAAATTGTACCCATGGGATTCAACAGTGACTGGAGCAGCCTGCTCACCAAGGTACTGCATGCAATAAACAGTAATGATGATAACACCTCTAAATGGGACATCTTCCATTTCCTTCTGGATATTATCAGCTACTTAGAAAATCTCTGCATTCCCTATTCCAATGTACAGTTATTTCTAATTTATAAAGTTAAATAAATTTTTAATAATACAGGTTGATGCTACTACCTGTTATGGCAGGGAATGCATATAAAGCCCAACTAAAATGCTGGGAATTCATGAAAAATAGAATCGATCAAAACAAAAAGAAATTTCAAAATGTCCCACCATCCTTGAGCAGATAAGTTGAATCTGCAGATGAATTTTGGTGCATCTTAAATTCTTTATATTGTGTACTTTTTATTAAAAATGTGTGTTTTGTTTTTAATTTCCTTTTGTTGTAAAGTTTGAATCAGTGAAGTAGCAAGCGAGTTTCTCTCCTTTTTTTCTCTGATTTTCCTTACTTTTACCTCATGTTTCATTCTGTTATTCCCCATCCAAAGAAGTGAAGTCTCCTTTCCTCTTTTTACTGTTTGTCTTGCTTTTTTTGGCATTGCTAGTCAATCTTCTGTTCCATTTGGGAGCAAGTTTGGCCTTTTTATAGTCCCTTCTTCTTAATTTGTCCTGTTTCTAACAAATTGTTGTGAATTTTTGGTTTTGTTTTCTTGTTTGGTTGGTTTTGGTGGGTTTTTTTGTTTTGTGGGGTTTTTTTGTTTGTTTTGGTTTTTTTTTAGTTTAGATGTCTTTGACATGTAACTACACCTGTTTCTTTTGTGTCTTTAGTAGTTGCTCACTACAGGTAAAGTGCTTACACAATTTATCTTATACACTTATATCAAGATATATATATATATCATACCCTATTATCTCTTAGGCTGTTTTACTATGCCCATATTTTAATTCAGTGCATGGTAATATAAGTTACAGACCTATTTATAATTTAGAGGTGTCACAGGCTTACAATTTGTCTGTATCACCCAAATTACTTTCTGACAGAAAAATTCCTGTGGAAGGACTTAGTGTGGGGGTTTCCAGCTGTGTGGCAACTGCTGTGTAGTTCATCTTGACATCACTACAAGGTTTTGGGTTGTCTCTGTAATGTGCATGCAGAGGTACAAGACTGCACATGGAGCATGCCTAAACCCACTCGATTTATTAGAAAGAAGCTCCATGGACTGCAGGACTGATACCTGTTCTGTGATCTGCATGGTGACAGTCGTATCATGTAGGGATACTGTGAGTTCATAGAAATATACAATGGTTTGTGTTGGAATGGACCTTAAAGTTCATCTTGTTCCAACCCCCGTACCATGGACAGGCACATCTTCCACTAGACCAGGTTGCTCAAAGCCCCATCCAATCTGGCCTTGAACAATCCACAACTTCTCTGAGCAACCTGTTCCAGTGCCTCACCACCCTCATAGGGAAGAATTTCTTCCTGACATCTAATCTAACTCTACTCTCTTACAGTTTGAAACTATTCCCTCTTGTCCTGTCGATACAGTTCCTGATGAGGAGTCCCTCTCCAGCTTCTTTGTAAGCCCCTTTCAGATACTGGTTGCCTGATATAGTTGGTTCAGAAAAGAGTCTCATTCATGTATGTGCAATCATTTTATTTAAATAGTGTCAACACTTCATAAAAACTCGAGAACTGAGGAAACAGGCTTGAAAGAAAACAGCCTAGAGCCATGTGTTATAAAAGCTCAGGTATAAATGCCTCCTGTGATCAAATATACTGAGGTTCATATGGCACTACAGTACCAGCACTACTATTGTAGATGAAAGTAGTAAAGCAGTCATAGGATCTCCTGGGGAATAGAAATGAAAATGGAGTGCACTTTCAGCAGGAAAACCCTTACTCGGGAGCGAAGTCTAGAGAAATGCCACAGGCAAGTAAGTTATATGTTCTCCTAAGAAACACATGTTTGTCCACTAGGGCTGGTGAATTCCTCCACTTTCAGCTTCACAGTCTGAGTCATATGCTGCAGATTTGGGGCACTCTGCAGCCTCTGCCTTGCTGCTGCAAATGTTGTGTTATTGGGTATTTTATCTCGAGGCTGAAGGGAGTGGAAGCACATCAGCGGTTAATGCTCTGACAGACAGGTGGAGTTCTTTCTATGCAAAGAAATAAAGGAAAAAAAAATCTAAGCAACTCCTAGCCCAATAAAAACAATGAATGAGCTATGCTGCCCTGATAGATGCTTTTTTTTTTTTTTTTTTTTTTTAAAGTTAAATATCAAGTTTATGCTTTACTGTTTCTGCTTGGTTTTGCTTCCTCCCAGCCCATCAAGAAATCTGCTAAGAGGAAAGACATTTTTCTATCTTCCCTACTCTTAGGGCATAAGCCTTAAAGGGAGCATAAAGAAACTTCCAAGTAATTTCTTAACAACACCTTGCACAGCATTAAAGACAGTAACACATTAATTTCCCTTATGACTAATGTGAGCCTTTGCCTATTTCCCACCCCAAAAATTAACAGCTTGTTAAAAAGAGAGCTCAAGAGATTCATGTCTCAGATGTCTCTCATTTCATTCTCCTGGGCATCTGCCTGCACAAGGAAAGCTGTATTGATTACTACAGTGATCTACCCTCCTTTTGAATAGGGAGCAAGCTTGAACATCAAGTAGATTAAATTCTTTCAACCATCAAAATGAAACTATTTTAAATTGTAACTCAGCTTTGTAGAAGGTTGTAAGCTTCTTGAATATCTGAAATGTGGGGTATGAGGGAAAGCCCCTGCTTGGTAAGGGAAGTTAGGGAAATAAAAGGGAAAACTGAATTTTTTATTTTTTTTTTCCCTGAGCAGTGCAACATACATTCAAAATGTCCAGAACTGTGCATTATCAGAGATCTGTCTGAAAGAAGAAATCCAGTAGTGAGGGCTCTTGGCATGTGCTGCACACTCTCTGAAAGGCTTGATCCTGCAACAACTGAGGATGTAGTGATAGGACAAGAGGGCATGGCTTCAAACTGACAAAGGGAAGGGTTGGATTAGGTATTAGGAAGAAATTCTTTACTTTGAAGGTGGTGAGGCAGTGGAACAGGTTTCCCAAGGAAGTTGTGGATGCTCCGTCCCTGGAAGTGTTCAAGGCCAGGTTGGATGGAGCTCTGAGCAAACTGGTCTAGTGGAAGATGTCCCCACCCATGATAAGAAGGATGGAACCAGATAATCTTAAAGGTCCTTTCCAACCCAGGCCATTCTGGGTTATCATTTTTATTTTACAGCATGCAGAACAGCACAAGGATTCTTAAAATGCATGATGCAATGTTCTTGCAGGTAAATAGGTACAAAGGCATGGCATCTGTTCATCTCACAGGCTGGAATGGCTCTGGAGTAAATAGCTTCTACTGAGAAAGTTTGAAAAATTTACTTTTATCCAGACATTTCCCTTAATCAGCATAAAGCTTGGAATAAAAGTTCTATCTGATTATTAGCCTTAAATCTTAATCTCCTTAACTTGTCAGGTCCCTGCCATTGCTTTCAAATGTTTAAATAGAGATTGATTGAAAGAGGGCATGTCTATCCAGTGCAATCATGTAGCTATTAGAAAAACAAATACTTCATGAGCTCAAACAGATGTGAACCCCGAGAGAGACAAGGTTTAAATTCAGAAGAATGAAGGTTTCAATTTAGGTGAAAACACGATGGCTTATGAATTGTTTGTCACTACCACCTCACTGTTTATTTTTCTGAAGATTTGTAGTGGTAATTAAGTAATGACTTCCAAGTAGTATCCATGGAAATAAATTGAGCCTGTCTTTATAGACACAGAGATGAAATGAAGGTATTTGTGGAGTGAGAATTTATTTAATAATTTAGCTTGTAATACTGTGGGAATATGTGTCTTAATTTAAAATAATTGCTTATTTGCAAGTCGCGTATTTTATTTTTTGTTTCACAGCCTTTTAGGTGTTTAAAAGAACCCACAAAACTTCAGCTTTGAGCAGACCTCAGTCCTGAGATAGTTTAAGACTGAAATTACCAAGGTATCTATTTGTAAATGATGGGTTTAACTCTTTAAAATTATCTACAACTTTGATGTCCATGAGTTTTCAGTACATTATTCTGTCAGGGTAACTCTCTTGCAGTTGAAGAATAGCAATTTTTTTCCTCTGTTGTTCTGTTGCTTTCTACTCTCCAGTTCTTTTCCCCATGCTTTGACCACTGTAGTGGCAGGCACAGTCTTTGGATAGTTTCATGCTCGGTATAATGGTATACAACAGGAATTTTCCTTTGACTTGACACTTAGGTTGAGTTTTCATTAAAATGCTGTTCCAGTTTTAACTGGGTAAGTCTGGGTTTGACCATAAAATAGGGAAAATTTCCATTTTTTTTCCTAAAACCAAAACAAAATAGCAACAAAAGCCAGAAACACTGGAAGAAGTGGTAGCTTACATTCAGAGCCACATTCTGTGCCTACTTTGTGTCGCTGTTAGTGCCTCCAATTGCATATGGAGTACTCCTGAGAGAAAATCCATTCTCTTCCTCAAATTAGCAAAAGAAGAAAAAAATGAGCAGCTGGTTTATTTTTTCTGGCTCCCATCTGAACATAAAGCTTCCAGGGCTTGTGTGAGACCATTTTGATATGATTGTTGTGCTGCCCTCTTTTCATTTCTCATAATGAATGCACATCAAAGAGTGTTTCCAGATTTCTGGATAATCTCCTGGTTTGGTAACTGATTTCTTTCTTTCTCATTTCAAGGCTATATTGGCAATGTCTTTCAAAGCATTTCCAAAGGCAGTCCTTGCAGCACTATGTCTCCTGTTCCTTCAATAAGCAGAAAAAGATAAAAGGAATCAGAAGTAAGCTAATTGCAAGAGTTGGGTAAAGCAGGGCCTGACTAACTGTGGTTTGGTTGGAAACTGATGTCAAACTTGGTATATATTTAATTTACATGGATAATACAAACAATACAATGGTCTATTTTTAAGGCCTGGCACTTAAATCTTTTCCTGAACTGAATTTCATCTACTAACAGTCATGGTTTACAGTTACGTCATGGGTTTAAATGCTTCAGGTAAGATTCTGGACTCCTTTTCTGTTCCACTTTGTATTATAGCACAGTGGCTCCTGCTGGCCATGCAAGGCCATGGCTGAAATGCCATTGCTTTAGCTGTCCACACTCAGTTATTTTCATTTTCTGATGAGAACCTGAGGCCAGTCAAGCAACTGAACTAAATGTAAAAATAATTTTGATGTCTCAGTGGTTTCCCCATGAGGGTGTTACCCTACTTGGCCAAGCAGCTGAACAGATATAGTGCTGTTTGTATTCAGTCTGCCTAATGGGTCTTTCCACGTGTTCCTGGAGATTTGGGAGATGAAAACATGATCAGCAACTTCACACTGTGCTTCCAAAGTACTGCAGAAGCGTTGCCCCTTGGTGAAAATGGATGGCACTTCTGAGTCAGGGTTTGGCAATTGAAAGGTTTTCTTACAAAAAAAAAAAAAGGACATGCTTTTGAGAGTGAGAGTGAATAGAATTTCAAAATTATTTTTGCTGGTTTAAAAAGGAGGAAATCTAAAGATGTTGCAATAAAATAGTTACAATAGCATATTAAGTTCCTAATCAATCAGATTGATCCTGCATTTGGAACTAATGGCAGTGACATTAGTTTGAATGCTCTGGATCTGTGCTTTGCTCTGTTGGTCTGCATATATATAACTGAGTGCTTTTTGTTGCCATGAGAGAACTCCATGGCTCTAGAAATTGTAACAGCAATCAGAGAAGTAGATCTTCCATGTTTTAAAGCAGGAGCTTTGATTTAGATTCCTCTTCTGCCATCAACCAGCAATGCATCTGTGGGAAAATCTCCCTCATGTCTGTGTATGTGATGACCCATGAAATGACACCCATGATGGTAGCAGAGACATACACAGAACATATAGAGCATGTTTTTCTCTCTGACTTATCTCCTTTCTGATTTCTCATGACATCCTTCTAGACTCTGAAACAATTATCATCCTACCTGATTCCACAGTGGCTGATCTTTAACTTTTTCCAAAGTTAGCACATGGAGTACAAGGGATTAAGAGAGGTAAGAAAAGAGAGTTGATTGTTTACAGCCTCTCTGGATAAGCAATTTCAAAGTGCATCATGGATCCACTGTGGAAGTCATAGAAGATTAGTGCAATTTTAGAGATCCACTAATTTGTCTATAAAATGTGGCATTTGATCCTGTAAACCTTGACAAAGCCAAAGAACTTGGTTTGCCATATTTGACATAATGTGAACTAAAGTTCTAAAATGCTAGAATTATAGGAACAACTAAAGGTGGAATTGTTATTATATGTTCCTCAATAAACTTATAATTTTCATATTTCAGGCATAGTTGTGCCCTCAGTCTGCAATCTTTTTTTATAAAAATCCCAAATGTTAACTAAGCAGTGTTAACTCCTGATGAGAGCAAACAGCATTGCAATGTCAAAGTCATTTGAACCCATCCTGATTCAAGCAGAATAAGAACATATTAAGGGATGCCATGTCAACTGTTTCTCCATGTGGAAGACTGAAGATCACTGAAAAGTGGAAAACCATGTGGTGGGTAGGGGCAGAGTTTCATAACTTTAGAATTATGTATCAGATTGCCAGAAATATTTATACTGACTCCTGAAACCTGCACTGGGCTTAAAAATCACAAATAATCATTAACCAAGTTAGGTAACAAGTAGGAAACAACCTTCTAGGTAAACTTTTGACTTTGTTTCTATGCAGCAACACAGAATTTTCTAGAAAGGTCTAGATTCACTCCCTTTTTTCAGTGGCATATTTCAGAAATGGGTTGTGAATGGCTGTAAAATCACTGAACAGTGCAGTGGAAAAAGCTTCCTTTGAGCCTAACTATTTCATTTTTGGGTGCCTAACCTGTGTTCTCCACAGGCTGACTGTCATCAGGACAATTGATCTTATTTTCCGCCTATTTCAAAGATACCTTATGCTCTGCTAATAGCTATTTCCCCCCCAGAGAAGATAGCTGCTCACAGCTGCTGTCCCAGTCCTTTCTAGAAGCTTGGCAGCCCCTCTTCTGCCATGCTGAGAACAAACACCTGGTCATATAACTGAGAGGCCATTGGGCCCTTTGGAAGGATGACAACTAAGCACCAGCTGTTATCACTAAAAGAGTTCATCCATTCCTCTGCTCAACGTTTCCTGATATGTCTAAAGCAAGAAAAGTGACCAAGAGTAGGCTGAATTGTTCTGTTAGCCACAGCCAACTCCTAACTCTCTTCTTTCCATGGGATGTTTGTAGCATATATGCCCAAAGCCAGTTGGTTTCAGGGAGGATGTGGATTGTACAGTATAGTTTCATTTGTACAGGTTAACCAGGCCATAGCATACATACTTCAAATCCTAAAGACTGAGTACCCTGTGCAGTAGAAAGACTGGGTGCAACTGCTGTGTTTTATTCTTATGACATTTCTGTTCTTACCATGCTAGGGAATATTTACCACAGTTTAAATTTCCCTAAAAAATATCATATTTTTAACTGACGTCCTAAACATTTGCTTGTCATCTGTAAGCAAGCCTAACCGGCAAGGACTGATAGGAAATGAGGCAAGGATTCTGTGTTAAGCCATAGTTCATAAAATGGCAGCTCAGGCCACATGTTGAAACTTCAGGAAAATTTAATTACACTTTTTGGGTTCACTGATCTGCTTACTAATACCAATCTGTTGTCTTAAATTTCTCTATTTTATCAAATAGAGAAAAAGAAAAAAAAAACACTGAAGTAGAGTGGTAAGGTGATGTAACTGTTTTATGTGCTGTAGCTGTAACTATTTTCAGTCCACTTCTCTAATGAGATTATGAGGCAGCTGCTACATCAGCTGGTTGCTTTCTTTCTCTCATAGAGTACTCACCTCATTCCTAGTTTGATCTTCTCAAGGTGCTGCCTGGTAGCAAGCCCTTATCTAAGCAGCAGCTGATCCCATGCTGTGAGCTGTTTCTCCTCTGTCACCTCTTCCTTCCTTCTCACACTTCTGTCATGTTTGGTTAACCATTCTCTACTCCAAAAATTGTCCCTCGATGCCCATTCTCTGATCGTTTGCTCAGCCATTTGTTCTGTCTAATGCAGTTTTACTAACAATTTCTGTTAATTCAGCTCTCGTAATACAAACATTGCTGAGGGCTGACACAGCCTATACAACATCACTAATCCAGCTTCCCTTGCTTCCCTGGAAACCCTGAAGTAAAATATCCCACTTTTCTTTCAGCACTTAACATCCACAGCAGTAAGGAATTGTTGCTTAAGGTGGACATTTACCTCAGAATCAGTTGTGAGCTGGCCTGTATTTTCCCGTATCCTTACAGCTTCGGGCTTTGCTTAGCTATGAACCTCCTTTTCAATAACTACCAAGCACAACAAAACAGCATATATTTAAAAAGGTCACATTTTATTAGTGACTTTCATTTATCTTTTTTTTTTTTTTCCCCCTCTGTCACAAACCCATGCAGCAGTGTCCTCAGGCTCCTATGCTCTCTGAGAACCTGTGATTTTCTTTTTGAATCCAGCCAGCAGATTTCATTGAGAACGCAGAATTTCTGCACTGCAAGTGTAGGACTGTAGTAGTGTCTAGAATAGGATGAACCCCATTCTCTAATCCTAAAATTAATTTCAAGTGTAGAATTTCTTTATCTGCCTTTCTCTTTGAATTATTTGTGCCATTCAAAATTCAGAAGACATCTGGTACAAAAGCAGGTTTCCATCCAGTAGCAGTTAGAAAAGCAGCATCAGAATAAAGTACAAGGCCACCAGATTTAGGCCACACTCTCTGACTTTGTAGCTAATCTCAATTTAATTAATAGGGAGAAGGCCTACAGTAAGAATAGAAGTAGAAATAGTTGGTCAAAATATAGGAAAAATAAGCAAGGAAAGAAATACACTTCAAATGGATGAAACAACAAAGGAGGAAAAATCTTGATTTTTAGGAAGGTTTAGTATAGTAATTCACTGCTGCATCTGAATGCTTAAAGCATAAGAAGGTGTGGGCAGCAGGTAATGTTAGTGTAGGAGAAATGGAGTTCAGCAGCATAGCACCACCATTCTGCTTTGACAGCTCAGTGTTCTCAGATGGGATCAGGAAAAATACCCTGGCCATGTGGTTATCACAGAATGCTGGTTTGTCATCCCACTGACAGTCAGCACAGTTTGATGTGATTAAAAGTGGTGACATTGTTTGCTGAGGAAGCACATTCATTTTTGAAAGTCGTTAGCTTTCTCCTCCAAATTTGTGTGGCCCAGGCTGTTCTGTGAAATTGTCATTGCCTTTCTGGTAAAAGACTAAGCACTTGTTTTTCATACAGTTCCATAAATGTCTCAGTAACTCCCATTACTGCTGTGATGTATCACAGACCTATTTGGTGCTACCTCTCAAACAGCCTCAAACCTTTAATGGATTAAGATATTTACAGTTTATCACACAGAAGTAAACTTCCTCTCTCTCCTGAAACTCAGAACGTGCTGCTGGATATCATACTGCTGGCTGTTCTCTAATGCCATGTTCCTTGCTCAGTTAGCTGCATGTACTATTTTATTCCTTTCTTTCTCAGTGAGAGATAATCTCCAGTTTCTGTGGGTCTATTTTCTTTGTCCAGGCACTGGACTGTTCATGCTGTGAAGAACACATCTGTTAAGTCATCTTCGAAGTGAGAGCAGGGTTTTTCTAAGCAAAAGCTGGTACATAGGAGCTCTGTATTCACAGTAACGATTAGTGATGTTCTTTACCTCAAAGAGTTTCTTTTCTTGAGAAATCTCCTTATCATGCACATGCATTACATAAAGGCATTGACTGGATCCATCGTTTTCTTGCTGTGAGTTGACTGTTATAGCTGTGGGCTATGGACAATAAGCCTGACAAAGGCAGCTGCTTCTGTCGGTTTTGAGAAAGCAAAAAAGCACCTGACTGCCCTCACTTCAGCCTTGACAGAGGGAGCACCTCATAGCATGAGCTCAGGGTGGAGGAAAGTCTTTTAGAAAAAAAAAATATATTGTGTGGACTGCTATATGCTGTTCTCATGTTATGTAAGATATAGTGACAAGAGAGTTTTATTACCCCTAAGGGTGCTGATGTTTAACAATGGATAGACTCAATCAAGAAAAAGGTGTATAGTGCCTTATAGCATCTTTCTAGATGGTTTATTATGTTGAAACAGCTCAGTCTAACCCAGAATTTAGTATGTTGCAAGCAGTGCACTTGAAATGCGTTGCATAGATGGTATTTATTGAGCACATACTGTTGAACAGAGCATTCACAAATGGATGCAGCTGCCACTTGTGCCAGAGATGCCTTTTAGCTCCTACAGAATTGACAACAAAGTTCTCTGAAGATCTGCCCCAGAAAAAATTTATTTAAGCCAGTTTGATTTTGGCCCCTTGCACTGGTGAGTGTTATGCTCAGAATGGGAGCCTGACATTCAAGAAGATATTTAGATTCATATGTTCAAAGGACAAGTGTTGAACCTTGTGGTCTGAAATGAGTGACAGTACGCTGAGGCACTGAAGTAAACAGGGGTCTGGTAAATATTTCTTGCAAGGAAATCATATTTCTGGAACACACTTGGGGATGCCTTGAACACTTTAGTAGAGATCTGTTTGAAGCAGGCAGTGATGTGGAAGCATGCTGAAAATTTCTCAGAGGTATTGAGAGAAACTGATATATGATGTCATTAATGTCTTGTGAAATGGAGTTTTGGGTTTAAGTAAAGCAATTCTGGCTGAGCTATATGTATTTAAATTGGTTGCTAGGCTAGTTGTGAAGAGAAAATATCTCCTTAAAGATGCTGTTACTTTCCATTCTTACAAAGTTCTTGCCTTTTGAGATCTCTTCCTCAGCACACTCGATTTAATTGAGTTTCTAAGAGTAAAAAATATGTTTTCTTGAAGATTTGAGACCTAATAACCACTCAGAGGTAAGTTATATTTGGAGTATGAACACGCAGCATGGCACAGGTATCTTAACTCAGCCGTATCTCCCAATTTGGAGGAAATAGTTATACCCACAAAGAATCTGATCATTCTTACAAACTGATACTTATCTAAAGAAAATCAGCAGTTGCTAGTATGTACATTTGGCTGGTACTAATCATGAATCTGAACATAGATTTCCCTGGAGTCTCATCCACTTTGAGTTTGATCTCTTCTAGCAAGAGTACCATTTGATTTTTGCAGCAAGGAATTTTTGCATAGTCATTCACGGTACCCTCAAAAAACTGTAACTCTTGATCAATCACTTCCAGCATGACCTTGAATTCTTAATTATAGAATTGTTTTATACTATTCCTTGCAAGGATGATATTTTTCATTAATTTATCTATATTGTTCATTCTCAAGATATTCCTCACCAAAGGATGAATAATTTTATATGGCTACTTACTATCTTGATCTACAAGTTGCTTATATAGATCACAGACTGTTTCTATTTAGGGCATTAAAATTTAGCACTTACATGCAGCAAATAGGTACAAGTGTGTGGTTGTTTGGTGTCCTGTAAGTTATACCATTTGTCACAGCTGGGGGGATGCAACTCCTGAATGTCACGTGCTTTCCATAGGAAAACTTGCTAACCAGACACAAACTATCTACTTTTACCTGCCCTGAATGGATGTAACAACAACAGTAATACCCAGCAGCAGTTTAATAGGATGTCACTTATGTTAGAAAAAAGCGAAAGGGAAGAGGACTTGTGAATAGGCGTGAAGATCTTCAAATGGGGTTTCTTTGAATTCTAGCTGTGTTTTGAAAGGATGTTACAAGCACAGGAGGCTTGAGAATTATATTTTCATGAAGTATATATTGAGGGGGTTTGGTTATTTTTTTTTGTGGCCAGTGTTTCAATGTTTGCTGCACTTCTTACTCTGGGAGTCCTGAGGGACTCAGGTAGGAATGAAGTCACCCCTGCTTGCCTTCTGGGCAATATCAAACAGTTCTGTTCAATGGTTTTCTCTCTGTAATCTTTATATTTACTCTCTCCCAAATTCATTGTTTATTTACATTTATGTAAATGACTCTTTCTTCTTTTTGTTTGGCATTAAATGCTACATTTTCAGCATCCAGTGCGAGGCCAGGCACTCTGGCCAGTCCCAAGGAAAAGGGAATTGCATTCTAGGTTGGGCAAAAGGGCAAATACAGGGAGACTGTCACATGTATTCTTTCTTCTATTCCCTGTCACTCCCTTTTCCATCAAAAAAGATGCATCACTGTACATTAATCCCAAGAGACACCAACCTAAGAGACAGAGAACTGTTCCATGATGTCCAGCAAGGGAGAACAAGACACATGATCAAACAATCACCCTCTAATAGAGCAAGGCACTCCTTTTTTGACTTCTGGAACTGGAGCTGGATCCAGTTCATAAGCCATTCTGGGACTGTAAGAAGATGTTGCTGCTGCTTACCTAGCAGATTTAGTTTCTCATTCATCAGATGAAATACTGTACTTGTTGAACTTACCTGTGACTGTTTAACTGGGTGCTGAGGTTATAAAAACTGCTTACCTGCACTTAATACAGAGCATTTGCAGTCATTTTATGAGAATCTTGGCTATTTAAGTCTTGCCTTCTGAATATTGTGGGTATTGAACAAACAAATATGAATTTTCCTTTTAGAATTTCATCAAAGACATGATTCTCAAAAGTCACTAGTTTTTTGACAGTCCAGGAGTGCCATCCACAGGATGAAATTCATATTTTTATGCCACAATTTTTTCGGTACTTTTGTTAAAAAAAAAAAGTCAGCAATTTATTTTTGATACTTTTTTACACTTACAATGTAATCAAATAGAAAAACCTTTCTCTTGGCTAATCTTTCCCTTTCTGCTGGCATTGGCTGACAGTAAAATGCATTATTTAAATCTTGAAATGGTTGATAATTCAGTTCTAACAATTTATAAAAAATTAATGGTACAAATATACTGAAGTTTGTTCTCCCACCAAAATAACTATGATATATTTTATTTCAATACTGTCCTATGATATTCATGTTGCTTCTATATTGAAATCACTAGAGTAAATATCTGTTTGCCCCAGGAGGGTGCACTGGATATTAAAACCATGAACTTGTGCAGATCAGAGTTAGTTAGCTAAGATGAAAGCATATAAAGCAAATTTCCCAAACTAAGGTGGTATCCTCTGAGGTAACTGCTTAAATAGAAAGCAGTAATTTCTTCATGTATGTTCTGTTATTCAGTGTAATACTGTCTTAACAAACTACAGTGAGAAGAAAAGAAAGGGTGTTTTTGTTTGTTTTCTTTTGCTGGGAGATTTTTGTTAAATGTAGGAGAAAAAAATTTACCTTTCAAGTAGAAAAAAATCTGGAACTAGAACGGAGTATGTTTATTAAAAAGTAACTGTTCAGGAAATATTTTAAATACTCTGTTACATCTTTCAAAATGCCTACGAGTTGTTTTTGGTTGTTTTTTTTTCCTTGTATACTTTCATAGTATGAGTCCACACACAAAAGATACTTAAAATTACATTATTTTCAACATGAGAAACCACTGCAGTGCAACTTTATGATACCTTTGGCCTGTGTTTGTAGCCACAGTGACAAAATCAGGCTTTAGTGGGAATCATAATTGATCTTTGGTGGTCCTGTACCATCAGTGGTTATTTGTAACCATAGTTCTTGAATTGCTGGCCTGTAATTTTTTTGAGCCCTCTGCCATTAGTTGCACTGAAATAAGAGGTGGACAGCTGCTCAAGGTCTCCTTATTGTCACATACAAATTTTCCTCGTCTTTTCCTTTCCCTCTTTTCTATCTCCCACTACTGTTTTCTATGCCTGTTATGATTTGCCAACTTTGTGTAACACTTTTTTCCTCCCCTCTGTGCAATTTGTCTGTTTTACTACCTTTTCTGCTCCTGCTAACCACAAGGCTGTGCTGCTCCAAAGTATGTATGAAAAAATGATGAATGACCTCAAGTCAAACCTGTCTGAATCTCTTCATCTCTTTGACCTTGAATGTACTTTATCTTAGCATAGTTGCTAACACAATAACTGTAATTACCTCCCTACTGCCCCAATTTTTCCCACATTGTTATCCTTTTTTGTGTGGTTAAACCAAGCACATTAATTTTTATTTCCAGTCTGCAAAATATGTTCCAAAAATTTCCAAAGCAGAAGTGATTTTTCAATACAGTTGTCATTTTGTTTGAGGAAGGGAATGGGACTGATTTGATTAGAATAGTTTTGGCAAAACTATGCCAGAGAAACTAAGAAACAACAAGCAGTTCAGATGTCCAGTATAGCTTGCAAAATTAACCTTCCATGATTAATGACCCTTCTGTGCTCTCTGCTGAAAGAAAATTGAATGGGATGGGATTCTTTAAATGCAACTCTACATGCCTGTAGAAATACAGATGTTAGAACCGATACAAGAATATAGTATGCAGAGGGTCTGACTCCTAGCTGAAACTGCAGGAAGTGTATTTTCAGAATGGTTTATTAGGCAGGGATGAGGAGGAAAGAATGAAGAAGAAAACCCTATTGGACTCATAATCTTACTGTATAAAACAGCAGTTCATAAAATCCTCCCTGAAAAGTGTTACCCAGAAATTTATGCTATTTTTTTTTCATCTGTCAAACTGCTGGTTACCATTTCACAGGTCAGTGCTCAAATAATGCATCACTTCAAGGGTTATTCTCCCTGATTCATTTCTCATGGAGAGTAAGTTCTGGTATAATGGGAGTTCTTTGTTTATTCTATTAATCTCTAAATATTCACTGCTGAAAATGGAGAATAATCCTGCAGTGTGGATTTCAGATATTTTTCAGCTTTTTATTTTTCCTTCAAAAATCTCTAGAATGTTTTCCCAGTAGACTAGAAACTCCTCACGTCTGAGTGTTTCTTTCTACACCCTCTGCAGCCTTATTCTTTCATACCCAACTCTGCAAGCAACTCAGTTTGTTTAGGAGTATTAAGTTCCTAGTGTGTTGACTTCAGCATGTATTAAGTGAACTAAAATGTCTAATTTTCTCTTGGTTTTCCTATGTTAGTCATTACTGACAGTATTATACTTGGCCTGGAGCTTTTTATAGCTGTGGAACTCTTTTTCTGTATTACCATGTTATTACTATAATGGGATCTTGGCCTGCAAATAAAAATGCAGAAGGGTGTAGTAATATAGATGACAACTAACACTGGTAAAACAACCATTGCCAGAAATAGATAACTCTTCTAGGATGATAGACACAGGTTTGAAAGAGAGGAATAGAACTGTTGGTAGATACAAGACTCAAATCAAATGTGCTATGAGATAAGCTGTGGATGCCCCATCCCTGGAAGTGTTTAAGGCCAGGATGGATGGAGCTCTGAGCAATCTGGTCTAGTTAATAGTGTTTCTGTCCACATCAGGGGGTTTGAAATAGAAGGTCTGTGAAGTCCCTTCCAGTCCAGAATACTCTGTGATTCTATGATTATGTTCCATATGAAGGTGGTAGGGGGGCTAAAACAATAGCATACCTTCTACAGAGTCACCCATACACACTGAAATGGTTTGTTATCATTTTAACCTACAGAACATAAACACCAAGAATTCTGCCAGCTTTGAGTTTCTAAGTAAGCCACATTCATTGCCTGATCAAATATTGATATGATGAGAGATCGCGCACCTTTCTGAAATCCCATTATTAACCTGTGTATCAGGGAAGCATGGAGGGGAAGCTCCAGTATCATTTTTTAACTTGTTCACTTCTGAAATTCCTGGCTAAGACATCTAAAATAATGTATATCTCAGGCCCAGCCTAAAAATATCAAATTCACTCTGAGCTGCTGGTCTTGACTGGAAACAGAGTGTGAATGGTGGAAGAGGTATGATTTGCTCAGACTTCTTCAAGACAGCTCACAGCATTATGGAACAGAAAAGCTGATGACTCTTGAAAGGTCTCATTTGAGAGTTAATCTTCAAAACTGACCTTCCCAAACCCGACAGGGGAGATGAGCCCATTGAATAATAACCAATCTCTGAAGTAAGGGCAAAGACTGCTAGAGGATGGTCTCAGGCTGCGAAGAATTGCTATCTTTATTTGCAGGGTTTAAGGCTCAATAAATGAGCAGGAAAAATGAAAAGAAAAATGCCCACTAGGCCAAGGACAGATTTATTTACTCTACAGGCAGTACAGAGCACGGTGCATTGTAAGCATGTTTAACAGGTTGCTTGGGAACCATCTCAGACTTTTATAACATGATATGACAACCTTTGCTCAAATTTTTGCAATACCAGCCTGGATGCAGCTGTTCCAAGGGCTCCTTATCTTGCTTTTTCACCTGGTCTATGAATGCAGCAATCATTAACAACTTTGATGACCCTGTGGCTCCTGCTAGTAATGATAACTAATAAAGAAGTTAACATTCACAGTATTATAATGTGTTCTAAACACAATACCAAAAGATTGTGAGGTCCTCTGTTACAGGCCTTTATTATCAGAGTTCATTTGAATATCTCAAATTTACAGAACAATTGTCTCTGTAAATTAAGCTTTATTTTATGAACTCATTAGCAAAAATAAAACCAAGCAAGAAAAATAGTGCCTCAATTCCCTTTGTTCAGACTTGTATGTCTATCAGTGAAATGGTTCCCTAGATGATGGTGAGACCGCTCATTCCTCATCTTCCTTCCCTTCATCACTCTGGGAAGCACAAAAGCCTCAGCTATCCAACTACAGTTAGATCTGCTTCAAAAGCAGTTTTCACAGAATCCATTCAGGTTGGAAAAGACCTCTGAGATCACTGAGTTCAACTTGTGACCAATCAGCACCTTGGCAACTAGACCATGGCACTAAATGCCACATCCAGGCATTTCTCGAATACCTCCAGGGATGGTGAATCCACCAACTCCCTGGGCAGCCCATAGAGATGTTGAACAACCCTTTCTCTGAAGAAATCACTTCCTGAGGTCCAACTTGAATTCCAAATGGTGCAGCTTGAGGCTAAGCTTGAGGTAAGCTGATGGATTTACTCCTTCCATCTTGTGAGTTTGGTCTACACCATGACCATTAGTTACTGGATTTCTGAAGAAACCTCTGGACAGTTACTATCCAAGAATACCAGAGGTCACACCTTCAGGAGAGGGAAAGCTGCTGGTGATATTGGCTGCATGGTGACCTCTATCCCTTCCCATCTATTGTGTCTGGCCAGCATGTTGTTCTGGCTTTGGCCATAGCATACATCAGGTTTTAGCATCGGTTTTGTTAGGCCAAAACTGCAGCAGGAGCTGAGTCAACAAGCAGAGTGATGCAGTGATGAGGTGTTTCAGTAGCCCAGGTCCTGGAAAGACAGAACTTGGAGTGTACAGAGGTTAATTCTGAATGCACCCTAATGCAGTGTAAGGTCTAAGCTATGTAGAGAGCAAGAACAGTCAGGAACGTAGACTAACAAAAATAGTATTAGTTGACAAAAAAGAAAAGGATCATATTTAATTTGGAAAATCCTCTTGAATTTTAACCATAAAACAGTGGTGAAAAACTTTGGAGAAAAAAAAGAAATTTTAACTGGAAACCATGCAAACAAAGTTCAGGGTCTTGTCATGCTGAAAACCTGAATGCAATGTGAAGATATGATTGACGTTTTACAGGGATCATCAAATCACACAGCTCATTCCCAATGCACATATTTAGTTAAAGAACTAGAGGAAAAGAATATGCTTTCTTATTTTCTGTTCACTATTGCACATTTTTGTAATATTTAGTATTTCTTATGCCTGAACAAATACCCTTGTGTTTATCTGTAGTATCAAGGAGGAAAAAATTAATGGTAGCTGAAATTTGATGATGCCAAAGAAGGAGGTTTTTTTTGTCTATTTTCTCCATTCTTATGTCATTGTCCAGAAGCCTTAATTTAAAATAAAGGAGAAACAAAGGGGAAAAGGAGAGAAAGTTTTCCCAAGTTAAATAGTGTCACTTAAGTAAGAGAACAGCAAAATAATATTTTCCAGTCTGAGATTCTTTATTCTTCTACATTCATTACTGACTTTACATGCTGAATTTTCTCTCTCTTCAAAAAGATAATACAACCTATCATCCTTCCATATGCACATCTTCTGGATCCACTTATTCAGTAGTAGTCTGATTTTGGAAGAAAAGCTGTTCCTGCTACTTTGCAAAAGGTAACTAATTTCAGTGTCTTTAAAGGATATTAAAATATTCTTTATTCTAATTTTAGCTATTAACTTTACCAAAAATCAGCTTTCCAGTATAAATTCAAGTATGTCTGGTGTTTATTCAGTTTTTCTTCTGGTTTCTAGAAAACATTAGAGTGAGTTGGTATTCTAATCATTACCCCAGAAATTAAAATAAGCATTATTTTTATACAGAACAGGTTATTTTCTTACTGAGGCAAATAAAATATTTTAGGACAGTCTTACAGAACCTGCTTAGAACTATCAGTAATATCTTTTTCTCGTGGTGTCACTTGCACAGCTCTGGGAGTGTCACAGGAGAAAGGCTGGCACTACCCCATACAGTCCCTGGGTGATATTGGGGGCCATGGGTCTATTTATAAGTTGACAGCTTATTTTCCTTATTTTCCCTCTTATTTTGCTTCAAATGTCCTCATTATTGATGATGTCAACAGCATCTGAGATATCAAGGATATTCTGCAGGTGATTTGTGGCTGTTTAGCTCTCCATGCTTCTTGTTCAAAGTTTAAGTGGTGAGCTGAGTTTCCTTATTTACCGATTATTTGTAGCCTGCCAGCTTAAAACCTGTCAGCAGTAAAAAAAAAATAAAAATATATATATATATAAAATAGAGTAACTCTTTCTTAGCTGTCTATCTTTCTCCTAATGGCTTCTAATTGTGGTCCTACATTATGAAAACATCTAAATGCAAGAACATGTAAAAATTGGAGTGGAATTTGTCATGGAGCTAAAAAAAAAAAAAAAATAAATCACTGAATTTGAAGACACAATTCTTATAATCTTAATAGTCTTCTTAGAATTGAGCAGGGGATGTGGGGAGGGGGCTAGAAAGTTACAATACTAAAGTGTTGGGAGGTGCACCAAGTTGAATCTTAAGCCTCCTAATTACCATGCAAAAGTTGTTCTGACCAGGTCTCACCTCTGCAGTTGTGAGAAGTGCAAGTGGCACCAATAAAGAGTCAACAAATCTACAGAGACCCTTTCATCTCTCCAGCTTACAGTTTCAGCATCCAAAGCCTTTAAAAATGATCATATGAACAACACTGAGTCGAAAATGAGAAACAGACAGATGCAATCAGAATACAACTGAATTCACTTACGTTTATTTGAGAAATGCTCCCTAGATATGATTTTCAAGAAGTAATCTAATTTGGCAATTAAATAAACTACCTAGTACTATCAGTTCACAAACAGGACCCCCTTATTCCTGTAATTAATATCCTTTCTTGAAATCTGTGTTGACTGGATCACAGTTTCAGGACCATAATTCTTTCCTCAGGAAACCTGTCATTGTCTTCTGCCTAGGAATAATGATCTACACAGAAGTCTCCTTTGACAATTTGTCTTGCTTCCCATTTACTGCTGTTGATGAACTTGATTGGACTTGGTTAAAAGACGTTTGGAGAAGACTGTACTAAAGTGTGCATAAAATCACCACCACGTGGGAGATGTACCACCTTAAGAAGCTTTGTAACCAATGTTTCCATGAAGAAAAACTTTTGAAGTTTTATTTCTCAGTGCTGAAATCCTGAGTGATTATAATCCATTGTATCCAAATATTTGAAGTTCATTAAAGAGCAATATTTACATAGGTAATGGTAAAGCAGAACCTAAGAAATACTTCTGTCATCATAATGTGTAGTCCTGAAGGTGAATATTAATGCTGAATAAAAGCATCCTTATTTTTCTCAATTAAAAAAAAAAAAAAGCACAAGAGCTTATATTGTTTGGTTTTATTTTTTTTTTTCTAAATCTTTCTTAAAGTGAAAGTTTTCAGCAAAAAATTATCTGAATTAATGTTTTCTGGTATTTTTGTGTGGGTTTTTGTGTTTTTTGTTTAGTTGGTTTTGTTTGTTTGGGGGTTTTTTTGGTTTTGTTTGTTTGTTTGTTTGGGGCTTTTTTGAGGATATGATTAAAAAGTGAATGTTGCAGATACATAGGCACATGTGTTGCTGAAAGATTCATGCTCAAGGACTTCATGCAGCCATCTGGAACTTGTTGCTTTTCCTGATCTTTTTAGGAAGAGGCAACCCTTTCCTCAAGAAGCAGAATTGTTCTATCATGTTGTATGTGATCATCAGTTTCCAAGTGAAAGAACTGAGTAATTTTGGTAATTATTCATAGACCAGAAATGCTTAAAGCATTAGTAGAACAATTTTTGGTAACTGTAGTTTTTTTCCCAGAAACAAAGTTTGTTTGCAGCGGTTCTCTAAAATTTTGTAACTGCAGCAATAATAACAAAACAGCAACAATATTACCCCGGAGTAAGAAATCAAGGCTGTCACTTTCTGAAATAGAGTTTATTGGTANCCGTGGCAAGATGAACCTCAGGAGTAAAGGGAGTGGGGCCAGTTCCGTGCACCCTGTGCCTCACTTAAAAAATCCATTGCGCAGGCTTATCCCAAGATCTTCGTTCGCGAAGTCCAGCCAACAACAACAACAGCAGGATGCAACTGTAAATTGCTGAAGGGCTGCCAAACAGCATTCATGCGTACATGTGTGCATACAGCTGCCTGTGCTCGCTGCTTGACTTCATCCAGAGCATCACTATGGGATCATTTCTGCGTGTTTTCCCTATTCTAAGCTGTCGGTGCACTTTGCAGATCTGCACCCCGAAGCCCAGGTTTCTACGGGCGTCCTTTTTTACCTTCCAAAAAAGCAGAGGAAAAAAAACCAGGAGCTTGGTGAAGAGCAGCACTGCCCTCTGGTGGGCAGATTGAGCCTTCTCGGAGGGGAAGCCCCTGTTTTGATTTCGAGGCTTGGAAGGGGTTTATTTGAAAAGCGGTGTCAAGAACTGCACTGCCGGCAAAACGCAGGTGTTTGGATTGCAAGTTTCAAGTTAAGGTTTTAATATTATTGTTGGGGCTTTCAGGGTGGGTGTTCGTTTCGGGGTTGTTTTGGTTTGAGTTTTTTATGTTCTGGGTGGAGGTTTCAGGGGATAGCGGAGGGCTGGGTTTTGGGGATATTTGGGGGGTTTTGGTTGTTGTTTTGTTTCTTCTCCCCCCAGAAATCTGTAAAATATTGCTATGCAAGATAAGAAGTCACTGCAAAATAGAAGTGGGGAGTACATTTGTCTTTGGTAACCTATAAATACTTCAGTGTCAGTAAAGGTGAGTTCACTTGCTTGATGTCTCATTCACTGCCACATGAGCTTTCAGCTCTGAAATGAAACATTTAATGAGGACTTACCATGAATCTGATTAGAATAAAATATTTAGCTTTTTGAGATCTTAATTGTTTGGTCACTGGACAATGAACAATAAAGACAAGCTCAGATCAATGGCAAAACTATTCCTAACTGAAGAAGGGGTGTAAATTTTAATTTTGTGTATATACAACTATGTTTATATATAAACCCTGTTGTTAATCAGTTGTTTCTGCTTAAATAAGCCTTTCACAGGCTTTCCTCCAGTTACCAGACCACTGATGGCAGCCTTCTGAGAATGGATTATCAAAAGTTTTGCATTCATTTTGCAAAGTTTTATTATAATAAATTTTCATATGAAACAGAATCAGAAGCCAAAACATCTGACTGATCCAAACTAAAACCTTTGCTATCACAGAATCATACAATGGTTTCCTTTAGAAGGGACATTAAAGCTCATTTAGTTCCAACTCCCCTCTACTAGCCCAGGTTGCTCTGAGTCCCATCCAATCTGGCCTTGAACACTTCGAGGGATGGGGCAGCCACAGCTTCTCTGGGCAGCCCGTGCCAGGGCCTGCCCACCCTCACAAGGAAGAATTTTTTTCTAGTACCTAATTTAAAACTGCTCTCCTCTTTCCTGGCGGTGGCGGGGGGAATAAATAGAATGACATTGTTCTGAGTAAATTGTTCTTGAAAAGTTCATGTTCTAATTTCTCTGTTTACCTAAGATCTCTGTTTTATTTGGGAAGCTCACTGCTAGTTGGAATACTTTTTCCATTGTTTTTGAGGTGTTTGTCCTGGGAATTGAACCTGCATTCAATGCAAAAAAACCCATCAATTTGGGGTTTTCAGCTATCTTCTTTTTGTTTGTTTGTTTCCTGAATGTATTATATGGTAGTCCATCTGAAGCCAGTTAGGATTTGTATTTTATTATTCGTTTAGAGAGATGCTTGGGGGGATTTAAGCACCTTAAGAAAAATTCCCTCAGATCCAGCTAGATGAAAACATCTGATTAATAACAACTCTCTGTTTTCATGCATACTTCCAGCTAAGGCCTTGACCCACCCTTGATAATCTTCACTTCTTTAGCCACAAGAACATGGCTGAAATTTGTAATAAAGAAGTAGTATATAATTCTTTGCAGTTTTTATTGGCTCATCTTTCCTTACAAGTGTATTTTTCATGCTCTAATTGATTCTTTGCCCTTGTACAGTTTCTCTGGCTCAAGAGAAATTTCTCAGAGGGAAGACTTTTTACTCCTCGTGTTCTTCATTTAGAGACTGACTTGACTGTACAAGTTCCATTCCAGAAGGAAGGTATGTGCTATAATATGTTTAGCTTTAAGCATGTGTTTCCATGCTTTACTGAATCAAAGCTAAAATTATGAATCAAGTTTAATTTTCTCTTGTTGATTTTCCACCTGTTGTGGCAATATGTTTCCCACAACAACTAATTTGTTTAGTATTCATGAACATGCAAGTTATTTTAAAACTGTTCTCAAGTTGATCTCATCTCACCTAAACACTTATTAAAAAATGGGACTAAGCTTCACTGGTTTTTAAGTAGACTGATTAGTCAAAATAATTTTGAGACTTTTAATGTGGCTTAACTTCTGTTTATATACTGACAAGAGTTTAAGCTGAAATTTATATAGATACAGGAACTGAAAGAGATGCACTACAACTTGTTACAGAATTACTTTTAAACCTTGTTTCTTAAATATGCATTTAAGAAGCTGTATTTGGATATACATTTAAAACTCAAGTGAAATCTGAGACAATCACAGTGAATTTCAATTTTAATTAACCACCATGAATACCTGGTGCAGTAAGATTCAAATGCAAGTATTATCCCATTCTGGGGTCTCCTGGGACTTGCTCTTCACCCAAGCGATGGCAGCAATGGTGAGGTCAGGGGGTCTCCCTGTCCAAGTCGGCTTTGGATCAGGCCAATTTCCAGCTATGATCTACTGGATTTATTGGAGTTATTTGACCTAATTCCTAGAAAAGCAGTGGGCTGTTTCTAAAGAAATATGCGCTACACCCCTAAACTTAGCTGATCCTTCCAGATATTAGAACAGGCAACTTAATTATCTATATATTACCATTTTCGGTGATAAAAGGGACATATCTCCTTGCTTATAAATGCCAATATACAGAAAAAAAAAAAAAAAGACCTAATGAAGCTGAACTCACAGCTTCAGGACAGAACATTTTAGTTCTATTATTCTGCAAAATTGCAACAGGACTAATACAGCCTGGGGAAGATTGTAAAATGAATTATCCTTAGCTGCACTTTCCCTTATGGCCTCATTCCAAAGCAAAGCACTTTCCTTTCATTCCCTATGAATATCTTTTGCTGTCATCCCCTGGTTTATTTTACTTTAGGGACATGATCAGCTTTTATCTGCCATTAAAGATCCATTTCTGACAGCAGGTAATGGCATTAGGCACCTTTTGCCTCTCACTATCACTTTAGTCTCCTTGTGTCATTAAATTGGTCCTTTTCTCCCCTCTTAGTTTGCAGATAGTGAAAGCTGATGCATCAGCTGATGCATCCTTGTTGCTTCCTACTGGGCACCAAGGAATGACAAAAAAAAAAGCCAAGACCAAATGAGATCAACAGCAAGACCAAAAACACTCAACGTGCTTTGTTTCTTTCCCCTCAACTTTTCATTTAGCTACAGTTTCATACTGACTCTACAAAGCAGGATAGACTGACTCTCTGCAAAACCCCTTATTTAAGAACTGGAAGGTAAAGCCCTCTTTTACTATGAATGGAAGACACACTCTATAATTAGTTTGGTCATTTTGCATAAGTAACCCTGTGTAAGATCAAGGGAGCAGCGAATGATTCAGGTGCTTGCAGAGCTGCCACACTCTGGTTCCCTAGGAAGTCCACTGAATTGATTCTGAATATAGAACCTGAATTTGTCTCCCTTATCCCTGCTGCTTAACCTATGTATCTGTTCATCAGCACCAGAATCCCCTGGATCATCTTGCCTGGATTTGCTTTGATGTTGTCAGAAAGCACAAGGAGGCCACATGCTGTGTTCTGTGAGCAGTTCATTGGTAGGGAGTGAAGGATTAATGCTCCCTGACCCCTCTTCAGTCATCTCTGACTTAGCTGAGACAGCACAAGGAACACAAATTTAATCTGATACAGCCCAGTGAGAAGAAGAAAAAGTCTCCTTTAAAGAACCCAGAAAGCATTTAGAAAGCATTAGAAGTTGTGTGACAGAAATTTGTTGGGGGTGGAGTTTATATGGGCTTTTCCTGAATCTGAGATTTACCAATAGAAGGATGTCATACATGGTCTGAATACAACCAGAAATAAGTTATTTTCCTTTTGCATTGAAAGTGAGACTATTATACATTATGACAGAATGGTTTGAAAGGGATCTTAAATATCATCTCATTCCAAACCCCATGCCATGGGCAGGAAGTCCTTCCACTAGACCAGGTTGCTCAGAACCTCTTCCAGCCTGGCCTTGAACACTTCCAGGGATGGGGCATCCACAGCTTCTCTGGGCAACCTGTTCCAGTGCCTCACCACCCTCACAGGGAAGAATTTTTTCCTAATATCTAATCTAAACCTACTCTCTTTCAGTCTTAAGCCATTCCCCCCTGCCCTGTCACTACATGCTCCTGTAAAATGTACCTCTATTATCTTTAGGTGCTGCTTATATTTTAAAATGAAAAATTATGCCAAGAAAGGTGTAAAAGAGACAAGAAAAGTAAAACAACTCATAATTTTTGAAGGCAATTAGATTTACAAAATGAAATAAGGGAATATTTATCATTAACATTCAATTTTATCTTCACAATTTTAAGTATTTTCTACTTTTTAAAGTCTGCTTTAATTATAATCAGAGTATATATAAAGGACTATGAAAAATAAACACATTGATTGGAAAGAGATAACATTTGGTTACACATCTAATTCTGAACAGGTAAAGACAAAAGCATAACATCACTGAAGTGACTGATTATTAAGTGCACTGAAGTAATTGGGGTATAAGTAAGAAATAACAGAAAATGAGAGAGAAAACTTCAATGCAGAAAAATTTGAAGAAAACAATTAAGCTTCCTGGTATCTTTCTAGGAAAAGTCTCCTAATTTATAATATACATTATAACAAAGACAAATATATGGACACCTTTAGGAGTTATCAGGAAAGTTCCTTTGACATACCAGGAGTCTAAAATAAGTGTATATTAATGACACCTTATAAAGGAGTACTTTTAGAAATATATACCTTAAAGTGTCTGAAAATAGACTGCTGCCCAGCAGGTTCTGAAGTCTCATTACTCAAATGGTGTTCAGCAAAGATAGTCCACATGTCACAGTCAAATACCTTTTTAAAATTTGTAATATCAACTTCACTGCACAGGGGAGCATCAACTGTGGAAGCTAAACAGAAGAGATGATCATTGAAACTGCTGTGGCACAGGGCAGAAATCCTAGTGGTTCATACAGTAGCATAAAACCTCATCAAGTTTTCTAACCATGGAAGGAGGAAACTATTTTATTTGTCTGATTTACAAATTGGAATAATGTGAAAATAAAAAGATTCAACAATAAACAAAGCGGTTGCCTCCTGATAGCTAATTTTTTTTTTTCCCAAAGCATGCTAAATCAAACAGAATGTGGTTTTAATCACTTGACTGTGAGATTTCTTAATGCAGGGGTTCATATTTCTTGAAACTTTTCGGCACTGAGCTCTGCATTAAGAATTTCCTTTCTGGGAAGTTAAAATTCCCTGCTACTTAAATAAGTGTTAAAATAATCATCTTTATCTTTTCTTTTTTTCCTCTTTTTTCCCTGTCGTTTAGTATCCACGCAGTGCCATCAACAGTCTCTAATGGCATTTAATTAAATTTAATGTTTATCATATCTACTTTGTTATTATTTATTTACTCAGTACATTACGTCATTAATTAAGTAACTGTATCGCAGTGGGGCTGGCTGAGGTGGAGATAATTTTCTTCATAGCACCTTTATGGTTCTGTACTTTGTATTTGCGCCTGAAATAGTGGTTCTAACTCACTAATATTTTGTCTGTTGCTGAGCAGTGCCAAGGTTTTCTCTGTTTCCTCTTTTAACTCCCCCAGTGGGGAAGGGTAAAGGCTGGCAAGAAATCAGGCTGGAACAAAGCCAGGTCAGAGGGCTATTCCATGCCATTTGACATCATGCTCAGCAATTAAAAAAACTACTGAAATACTTGTAGCTAATCTTATCAGGGAGTTATGGTTGAACCTTTGTCATTCCTTGCTACTGTTTGTAAGTGGGGGTGTCAACACAAGGGTGAGTGGCACCTCTGTAGGGTCACAGGGTGTGTTTGTCCACATCCAACTATATTACAGAGACAGCACTCGTTTCAGGAAAGCCATATTAAGGAAAGGAATTTTGGAGCACCTTTTCATAAGCTGTTCACTCCTGAGCTAAGAAGGGATCAGATCACTGAAGCCAGACTCAAACGTCACAGGCAAGCATAGGGCTCTGACATGTTTAGTGGCTGTATCAAGCTTCCCATACAATATTTTAGAGGTGAACATGTTCCTCATCCTTCATCAAGGCAGGATAATTCATATTCTGTTAAGACTCCTTAAGCATGTAAGCTTGGCATCAAACTGGACTTGTATTTAAAAACTAAAGCAACACAATATATATAAAGCAGGCTTTTAGAAAACTCAGTGGACTGACAGCTTTGTCAGACCAATGATCCATCTATCCAGGTAATCCCAACAGGATGCTCGGTCTCTCCATGGGAGATGCCACTCAGGAAGCCTACAGAAGCCTTTTTACACACAATCCTGATAGTTTTATCTGCCCTCCTCTGCACCCTGCCTAAGTCTCCTCAGTTGTTCCTCAGCTACGGAGGGTGGGAACTGCCCATTCAGCAGAGCTACACTCAAGGTGAGAGTGCCCCGGAGGGGTTTAAAAGTAACACTTCAAGTAAATTTTAGTGATGTCCTCTTTATTGTTGCCATTAACCCTCCTAATGGTGCTTTCAATATTTTCTTAGCTCCCCTGGCTGCCAGGCTGCTAACAATTCCCCTAGGCTCTTTTTCCTGAGGTGTAACTGCTACTCCCAGCATTAACATCATGTAGCCATATTTTAGATTTTTTTTTGTTTTCCTAGAAGTATGATCCTGCGTTTATCTACACTGAAGGTCATGTTCCACCTTCTTTACTCATTAACTCAGGTACGAGAGATCCTTCGAGTATTCCTTGGCATTAGTGCCTCTGGCAATTACCCAAAGCTTAATGACAGCAGCAAACTTGGAGATTTCCCCGAGTCCTCCTTTCTTCATGTCATTGCTGAAGATGGTTGAAAAAAATCCCAGCAGAAGCCTTTGACAGACTCTTCTCTACCTTGAAAAGTGTGAATTAAGCTTTCTCTTTTGCTTTCTGACCATAAACCAGTTTTCAGTGTCCCCATTAAGGGACCTGTTCACCGGTTCTGTGGCAACTTAGTTTAAGACCTCTTCATGTAGAATCCTGTTGAGTTATTTTGAAAATTGAGATATTTCCCCAATGTCCCTTTATCTAAATATAGATACCTTAACTACACACACATATTTCTAAAATACTGACTTAAATTCCATGATTACTTTTCAAATAGTGTTTACCACATAATTTCTTCATTGTCACATGCAGATTTTCACATTATTGTAGAGAAAACGAGTTCCTTTAAGAAAAAAAAATAATGCCTGAATTACTCACAGCTGACAGCATTCTATTTTTTACCCATCATATCTCAGTCTATGCATTTTTGTGTATTTTGAAATTAATTTTTTAAAAAAAACTTAATTTTTGCTTTTCTAGTATTTCTGGAATTTTTTTTACCTGGATTTTTTTTCCTAGTTTTCTGACATGTTTCTTCTTTAATTTTTTATCTCGGTAAATCTGAATCTCACTTTGGACAGAATATCTCCTAAGTCTCTGTATTTTTGTATTTTCCCTCGTGATCAATCATTTCAGGGGATTTTAGTTATTAGAAATTAGGTGAAAATGCAGCTTTTGTACTTTATTTAACAAATGGTTTGTCTCCATCTCTGACTTTTGAAATGAGCAGGTGTATTTTGTTGATTTTCCAAGAGTGGTGACAATGCTATTAACTATTTTATCTGTTTCAAAAGTGTCATGGTTTTTCATGTATTTTTAGAAAACAATTTAAAAATATTTTTAAACAAAAATATCTCTAAATATTTTACTTTGTTTCACATAGTTTCTGGCCGAAAGGAAACATTCAAAATTATACAATAGCAAGAAATTATATTTATAATTCCATTATCTTTTTATTTCGCAAATTTTTATGGTTTGTATAAATACTAGTGTTCCTAAAGTTGTACTATTGCACCATTTAATAGGTATTTTACTGACCTGCTTTCCCTGCAATGTGACCCCTTTTCTTTGTATTTGACTGTTGATGTGTTCATTTATGACTGCAGGGAAAATTATTTTTCTGGGAGATAATTCTGTTTTCAGCCTCCACATACTTTTTTTTGTTTGTTTGTTTTTTTAATGCTGAAAAAAATGCACGTGATGACGCCATTTGACTTTATAATTTATGATCTCCTTTTCTCTTGGATAAACTTGATCTCATAAATAAAGTCTCAAAGATAGCCAGCAAGAACAAATATTACTGTGGGGGGAATAAAGGGAAATGCAGGACATTAGTGTCCCCAAATAAATCTGTAAGCTCATGGAAGAAACTCAGATGTGCTACAGTCTAGGAAAAGATTTTATTTAAGAAATAAGAAAAAACAGTCAAATACCTTTTAATAAACCAGCTTCATTTGTCATGCCTCTTCTTTTAGAAGCAGTCATCTATCAAGATTACTCTGTTACTTGTGAAAACAAAAAAAAAAAAAAAAAGAAAATATTTCTTATCAGATAAGTGGGACTCTGCTAATTCAGCATTTACAGGTGCTCAGTGTATCTGTGTAGCTCTGTCTACCTGGATCTCAAAACTGATTACACCTGTGAGTTCTTATTCCTCCAGGGCAGCGACCTGGAGGCCAGTTTATAGTAGATTGTGCTAAAATTTTTTTGGCCCCAAGACAATAACTCTTAAAACTCTAAATATATATGGATATTTTTAAGTTGGTAGTAACAGGAAAATTTTGCAGTACTATCAGTGATGCCTTAGAGTATATGTGCAACTCAGTCTAATGTCCTAACTTTAAGATAAAGATTATTGTGATAGAAAACAGTTTAATTTTCCATTTAGAGTTTAAAGAATTGACAGAGGTACGAGAGAGGAAATTGTATTCCTTTTTAATAACAGAATTTTCAGCTTGGTTCCACTTCTGTAGTCTTTCATCATTTCTATATGTAAATGAAAAAGAATGGAGATCTCAAAACCATCTGCAAGTCTAGTACTTAACAAGACAGATCTTTAAAGGTAAATTGACTCAAAATGGGCTGTTTCTGCAAAGTTTGGAACAAGCCAGGGGATTTATGGGCAGTATGCTGATTACAGGGGTTTGACATTTCTATTGAAATAATTGACATATCTGCTAGCTGGAAATGCTGAAGCTCTCATATAATTGTGAAGGATAGATAAATGCAAGCTAAAATGCACATATATTTGCAAGCTTTAAAATGCTTCCTCGTAGAGTTAGAATGAAGCATCCCCTTCCCTGTCCCTCCCTCCCTACAAGTGGAACAGTATTATATTAATTCTGAAATATTGTTCTGGTATGTAGGGGTTTTTTAAGGCCTGATTTTTGGCAGCATTGCCATTTTATCAGGTTCTAATATTTTTTTGTTTTATTTTTTTTGCCATGTTTCAGATTAACTTAAAAGACCACCTGTTTTTCTCTTTTTGTTTGGTTTTGTTTGTGCTTTGCTCCGAAGTATCTCAAATCTGTCAGAGTTGACTCACTTTTAGATGTAAACCCTTCCACACAGAGTAGTCCTGTGTCTAAGTTGTCTAGTGTCTAGTTTTCATTGTTTTTTGAGGGGCAATTCTGATTTTTAAATGAAGACAAACTGAAGCTGAAAGCTTGTAATAGAAAAAAAAAAAAAGAAAAAAGAAAAAAAAAAACTATACCATTGCAAATATCATTTTTAGTATTTCATATGTTCTGTTACTCTTGTATCAGGTATTTTTTCCCAATTCAGATTAAATAAATCTGAATTGGGAAAATAAAGAATTTTCCCAATTAAAATAAAGAAATTATTGATAGTTTTAACAGCAGAAAGTTGTAAAATACCTTAGCATTCAGCATCTTGAGAGCATTCAGAGTTTTTAAAGGGAAGGTGCTCTCCTTGTAGCAGTCACAATGGCTAATGGGGAACTATATGAACACAATGACCAAAATTTGAAATCCTGTTCAAATAGATGAGTCCAGTTATATGAATTTTTGAGAAAGTAATTACATTCTTAGTTGACCTCATTTTCAAAATCTGTTGAAATAATTATCATGATAAAAATAAAAATAAGAAACTCATTGTACATTATTTGGTTTATTTATCAATTTGTCAAATGTCCAATGTGAAAAGTTAATTTCTAAACTAAAAGGGTTATCACAGAGGTCTAGCCTGAATGTCTTTCATTTGTGTTTCAATGAATATAAATTATCTCTTGTTCAGTACTTATTTTGAGGGTCAAGTATAGAGAACACGAAAATAAGACTGACCAGATTATTTAGTGCTCTAACTTTTGATCTGATATCTGGTTTGGAGGATCTTGAAATATCATCCCTTTCCTCCAAAACCAACACATAACTGTTGTCCTGATGTTATGTTAGGTATAAAGTGGGATTTTTCAAAGGATTCTGCACTGATGCAATCCTCTTTTTACAAGTCAGGATCAGCTTCTATTGAAAGCTGTACCACGAATTTCAGAAAGAAAGGAGCAAGGCTGAGGCCGAATGTTTTCGGAAGGATGTGCAGATTATTTTTAACATCAAAAAAATGTCATGCTGTCAAAATGTTTTGTAATATGTATTTAGAGAGAGCGAGCTTATGCTTACATTTGACACACTGTACTAGGTAAGTGCTTATCAGCTCTCTTTTACAGCTTATGTGGCCTCAACTTGCACCTCACTTCGTGTATTCTTTATGAGTGAACTGCAGGGATTTCAGATTTACTTTTTCTTATCTTCTTTTATCTGAGTTTTCTCTTTCTGACCTGCATATCTGATTTTCCTTTGCTCTGGCTGATGTGGTCAACAAAGAAGTAACCTACATGAGGTGGTAACAGATGACTTTATAATGGATACATTTGAGGGTTTGTTTATTATCTGCCCTTCAGTATCTGGGCCAGTTAAGAATGTCACATCCCTGATAGGGCTACACAGGAGTACAAATGTTTCATAAACCCAAACTGGATTTCACATGCAGATTTCCCAAATCATTCCAAAGGTTTATGGACAACCTGTCTTGCTCTTTGTATTATTGATNAAAAAGTTTGCTTTAAATATTTATTTGCCTAAAAAAAAAAAAAAAAAAAGATATTTAAGAAGATGACCTGGGTGCTTTAAAGCACTTAAATTTCAGAGAAGCAGGTGCTAGTCACATTTTTTATAGTTAAAACTTAATGGCCTCTTAAGTACCTGTAGAACAGGGGATAGTAATGTTTATCACCTTCCAAGATCTGCAGTCAACAGTGTTCATTGAAAAACTGAAACAACACTCATGAAATACAGATATTAATGCTTTCATTAATATTTGAAAAGGAAATTTCCCAATTTTAGTATTTTTTGAGACAAAAATTTCTGAATATATCTCAATAACAGTTTGCTAACTATCATGGACAACCTTGGGAAAGATTTCTGGAGACTACAAAAATGATAAAGATGCTTTTAAATAATGGCAAAATATTTTCCCAGATATTTTCCCCATGTTTTTCAGAGGTTATGGATGTTCTGAAATTGTTTTCATAAAATAGAGAGAGGCTAGGCTAGCCCGTATCTAAGTCTTTGCTTCAGACCTTTTTCTTTTGCATCTTGTTGCCCTTTAATATATAAAGAGAGATGAAGTTTTAATTCTGAAGCTTCTTTAGAAAAAAGATATGCCAACACAGCCCTGTGGTGTTTAGTATAGGAAAAAAAAAGTTTCCATTTATTCTATCATTTTGAATAAAAGCTAAGGATGAAAGAGGAGAACCATTCCCCTGCCACTTTAATTTTCTTTTCAATGCTTCAATATTAGCCTCCAAGGCACAAATTTATATATTCAGCAATGTTGTTTCAATTGATTTTTTTCATAAAAACTATTGCAGTGTGGCAAATTTGCCACTGTTTTCAGTGACTGCTCCACACTACCTGTTGCATTAATTAATCAGAGAAGCAATAATGTTGCCACTTCCTCCTGACCTTTGCCTCTTACCTGCTTATTTTGCCATCCAGTGTTTTTGGCTGAGTCAAGACTGATTCTTTCCCTTACGTGCCATTCTCTGTTCCTGCCTCATCCCATTTACTTGTCACCGAGAACTTTGCATTGGCTGCTCTTTCCCATACTCGGATGGCTCATGCTACTTTCTGTTTTCTTACTGATTGCTGTTATCTTCACTTTGTTCCCATGATCCACTCCTTTTTTTTTCTCCTATTAGAAAGGGGGAATATAAAGAAGTATGTGAATCTAGCTGTGTAAACTCAGATAATCCAATATGGCCTATTATTTTCTGAATGCAAGGCATTATGTTTTACTCAATTTTAACTACATAAACCTAGACACTTATGAAAAAGTATTTATGATGTTTCTTTACTCAATGAAGAAGGGTTGATTGCTTCCAGAAGAAAAGTTTTATCCTCACCAAAAGACCTCTAAAGTTAGGTGAAAGTCTACCTTTATTTTCAGTGCTAGCTGCTGGCTCTGTGATCACTTCTGCTGAGGCGAACTGGATTCATCAGAGATCCCCCTTCGGGATATGCTTAATTTGCTCCATTTTTACTGTAATCTATTCAGAAACATATCTCTGATTCCTACTTAAAAGGGGATTCTTTGATTCTGTGCTGGGGACAGATGGAAAAAGCAAATTAATGTTGAGCTACCACTATCCAAAGTCAGACAATTGATTAATCTAGAAAAGAACATCATTGCTGTCCTGTGAGATCTTTGTGGATGCGCTTAAAGAAGGAAAGTTGTGATTTGGTCAGAGCTGGGTTTGTTTTTTTGGAGTAGGGTCTTTTTGTTGTCATTTCTTGTTTTTAAAAAGAAGTCTTCCTCCAAACTGTTGGAAAGGTCATATATTCCACCTTTACTTTCTGTGCATTTGTTTTTATTTTGTTTTGTTTTTTATCGGACTATGTTAAGAATTACTGTTAATGACAGCAGTGCATTTTTAATTAATTTCCTGGTATGGATGAGCTACCATAAAGACAGATTAGTTCCCAGAAATCTATTTGGATCATTTCATTGAACAGGTTGGTTTAATCCACATTTCTGAACTCTCTTCAAGAGAGTTATAAAATCTATGGGGTTTTATACCTTTTTTCTTTTCTTTTCTTTTTTTTTCTTTTAGTTTTAGGCTTATTGGAAGTCAGAATTTAAATTGTGAATGCATAAAGCAGCATAGATATTAGCTCGTGATAGGAATCTAAGACTCAGAACCCTTCCTCAGAGATTCAGTGTGGTTCTTCATACAAAAGTAAACATAGAACTACTTAATTGCATTCACTTACCCATTACTGTGTTAAATGGCACCATACACATCTCGTCTGTTTAGAGATCACCTCTAGGAAACTGATTTCTTGTCAGGTGTGCATGTGAAAGTTCTTGAGTGGTGTCTTAGAGCAAGCACCCTTCTCAGATGGCTTCATGAGCAGATCTTCCCACTCCAAATAAATCTTCTGATGTGATGAGACCTAACAGATATAAACTCAGTTTTAGACCCAGGATTTGGGGAATGCTTAGGGACTGAAGGCAGACATCAATGTCCAGTTCCCTTCTTGATCTTCCCACCTTGGACACACCTCAGGCAAATGAAGACCTACATGGCCTGAACCTCCCAGTGCTTATTACATGAACCAAAAAGCGGTTGTTTTTTTTCAGTTCGATTTTGCAGAGTCTGAGTGTGTTGGTTGGTTTTTCAATTATCTCAAACTGTATGACTTCAAGGGGGAAATGGAGACAATGTTCCTTCCAACCTTTCAGTTGACTGAAACAGGTGTTTCCATATGTGTTCTGCAGAATGGTTTTCTCATCACCTCTAGTCCAATTTAAAGAAAATATTACTCATTATTGATACCTTTAATACTATATGTACTTTCAAAATTTTTTGATCTTGTCTAAGAACCTCAGGACAAGAAATACCATCCTAGAAAACTGAAGATTCAGCAAGTTCTCCACATTGGATTATCCTGGAAATAGGTGAAAGTAGGGTGTGTATAAAGACTATGTAACCCTCTGCTGCTGTGACTCCTCTGTCAAGGAGTGTCTTGATAGGTTAAATATGCATGAGAATGTGTTTGAAGAGAGGATTGAATCTTAGAGATGAATATATATGGCTCTTAGTTAAAGCAACATGAAATAATGGATTACACAAGGAATCATATTTCTAACCACTAAAAGTTCTGAAAACGTATTTAGTGAGTTACGTATTTTTAGTTTCATATAAAGCTTGACAGCTGGATGACCACTACCACATATCTTTTTTATTTCTTTTTTCTTTTTTTTCCTGTTTGATTTTGTTTTGTTTTTCTTTAGTATGACATTACTGCATCCAACTCTGGGGGTCCCCAGAACAGGAAGGACATGAACCTGTTGAACTGAATCCAAAGGAGTCCACCAACGTGGGATGGAGCACCTCTGCTATGAGGAAAGGCTGTAAGAATTTGGATTATTCAGCCTGGAAAAGAAAACGCTTCAGGGTGACCTAATTGTGGCCTTCCAGTACCTGAAGGGAGCCTACAAGGAAGGTGGAGTGAGACTATTAATTGAAGTGACAGGGCAAGGGGGAATGACTTCAAACTGAAAGATAGTAGGTTTAGATTAGAGATCAGGAAGAAGTTCTTCCCTGTGAGGGTGGTGAGGTACTGCCTCAGGCTGCCCAGAGAAGCTGTGAATGACCTGTCTCTGGGAGTGTTTGAGGCCAGGTTGGATGGAGCTCTGAGCAACCTGATCTAGTGGAAGATGTCCTGGCCCATGCCAGGGGAGTTGAAACCAGATGATCTTTAAGATCCCTTCCAACCCAGGCCATTCTATGATTCTTTGATTACTGAGAAGTTACATTTTTGTATGACCTCCCTTTTACACTTCTCTTTTTGATGTAGCAGCAAAAATAAGCTTAGTCTGTTTCTGCATTTACTGCAGATCCTTTGCTCTGGTTTTCTGCCTCTCTTTCTGGAAAAAAAATGCCAAAGCACTTAGACATCTGAAAACAGCTGCCATAAGAAAGCTGATTTTAATTTCATTTTGACAGAGGAGGGCAAGTCTGGGGGGGTAAACAAAGCATTTTCTCACAGATAGCTAGCTATTAATAGAATGTCAGGCTTAAAGTATGTTTGTGATAGACTGGGTATTAGAGGAATTATCTGAACACAACATCCCCTCCTTTCTGTGTCAGCAGTCTTTTCACCCTGTGCTGGAGACTGATTGAACAAGAAAATAAAAGCAGCCCAATAAGGCTATAAAGCCTGTGGAGCTGCAGATGTGGATGAAATATAAATTACTTGCGTTGTGAATCTGTTACATTTCTACAATGGCAATAGCCTATTTCTTTAAGAATTACCTAACATGATGTTCCACTAGTATGGCTCTAGTAATTTTATTTTAAATTTAATTATCATTATTAAATAAGTTATGATATTTCTCTAGTATTTAATACATTAATAGAGTACTTGCCTTTGTACCATTTAAAGTATTTTAAAGTCATATTCCATTGTTTTATCATATAGTTCAGAAGTGGTGTCATGAAACTCCAGTTTAGAACACAACACGAAACTGATTTCATTAGTTTCCTATCTGCAAATTGTTTGCCAATAGGACTGAATAATCTGAGTTGTTATTTTTGATCCTACATTATTTCTTGCAGAGATTACTCTCTTCACTACAGGCTGTTCATGACCTGTGAATGCTCACAACTTGCAGTAGATGATAGTAATTTGGTAGTGACAGTGGTTAATGCTCCCTCTGCTCCTGAGTGGATCATGTCATTTCATTGGTTGAGTCATGTAGCAGGCCAACCAAATCCAACTTTCAAGGGTCCTATCAGTTCACAGAGGAAATTAAAGTGGAAAGTAAACTTTAGAATTATGGTAAAGGTAAAAAAATATATACAACTAAGCCTGTAGAAGAAAAATGAACAAGAAGACAAGTAATTAAATGAGGAATGAAAGTAGAAACAAGTGGAGTCCATGACTAGAGGGAAGTTTGCAGTTACAGGATGTACTTGTCATAAAGAAGCATAGATAAGGCCTGGCAGAGAACTCACAATGTTCAACTGAGTTCAAGAAGGGCAAAGTCCAGAATCTGGGATGGAATAACCTGATGTACCATGAGTGGCTGGGGCTGATAAGGAGTGTCTGATTGCTGGCTTCAGAAACGTAACTGATGATTGCAGAGGAGACAGAGATGGACCCTTCTGGGAATTGAAAAGTGAAAGCCTAAGAGGCAATGAACACAAATCACAGCAACTGGTATTCTAGTTGGATTCCAGGTGTGGGAATCAGGTGGGAATCGCAATGCAGGCAGGTAGTTTTTCTCTAGTGTTTGTTTGGTCTTCCACCTTGGAGGTATTCAGATCTTGCCTGAAACACCATCCTGAATAGCCTGATCTAATTTGGCTTGAGCAAGAGGTTGGAGCAGATGACCCCATGATAGGCTCCTTCCAGCATAAATTACTCTGCTTCTGTAACTCCGGATTGATGGTAAGCAAGGACTGGCACACTGCTGGTCTGTCCCCCTCGTTTTAAAGGTTTGCAAGTGAAAATGAGAAATTGTGGACTCTTCTATTCTTTTACAACCAGCTCATATTAGTAGGTGTTACAAACAAATTACTGAAAAAGATTGCTTTTAATTACTATCAGCTTGGTGTCCAGGGCTTAATTAATTATTGCTACCATGACCTTGTTGCCAGCTAGAATTGTTTAGCAAATTAGTTCATTTGTAGGAGTCACAACTTCAACCTGAGACTACTCATACTAAGTTATGTCCTCAGCCGGGTTGCAATCAGATCTACTACTCCAGTTAATCACTTCACCATTAGAGCGTGAATTCAGAATTTAAAGTGCAGTAATATTTGCTATTAGTGTTTGTCCTTCACTGGTGATATACTGTGTCAATGACACAAACAGTTAAATTATTCAAAATATAACAGAGGAGTCCAAAGTCCATCTGCACAAAACTCCTCAGATTTTTTATTTTTTTTAAAAAAAAAAGGTCAGATTAGGAATAAAACAGGACTAAACTTCTCTTGTTTCATACAGCACAGACAATTGCAGTGAGTTAACCTTGGCTGGCTGCCAAATGCCCAAGCAGTCGCTTCCTCAAGAGGGCATGGGAGGAGAGAACATGTCGTGGATGAAGATGAAGACAGGGAGGTCGCTCACTGATTGCCATCACGGGTAAAACACTCTTGGCTTGGGGAAAAGTAATTTAATTTATTGCCATCCCCAAGTGTTGCAGGAGGATGGGGACTGGGGTTTGTGGTGAGTCCATAACAGCTCCTGTGTCACTCCCTCCTCTTCATACTCTTCCCCTGCTCCTGTAGTTGCATAACTTAGACTTGGACTAACCTAACACGTAGAACTGAGTAAAGTGCATTATTTAGAGACCTCTTGAACTTGTGTGATAGAGTTGGTGTTCACAAAAGTCTATTAACTTAAAACCCTTGTGATGAAGACCATTAAAATTATGGCTGAAAATTCAGAAATAGTTAAAGTGACAGTACTCTGCCACACTTCAGCAGTGTTCCGCCCACAAATGTAATCTGCTCATAAATGTACATATATATCAACACACATTTATATTCATATATATATGTGTGTGTGTGTGTGTGATACACAATGTATACAAAAGCAAATCTTTCCCTATCTAGCATGTTGACTCAAAGGTCACATCCATTTGTAGTATACAGACTGAGCTTACTCTGGCTCTGAAAGGGCAATATGATTCAGCTGCCCTGAATTTAGTGTCACAAACTCTAAGAAAGTAATTTTTTTATTTTTATTAATTGTAAATATTAACATATTTCTTTCATTGTGTTATGATAATAAACAAAATCAAGATCCTACTGTCGGGTTGTTTGCAATTTAGAGTGCTTTAAATCCAATCAGTTGTGTTGCAGATGCTTTCAATTATCCCAGTTCTCAAAGACTGGACAGAGAACAGCTAAGAGTCTCATTTCAAGACTTCCTAATTTCTTCCCAATTTATATTATCTCAATTTCTGTCCATTTCCAGATAGACAGTCTTCCAAAGACTGACTTAGACAAGATTCCCTTTCCTTTGACAGGCGGGTATGTGGCTGGTTTGCTCAGACTCTCCTGTACCAAAAAGAGTGTTGAAGAAATTTGTGCCATAAATATGGACTTAAGACCTTTGATCCAGAGTAAAAATCAGTAGCTCACAGAACACAAAACATAAAGTCATTTACTTTTCTGGAGCTCAGAAGTCTTGACAGATTAAATTTATAACCGAAGGTTTTGAACTGGTTAGTACACTGTCTGTTTAATTTAATATTGTGTTATTAAAGATGCAGTACTGGCCATCCACAATGCTTTAACTTTATCAAGCACTTGCATCCCATGGCACATTTATGCCTGGCAAGAAAATACAAAGCAAGCATGAATTTCAGCATGTCTTCTCTGGTTAGCTCTGCAGCTTTGTGGTCAAAGAACCATGCCTTACACAGATTAAGTTTCTCCTGCAGAATTACTGTTGAGTGCTGAACATGTTGCTGAACTATGGCATATTACTAAACAACTCACTTCCCAGCATTTCCTATATGAACAAAATTAAAGGAACTTTTTAACCAGAATAAGGAAAAATATGACTTTCACTGTTGTCCTCATAATTGGACTTGTGAAGAATTAAAAAAATACCCCAAACCAAAAACCAGTGTAAGTAGTATATCTAACAGCAATATTTTATATTGTCACTTAAAAATATCAAATTACAAGAAATAATGCTAATCTAGTGACTAACCTTAAATTTCTGTGATTTTACCTGCTCTTTATCTAAGACAAAATCTTCAGTGCTTCCTTTCTGAAGGGATTTTTTTTCCTTTCTATTTGTGTATCTTGTACGTGAATATGACTGTTTGGGAATGTTGTAAACATTTATGTCAATTAAGTTTTATGGCGTAATTAGTTTATGAACCTGTCTATAAATATCTCTTCATGAGGCTTATTACCCTCCTTTTCAGGCTGTGTCACAAGCTTTCATGACAGAAATGAAGCTGAAAAACTCATCTGATAAGAAACATGTTCCTCTTAGTAGCTATGAGGTTTTCTTTGCTTCTCTGCTCGCAGCTTTTGTGTGTGTTTGTGTTGGACTGCTTGTACTTTCTTGGTTGTCAGTCCAGGAGCTGGAAAGGGGTAAGTAGCCAGTCTTTACCTAATTGCCTTCAGAAGTTCTTCAGCAGACTTTCAGACTTTGAAGCCAGTGGTGTTTCCATTGTAACTGGATTTCTTATTTCATGCCATGCTTTTAATGCTGCTGGAGGAGAAGTGGTGTTTTAGGATTTGTTATATGTGTTTTCCTTCTTTGTTCCCTTGAAAATTGATGTGAAATAATTAGTGGGGGGCAAAAAAAAAAAAAAAAAAAAAATTACAAAAAATCAGGGTTTAGGCTTCAGAAGAGGTCCCTGAAATGCAATCCAAGTTATAAAGCTTTGGTTATTCAGCTATATTCATCAACTAGAGAAGGCAATATGGAAAACCAAGAATTTTCACCTTTTTTCTTCATGTACAAGGTTTGAATCAGAAGACATTGATAATATGCTGAAGTCCTTAGGTGCTCCCTATCTCTTGGAATCTTTTCATTTTTATTAAAAAAAAATATATATTTTAAAGTAATTTAATGGTTTGAGATTCTGCATTAGACAGTCAGCTGCCAGCCTTATGTAAAATTCACGTAGTCATTCTTAATCTTAGGCCAATACCCAGAATGTGATAGAATAAAGTTACTGATATTCAAAGTAGACTGAATTAGAATGTTGATGTAGGACGATTTTCAAATGGTACTGAAATTTTGGATAAGAAACCTTGTGGATATATGTTAACTGTGCCTCAGTAAGGCCACACCTGCAGTACTGTGCCCATTTCAGGGCTCCCCAACATGGGAGAGATTGGGAGCTGTTGGAGAGAGTATCATAGCAGCTGAAAAAATGTTCTACAACACTGCTTTTTGGTGCTTCCATTAACTCAAAGTCCATACTATTTCATACTAAAGCTCACGAGGACTAGACTTTCTGTATGTATTAAAAAACAAAAATTAAAAAAAAAAAAAACAAACAAAACAAACAAAAAACCCTGTTTTGCCAGATTAACATTCTCATTCTTCTAGTTGCTATTGTTTCTTTTACCAGATTTTAGAACTTGTTCCCCGTACTGACTTTCTTACCGTCTTACCAGAATGCTCTTCCTTTCCAGTAAAATGAAACAGTGTATCTAGAGAGAGGCTTTAAATTAATGAGTTTAGGTTTAGCTGAATAGGCAAGAATTTATTCACACACAAATAATAATTATAAAAGATTTTAAAAAATGTGTATTTTACATATAGAATAAAAATGGACATTTAATATTTAGAAGCATTTGTTTAAACAGATTTGCAATTGTTGTGAGGATAAATGGCCTTCAATTAAGCTCAAAGCAGTCTGCTGTTGCTAGTGGATATTAAATTGGTGTCAAAAGCTGTTCATTGTAGTATTTATTACTTACCTGCTTTCTGTCTTAAAACTTGTTTTGGGGTTAATGCCCTCAAACACAATCTAAAAATACGACTGGAACTGGTAAGAAAAAGATATTTCTACTCTGTCAGCCACATTAATGCAGGTCTTTTCTGAAAATTTCTGATGTATTAGAGAGGAAAGAAATACTTCCAATGTGTAATAAATTGCTTTAGGTATACATCATATAATGTAGCATATTAATATCTAGATTAAATTTGCAGTACAGACCAATGATTTAGTTTCCTTATAAATCCTCACAGATTTTCAGGTATGTTCTGGTAGGAAAGTCTGGATCAGAAATGGTTTAGATGGTCTGACACTGGTGTCTCCAGTGCTGTCATCAAAAACAGCATACACATATGATAAGTGCATAGCACTAATACTGAAAGTGTGAAGCAGAAATTCATAATATTTTTTAATCCAGAATACACAAACCTCTCATAATTCACCATTCTTCCCATGTATCTTTGTTCTTTTTGTTAGTCATAACTGGACATACCATTTTCCCCTTTATCCATTCACAGTGTTGCTGGAAAACAGCATTTAAAACATAATTTATAGTGATGAGAACCAAGGATAAATAGTACTTCTAAAAATAGGTTTACAGTTGTAATTATTGTAAACATTGGAAAAATGTCTATTGCTTTTTTGAAATCAGCACTAAGGCAAAACGTCTCTGATTGAAAAGCAAAACAAATCTAGAAGTTATTGTATTGATGATCTGTGTATAAAATAATCTAACCCAACTTTTTTTTCATTTATTTCCATGTCATTCAAAACAATGAATTTTATTTTTAATTACCTAGCTGAAGCAGATATGAATACTCATGGCTACATGGGAATATTTGAAATCATCTCTGGAACATCATTCATTCCTGCTTTGCAGAACAGGTCATCAACTGATTTCAAAGTCCTTGCCTTTGATGTTCAACAGCTGGTAAGAACCCATTGGTCTCTGGTTAATTCAAGAGTATCTGTAGGTACATTAATACCCTAACATGACCTACTGATGATGGCTTTTTCCTCTCTCTAAAAAGAGTTATTTCAGGTCCTAAGCCTAGTCAGAACTCAGTATATTCTTTATCTCTGAAAATCAGTGAATCACTAAAGAAAAACTTTGCTTCTGTAGTCTAGGAAAAAAAAAATTAGCATTAAAACCATGAATGTAGTTTTTTACTGGGTGTATTTTTAATTATTATTATTTCATTTAATTAATTATTTTAATGGGTTCAAGTGTTCTCTTTTTAATATAGATACAAATGGTCTTTCAAGAAAGTGATCTGAAGAACAAATTTGAGAGATGTGAAATTTCCCAGTTCAAGTAGGTACAGCTTAATTAAACTTTGAAGATAAGTCAAAAGTCCTCACTTACTGTTTCTGTCAGGAGTCCACACCAATACCTTGCTTTTCAAGACATCCTTGGAAACATTCTGTATTATTCCTTCCACATCTTACATCTTCCAGGTGCTACTCTGCTAAATCTGACAGCAATGTATTTCCTTGGGCAAACTTCCTTCTCAGACTCATGTATGTCCATGCCTGGACCAAACCAGTAAGGCTCAGCCCTAAGACCAACTCACCAAAATTCTATATTTTAAAAAACAGCTACATTATTCTTTTTTTCACAAGGTGCTGTGTTTTCAGGGTTGCTTGTCCTCACCATCTGGAAGGAATTTCAGGTTAGAGATCTGTTGGCATAAACTGAGATGTACAGAAATACAGTCACATGTCCAGGGATCCACATAACTCATATTCCTTAGGTTGTTAGCAAGTGAGGCTGTCATTTGACACCAGGCAAAGTGACTCCCTGAGTGCCCTAAAGATTCCATCAAATACATACTGCAAGGCCTGTTTCATTTAGTAAAGCTTGTTTGAGCTCATTTGCAATATCCTGTTGTGCTGGTTGTCCTACTGAAGGACATATGTACACTGAGGTCTGGAGTGTTAACCCATCTGCACTATTCTTAATAAGGGTCTGATTCAGTAAAACACATCATACTGTCTCACATTATTTAACAGTTTCAGAACATGCTTTCATCCTATCCACATTTTCAAATCAAGGGGAAATATGCTTTTGTATTTTGGGGGTTTTTTTAATTATTTTGCCTT
>VXAU01004673.1:311356-343456 GCA_013399695.1 Formicarius rufipectus | reverse complement strand
AATAGCAAAGGGATTATTACTTTTCCTCTTGCATGCCCTCCTTCCCTGTTACATAACTTCCAGTATCAACTGAAAGAACCACTTACAAGCTTGTCTACAGAAAGTATTAGCCAGCATCAGATACATTCATTAAGGAGGGAGTAAAGCACAAAGCGGTGATTTCCCAGTGAAAACCACTCAAATTCACCTCTTTTTTTGCAGCATAATATTTAAGATTTTGTTAGCCCTCAAATTAAAACAATTAAGCCCCCACTATGTTGTTTCATAAGCAAATGCAGTTACAGTTTTGTTTTACTAAAGAATAAGGAAAGGGCTCAGACTCAGAGAGGGTGAATACTCATTTTTTGAAAAGATGCCAGTAAGAATAACAAACAAGATACTGAACAAAGCTTCTAGAGAAGTGCACCCAGGGAACTGGCTTCATACTCCTGTATAGCTTAGGTAAAATGTAGGTGGGGGGGAAAAAAAAGAATAAGACTTTAAAGACTAAGTAGTTACAAATTCCGTAAATATACAAATATAGTTATTTTACCGAAGTACTAGAAAAATTATCAAAGTCCAAGTGGAAGCCCATTAAGATCAACAGGACTCATTTTGTAAAGTTGCAAAACAGACGTTCACTGAGGATAAAAAACAATTTGAATTCTTTTAAGTGGAAGTTGATTAGCTGACATTTGAAGGACTGCTGGAGTTTCTATTAAGCAGTAACTGAGTGCTTTAAGAAGAGTTTGAACCTGGTGTGTCTCTCACTCTGTTCTAAAAGGTGCATTTTTTGCTAAGTACTTCAGCTATTCAAAGGCTAAATTCAGAGTCTTTAACTCTCCTTACTATTGCACCACATATAAGAAGTTATTCCAAATAACTGCACAACACCGTGGAAAGTGATTGCTCATTCTACTTGAAAAATGCCACCAAAGAAAATAATGAAGAGCTTTTTGAAAGGTTCTATATCTATTGATGAACTTTGAAGTAGTCAAACTTTTACCACTGTGGATCATTAAAACACCTCTTTTCACGTGAGATATCACCTATCCATTCCATTAGGAGTGCTTCAATAAAATAATTGTAACTAATTAACAATCATAATCATATGTAACACTTTTGCATCATGTATTTCAATATGTTCTGCAAGAGAAATTTTATTTCCATTTTGGAGAGAGTGAACTACAACACAGGTGTGACTCCTGATATCCATTTTCACAGTGATTAAAAGCAACTTTCTTGTAAATTATTCCAGGTTAATTTTAACTCATTTATCTATTCTAAATATCGTTCTGTAAGACACAGGTGCTCTGAAATTCTCTATAGAATAAAAAGTCTTAAGACAAAGATTTCCCAAATGAAGACAATTCTATATGTAATACAATGAATAGGGATCAAGGATTCAAAGGAATTGCAGTGGTTGTGAAACCTCGTAACCTCATCTCACTTTTGGGTCGTTTCCTCCTTAGCAAGATCATGGAGTTTGAGAAAAGACAGAACAGGGTGAGATAGGCAAAAGAAGTGATGCATGACACTGCTAGTGATTCAATGAGAAACAGTCACAGATGATTTCTTTTTGCCTTTATTTCTGTTATATAAAACTAGATACTGTGCTATAAAAAAAGTTTATAATGAACTTGCTTTCTTCCAGTAGCTGATGGAATTCTTACCACCATGATGCCTTTAACTTCATCAGGTCAGTATCTTTTATAAAACAGAACTATTTTTTGTAGCCAATACAACAGGAAGGAACATAAGACTTGCTGTTCAGGTGGTATAACTTGGTAAAGCTGTCTTGCATATAGTTGGTGCTTGACTGTCAGCATCCATTCAGTGATAATTAGCTGCCATCACAGTTTCTTAAAATTTGGGAAAGCAGTGAGTGATCTGAAGTCTGTACGAAAGCTTCAAGAGCTTAATCAGTGGATCAGATCAAAAGCTGAGTCTGCATCAATAAGCTGAGTCACAAGCTGAAGTTTCCTCAGATTTAGGCAGGTAGATGAGGCTGGGGGACTCCTACTCTCATGCTGTGGTTACTGACTTAGTGAGAAATGTTGATTGACAGACTTTCCTTCCACTATCGCTGGGGGTCTTATGGTGATAAAGTACAAAGCAAACAAAACTCCTTGGTCTCACAAGTTCCCTGAGCACAAACCTGCCAAAAGTCAGCCAGAGAACTGAATAGTACAAGTGCTTTGTAGCACTGGGGGCAGGTAGAGGTGTCACATACAAACTGCATACAAATTATCGCATACAAATTCTCCAAGGCAGCGTACCAGGCCAGAAGCTTCATGCGGCTTATGTGAGCTAAAGAAATGCACCTATGAATATAGGAAAAAAGTATTTATTGGTAGTCTAAGTGCATCCATAGCACTGAAAGAGATATCATTAGTCTTGTTAAAGTCCTACTAATGTGTGTAGTCCAAAGTGTACAATTATTAATTTATTCTCAAAGATACAGTTTAAAAAACTGCTAACATACAGCTTTTCTCCTACCTGTACCTTCCTCTGGTATTCTATCTCAGTGCTCCCTTCAGTTCTATGTTCAGTGCTACTAATCATCCTCAAGAAGAAATTGGAAGATGGGATGCCAGAGGAAAGGGCAAGAGACTTGGGAGTTGTCAGCACCCCAGACTGAAATGGCAGTAATATTCCTGCTCTGAATTTATTCCTGCTTGTTCTTGGGTCTGCTTGAGCTCATTTTTGTATATTTGTTAATATTTTCTGCTTCCTTGTTCTTTCTGTTTTGGTCCAAATGCCATAATATACTCAGGTTTTAATATATGTACTATGATCATCTGCTGGATGCTTGGGTTATGTTTCTGTTGACCCTAAAAACATGCTTATTGTGAATCTCACATGCTACTTTAGTGACATTGTGTAGTAGCAGATCATTTGTGATTTGTGCTTATACCATTGAAGCCTCTGTCACTGTCCTGTGTCTTCCTTTACGGCTTTTGCTGTCAACTTGTGAATGCATTTTTTGTGAATGTCTATAGCAACCCCATTGTTTTTTCAACACTCTTCAAGTTGTAACTTCCTGATAGTTGTTTTATTAGGACTTCTTGCTCATGCATGCATCCATGTTTTAGGTCTTTGAATGTTCAATTCCTTCCAAAGGAGTTACCCTGTAGTAAATATATAGACAGGTATGGGGGCAGATATATCTGTGTATAACACTTTGGAAACTACTGTGAAGGTATGAATTAATCTTCCTACTCTGAATGTTGCTGTGTGAGAACAATCCATCCAGCTGCACACTCCTTGCTCTCCTCTCTCTCTGCCAGAGTAACTGTGTCCTCAAATTTTCTGATGCAGAATGCTCCGTTAATCCACTTAATACAAAATGGCCCAGCTGAACTTAATAGTGTTTGCTAAATAAGTATGTTTTGATAAAAAAAATTGATAGGGAATTCTAAAGCAAGTTTGTGCACTAGTAAGTTTGGGAGAGCAGGAACATCTGACAAAAGTAAGTCTGTGATGGCCAACAGTCAGCAACTTCTCCCTGAAAAATGGATGGATGATGAACTATAAACTACATCTCACTGTAAAAACTATAAACTACATCTCACTTTATTCCCCCTGGCCTTTCATCTTGTAAACTGATGTACAGGATCTATTATTTGTGGTGACATGGGGATTGTTTTCAGCTGAAGACACTGTCATCCTACTCACATAGCTGGATTTTAATTTAGAGAATAATAGTAGTAAACAGGGTTGCTAATGCAGATTCAAAGAGGAAAATAAAATAAGACTATTTGGGAGGAGGAAACACCAGTTGTATCCTCAGTAATTGTTATTTACAGCACCACTAGGTGGAAGTCCTGTTGGAGCAACAACAAATACTCATCCCATTCTTCCAGACCCTTTTACAGTTTACTATCACCAGTACATATCTACTTAGAACCTAGTTCATGTGTAAAGATGTGCCCACACAGGTATGTATGTATGCTTGCATATAAGTAGAGAGATAGCTTTGAGGCTCCCAACTGATTTATTCAGCAATGCTATTTGTAAGAAAATGTACATGTACATTTTAACTAACATTAAAGTTGTCATAATTTGTCTTATTTCAACAGATCCCACGAGTCCAGTTACAAGTTCCCTGACACCAACTTCAGGTTAGAACTTTTACGTACCAGGGAAAGACAAAAAAGCATTGCTCTTATTTTAATGCAGGGGGAAAAAACTTATTTGAAGTTGAAATTATTGATAAGTATGGGACTAGAAATAAAAGAATGAGATTTATAATATTGGGTTCCACATAATTTTTTCTTATGCTTATTATGACACTTGACCTACAGGATCAAGCCACTCAAACTGGCATTACCTTATCATTAGTTCCCCTGTGGTTTGGGGATACAGAAAATAATGCAGGTATAAAAGCAGATTAAGTGCTACTTAGTTCGGCCCAAGAAACTGCAGAGGTGCCCCCAAAGAGCAAGGAGTTCTAACCTTGGATTGTGTTTGTCCAGGTACAGGACAACTCACCACAAGCAAGTCCCCAACAACTGTCGGTAAGTCACTGTGTGTGGGGAGAAGCAGGAGACTTACATGAAACAGTCTGAGAACTGCACAGACACTTCTCGTGCTGCTCAATCCTCACATTCCATTCCCACAAATGTAAAATGCAGATTGTACCTTTGATTAAGGAGGCCTCTTCAAAGAGAAGGGACTTCTAAGACTGCATTCTACAAAAAATGTTCTCTTTGTTGTGTATGTTGACGTACATATTGATGCTCGTACTGGATGCTCTTTGGTTTCGTTCCTATTATTTATTGACCTGTTTGAAGGGGGGAAACAAACAAACAAACTGTTAGCAAAATCTCACATGACTTCTAATGGACAGAAAGCCAATGCTTACATTTTTGAAAATATCCTCTATCCTTATTGCATAGTGAAATATATGACATCTATAAGCATTCTAATGTATTTATCCTTATGTGTTCACTGTCCTTATTTAGTTTGGTATAGCAATTACATTGCGATTTAGGGTACTTTGCCATTTAAAAAAAAAAGAATTCAAAATGTAGTACGAAACGCTGATTTCTTTCAATCCAGGAGGTGGCAGTGCTGTTTAGTTTTCTGAGTTGATTAAACCCCGAATTGATCATGACGTATGTAAACAATGCTTTCTTTGAGTGATGGGCTTGTGAAAAACATCTTCTTACGTTATAGGTTGGAATTTTTTGTTCTGGGTCTAGAGTGCACTGTTTTGTCTCTGCTAATCTGTGGAACTTCATTCGCTGGCACTGTATCACCTTCAGCACCTGGCTAGAGCTTGTTTGTTTCATTTTAATTATCAAGTGGATGCAAAATGGCAACACTTTTGGCTTTATAACATTTGCATTGCTAACACTGCGGGTGGTTTTGCAAAACACTCAGTGTTTTGAAGTGCTGCAATAGATCCAAACCAATTTCATTCTTTGTCACTTACACTGATATATAAGACAATATCATACAGGCATTTACTTAATCTGATTACAGAACCAACAGTTTTATGAACAAAATAAATCCAGCATGGTTAGAGGCAGTAAGATCAAATTTACAAATTCCTATTTTTCCTTTTGACATAAGACATTTTGACTTCTTCGTGCGAGCATTTACTGAAGTAGAAAAAAGGGATAGTGTGAGGAGTTCCAGATAAATAGTTTACACAGAATTTAATGCAATTTTAAGAATTCTGAAGTTAGCAGTTATCCAAAGGATTTAGCTGCATGTTTCTGTTCACTCTAAGACCTACTCGAATTCTACAGATGTCTAAGACCAAAACTATCTAAAGATTAAAAGAGCATGTTTGAAGTAGATGAACAGTAATGTTCTAGGAAAACACTATTAGTGAAATCCACAATTTTAAGGATCTGCCGATGTTTGGTTTTGGTGGGTTTTATTTTTTTTCTTTGTTTGTTTTGGTTTTGTTTTTTGTTTGTTTGGTTGGTTGGTTTTTTAATTTGGTTTGGGGTTTTTTTTGTTTGTTTTTTTTGGATTTTTTTTTTTTTTTGAAATTTGCTCTTAATAATTTTCTTTGGAAATCTGAAAAGAATCGAATTTTTGATAATCTTATTCTTCAAGGGTCTTGTTTTTAAGATATGATGCTTAAAGAAGTATATTCTTTAGCATGATAAAGTGCTGCATCGTGAAGTTGAAGAAATTAAATTGTGTTTAACTAAACCCAAAGATTTTTCACTGTTACTTAAACCAATTTCTCATGCTATTCAAATAAAATAAATTGGAAAATGTGATTTATTATATTGCATAAAGTAGTTTATTTGTGTAGAGGAAGGAATTCATGGAAATTGTCTTCCAGCCCTACTTCAAACTTAGTTTCAAAAAATATTTCACTTCTGAGAACTCTCTCCATTCTGTGTCAAATTTATCTTTTCAGTATGTGATATTTTATTCCAGGCTTCTAAAAATGTAGTTTTGTAAAATGCAATAGAGTGGCTGATTAGATTTGTGGTAAAGCAACCTGAGGTAAGTCAATTTTCCTTTGTAGTGAAACTGCATTACTGCTGTGCTGTTATTATTCCAGATAAATGTTTGCCACCTGCTGAACTCTGTGATGATGGTGTAACGTGCATTAACCAAGATTTCTTTTGTGATGGAGTCTTGAATTGCCCAGATGGTTCAGATGAATCTGAAAAAAGATGTGGTAAGAGTGCAAACCCCTGTAAATCAGTCTCTTTAAACACTGCCTGTAGTTTGTAAATAGTTTATTAGCAATAAACCACACAGGGAAGTTCAAATGAATTCTGCTAAAAATATTAACAAGAGTGATTATTACAATCTTTGTCTTATAAATTGAGACAATTCTCTATAAAATTCTAATTAATGAAGAATATGTGCAGTAAATAATGAAATATTACAATCTGCTTATATGAATATAAAATTGTGGACTTAGTTGTTTATGACACAAATATAATAGTATGCAAATTATAAACTATGTAAATTATAAAATAATACATAAATTATATATGTTGTGCACAGTAATATCAAATAATATTCTTTCCAAATAAATTAAAGTTATGACCCTGTACAGATGTAAATTCGTATCGCCTCATATCAGAAACCACCTGATCACATCTTGAAGTCAGAAGTGCCCCTCCTTTGATTCCAGGACCAAAAGCATCATCAGAGAAAACACTGTAAAGGGCTTTTCCCAGGTTATCGGAATCTGCATACAAGTAAAAATAGACAGAATGTCATAAGGAGAGTAGCTGCAATTACAGTCTACCAGGGAACTGGATGATTTTCCCCTGTCCATCTTCACTGATGCCTGGTATTATGTAACATTTTCAGGCTTTTTCATCCAAAACCTCAGAGTTTTTCTAAATTAATTTATTTCAGTTTCTTAGCAGACTTTGCAAAAACAATGGAATAAGTGTCAAGAAGCTGAATGCATTTTTGGGGTTCCTGCCAATTTTTCCACCTCTTTGATTTTTCAGTTTTGTCCCACCTCAGGAGAAAGTTAATATGGCCATATAAAAGCTGAAACTGTCTGGATTTTCAGAAGTGCCTGAATGTTTCACAATGAGATTTGCAGCCAATTCATAATTCATTCTACAAGTGCTCTTGCACGCAACAGAGTTGCTGTCCTTTAAACAATTTGGTTTGTTTTTTTCATCTTGATTGTTATTCCCCCTGGTACTTCTTGTTTTAGAATATGGTAATGGTTTAAAAATGTAGGATAAAAGGTGAATTTTAATAGTCTCTGCATTAGACAGAATTCAGTAAAATCTCAACAGAGATTCAGGCAGCTGAACACCTTTGTTTTGTTTGTTTTATTGATTAAAATTATCTTGAAAGGTTTCCTTCTGGCTCTGCAATGCAGTGCAGTAACAAAAGGCATCGCAGAAGTGCAGCTAGCAATTTCAGTGAAAGGCTCTCTAGAGAAATGTGAAGTCTGAGCAGCATCTACTAATAATGCCTGGCACTGCTGTAAAGCAGCTGTGTAGCACATAGGGGTAAGGAAAGGGACACTGGAGACTCATCCAAGGAGGTGTTTCTGCAGCCTCTCTTTGCAGTTATTGCGTGTCTAGGCTTACATTTTGTGATTACCACCTCACAGCATCCCTCCAGCACTGAGAGATTAATCATACGTAAGACAGAAAGTAATGAACTGTCCTTGGCAGAGAAAGGCCCTGTTGAGTGAAATATGTGAGCTTGATCTGACCAGTTTGGGGAGCTTCTCCCTGAAATTCTGGGGTAACAGCATTAAGCCCTCTTAATGTGCCCTGTATGGAACACAAGTAAATACAAACTGTCAGCAAGATGCATGTTGGGGAAGAAATGAAAGGGGTTCCCACAAAAGATCACTTCTGCCTCATTAGGGGAACAACTGAGGCTTTTCTGAGGCCTCCAGAGGGAGTCAGAAATGTAATGAGTTCTGTGCCTACCTTTGACCACAGCTGCCACCTCCCTACTATGAGGAAGCACTGGGAGGTTCTTCAGGGAAACGGGACCAGTCTCTACTCTCTCCCTGCTTGTTTCTGAGACACTAAGTACTGACTTTTGATAGGCTGTGGATGGGCAGCCTGAGGACCTTTTCCTGAATTGTTCTGCCCTGTTTCAATTTTCTGTCTCTTAAGAGATAAGAAGAAACAAATAAAAGGAAACAATAAGTAAAAAAAAAGATGACAATAACAAGAATAATAATAGGGGTCTGGAGCATCTCTCTTATGAGGGAAGGCTGAGGGAGCCGGGCTGTTCAGACTCGAGGAGGCGACTGAGAGGGGACCCCCTCAATGTCTGCCAGCGTCTGCAGGGAGGGGTCAGGGGATGGACCAGGCTCTGCTCAGCAGTGCCAAACAATAGGACAAGAGGCAGAAATGATGCACAGGAAGTTCCACCTGAACATGAGGAAGGACTTCTTTACTGTGAGTGTGACCATGCACTTGAACAGATTGCCCAGAGAAGGTGTGGAATCTCCCTCTCTGGCAGTATTCCAGAACCACTCAGACACAGTCCTGTGCAACGTGTTGTAAGACGGTCCTGCTTAAGCAGGGAGGTTGGACCAGGTGACCCACTTGGTCCCTTCCAACCTGCCCCTTTCTGTGGTTCTAACAGAAATGAATGAGCAAATAGTTGTCATTGATTTTATTAGAACAGTGTCTGTATCTCTTTTTACTGCTGCCATTGCTATAAACTTCTTTTTATATCAGAATATTTCTTGTTTGTTAACAGTACCAAGTTTTGTTCTCTTCACTAATAACTAGCTTGGTACTTTCTTTCTTCTTTCATTGATTTTATTCTTCTCATTGGTAAGGAGAGGCAAGACATGAATTAAAGAGGACAGAAAAAGTATTTGTATACCAATTCCCAGCTCTAATGCTGTAGCCTATTATGATAAAAAGGTTATATAGTAATCCTCATTGGTGTACATTTTCTCTCTATGTATTTAAAATGTTATGTGTTCTGTTTTCCTCTCAAAGACTGCAAAAGGGAATATGCTTCTATTCCAGCTCATGTATTAGATCTGTTGATGAAGTTCATTCTGCACAGTCTTTATTAACAGTGTATGCCTGAACCTGACTGAAACAAAGCTTAATTTTTATGTGATGTTTGCAACAGTGGTAGTCAGAAAAAATATTACTCTTATAAAATGAAATTACAAGGAGCCCAAATTTATCATTTTATATATAACTTCCTGGAGGAAGACTATGCTCAATAAAATTTCTATTTAATTTTCAATATGATTGATTATTCATCATTTGGGTGGTCATTATAGGTATGATTTCACTTCTGATGTTAATGAAAAGTTCTGTATAATTTCTGATCACCTGCCTTAAATTGGTGAACTCATCCTTACCTCTTCATATCATCAAATGTGGTACTGATTTTATCCTTATTTTCAAGCTCTATGATTTTTTTCTGAACAACAGAAGGAAAAAAAAAAAAAAACAAAAAACATCATTAGACAGGTTCCTAACATAAGGTTCAAGAGATGCAGGAAAATCTTCAATAGTTCTTCAGTGTCTACTGAAATAAAATAACTCTGCATGAAATACCATTTCCAATCTTACTGAGGGTTAGAAAGAACTTTCATAGAATGGAATAACAACATCAGGGAAACAAAACTAATAGCAGCTTTTTGGAAAACAAAACAAAAAAACAAACAAACAAACAAAAAAAGATGATGATGGATGACATTTACCTCAGATGAATGAATCTGATACCGGCAGGAAACTTGGAAGATCCACTTATCTCTTGGAGTACTCAATAATACATAAGGCGAGGAAGCAGGAAGCTCATAAAAGTAGAGATAACAATAGTCAACCATACCCCTTCTTGCTTTTATTCACATAATATCAAATTGTTTCTGGTAGTGCAAATACATTTTTCTGATTTAAAGTAACTGTAGATAAGAACAGTTAAGGCAAGATCCTGTTTCTTTCCAAATGCAATGAAAAAAAAAACTGCATTAGTTAAATCCAGTTGTTGGATTTGGATTATTTGGATGGGTTTAGACTAGTTTGGATTGGTTTACTTGTCCCTAATTTAAAAGTGAATTTCCTGTACTGCTTTTCTTCTCATGCAGTACTTTGAGATTAAATGGTCACAGGAATTAGAAATAGGACTAAGTTAATAGTGTGTTTTACTTTGTCTTCCCATTGTCGCTTACAAAGCATTTCCAAGGTAATCAGTGTAAACCAATATCCAGGGTCGCCCTCATTTTGGCTCTGATTCTGCTTTTCAAATGGCATTTTGACAAATGTTCTTCCTTATATCTTTACAGCTGCAGTTTGTGATGGAAAATTCATGTTGACTGATTCCTCTGGGTTTTTTCACTCTATGAATTATCCAAAGCCCTATAATGACAACATCATTTGCCAATGGATAATACTGTAAGTCATTTTCCAAAAATTATGTACCTAACTTTTTTTTGATTATGAGGTGCTATTGTTTCCTGCACAACAACTTTATGCCATTTGTTTGTATTCCCAAATACTGCAGCATGGAAAATATGCCATACCATTTTTTACTTTACATTTATATAACTTTTCTTTTAAAAGTTTCATGTCTAAATCCCATATCAACAATTTTCCAACTTACAAAAATTCTCAGGTACAATTTTGAGAAATCTTGTGTGTTATATGCATACACAAGGACATAATTGTAAGCTCTAAATAAATCACACAACTGAAAATAATTGCAAGAAGGTTTTTTCAAAGTATTACATTAACTACTAGTCTTCAGGTAATGGTTTTATATGGTATAACTGTTGCAAACAGATGGAATTTTCAAGAATTCCCTTGTGATTTAGGGGAACAGATTTCTCCTGGGAGTCAAGAGTGCCTGTATTCCTAAGGAATTGAGGAATGTGTTTTAAAATTACATGAATATAATTTGATACAATAGCATCAAATGCCTTTTAAGCCCTAAGCACAAGAAGTGGAATCTTTTTATCAGGGATACATACCTGCAGGGAGAGGTCTATTTGACTCTCTAGATCCACTTCATAGGCCAGGGAGAAAAAAATTGAAAGGCAGTAATTCTTATGGCTTTGTAATAATGGCTGTTCTTTGATTCTGAGAAGTATTAATTTGGTAGAAGAGTTTCAAAGAAGATTAAGGAGTTGCCTTTAAAATTGGAAAAGTTTTGGACTTCTCATTTCAAAGGTTCCTTTGAAAAGTCCTAGGCTTTGCTTTTGTTCAGGACATCTGTTCCTTCTCATCTTCAGCAATACAATTTACCAATAATTACTGGCTACACACGAGCTTAAAATACAGGTATGCCCCAGGAAAAGCACACGATTTTAACAATCAAAACATAAGTCTGACTTGTTCCCAATTTCTTGCTGTTGCAGAATTGGAGCATGGTAAGTGAACGTGACTCAAGTCCACAACTTCCTTCTAAGTTGTTAATTTTGTTTCAAGTGCTGCTATAGCTACAGAACCATCCTATTAGGTAGATATCTCCACCAGGTTTCTAGCTAATAAGAGCTTCATGTTGGAGAGGATCATGAGGAATTGCAAATAATATAGTAGAGGTTCTGCAGATTTGTGTAATTACAGATTAATCAATGGCAAAAACTACTATCTGGACTTATCATCTGCTTATCTGCTTTAAAAAAATTATGGCAATGCTGACAGAAAAGGCCCGAGAAATTTAATGTAGTACTCAAATTTTGTCTTTCTTTTGAACAGAAGTGTTTCTATGTTGGAATCTTTGCGTTTTCCAGTAAGCAATGAGAGACATTTAATCTTATTGCTTTTATTATCCCTATAAAAATGTGTTAAAAGTTGTCCTATAATACATCCGAGATTGGATTTCTGTTCTGCCTGCCATTGTCTAGAAAGACTTCCCCGTTACTTTTAGGAAAAGCTTTTACATTTTCACCTCATTTAACTCCAAATGATGTTGACATTTCCTTTTTAAAGAGGAGTATGCTCAGTATATCCTTGGAACCTCAGATTCCTGAAAGAATACCTTTCAACTACATGTACTATTCTTTTCAAACCAAGGATTTTTTTTTACCTCTGAAGAAATAAACAACAATAATTTAAAAAAAAAAAAAANAAAAGAAAAGAAAAGAAAAGAAAAGAAAAGAAAAGAAAAGAAAAGAAAAGAAAAGAAAAGAAAAGAAAAGAAAAAAAAAGAAAAGAAAAAAAGATTCAACTATGTACTTCATGCTTCTCTACTAATCATTACTGATAAACATCAACAGATGACTGTTGAGAAGTTGGGGGCTTTTGGGTCTCTCAGTTCAGGAAACAACAAATAATGGTATAGGAAGCTAAGTTGACTGTGGTAGTGGTGTTTTAGAATATGTACTACTATATATGCTTTGCAGAAAGGAAATGGGAGAACTACTTAAATGCAGATTACTGAAAGAATGTAACTGCAGCAAAATCAAGCATTTTTTACACTTTAAGTGACTTTTTTAATGAGACTTGCTGTATGATGGTTAGGGTGTATAACAAGTTCCCATATAGGGGGTTGAGATGTTCAAATCTTCAGGTTTTTATCATAAGAAACCTTGTTTTGGACTTTCAGGAGAGAGATTTGATATCTTGCTATTCATATTGATACCATTCTTCTGGCCATAGGAACTACACCTGAGCAGGGAGATGATATCTAATAGCAACATGTATGAAAAGGTGATTGCAATTCAATGAGATGCAGAGGACAAAGAGAAACAACCATAAAAAACCTGCAGAACTGATTATCACATTCTAGAATTCAGAACAATCTGTTTCTAGAATATACTTAATTCTAGTGAATAAAGGAGTACTAGTACTAAGGTTTATGCCCTATTCTTTTGATAGCTTTACAGTATCAGACAAATAGGTCATCTTGATTAATATGATTTCATGTTGCTTCTGAACTTAACATTATTCAAGCACTTGATTAATTTACTACTATCAAAAAAAAAAAAGGTTTTCAGTTTTGAGGTTTATTTTTCCCTTGTTACCTTAGAGTGCCTCAAGGGTTGTCCATTAAACTGAACTTCACTTCCTTTGAAACACAACAATATGCAGATGTTTTGGATATTTTTGAAGGCATAGGACAGAACAAGATTTTAAGAGGTAAGTTTATTTTTCAGCTAATATTGCTTTTCCATTAATAAAGTCTAAGTGGTAAAATAAACATTTTGAAGTTAAAAAGTCGCATGCATATGTTTAAGAGGAAGACTGGATCTGTGTAAAATTACCCTGTTAGACAGTTGATCTCAGCATACATATTGGCTCTTAAAAATTGCTTCTCTTATATATTAAGAAACATCTACTTGTTTTTAAGCCCTTATTTGAACAATCTTGATAACTTGACCAGAGCCATGGTCTTGTGAGGTCCATGTTTCATTGGAAATGTGCTATCATAAGATCCTGTAACATCACACACAATAACCTAAAATAAAAGCATCTAAATCAGACTGCTGGGACAAATCCTATGATGCTCCTGCTCCCTGAAAATCATTACAAACATGACATTGGTTTCCTCAGACCTTGAAATACTGATGGGATGTTTTCTCTGTCTCTAAACTCTGCTCTGGAAAACTGGGATTTTGCCTGTTTTTCACAAGACTCAGTCTTTACAGCTGAATTCCATCAGAACTGGAAAACATATATTAAAGATAAATATATAAGGATAAATCAAAAAGATATGATTACTTATCCTTATTTTTGGAAACAGAGAATGGGAATGTGAAACAGTAAAAGAGTAGCTGATATCCATGTTGATGAATATGAGAGGTGGGGCATGTAGAATATTCATAAAGCAGACAAAATCAGCTTAATGCCCCAGGGGTTTGAAGCTATTGCAGCAGGATCACAGTATGACAGGGAAAGCATTCCTTAAGACTCGATGAACTAATCCACTGTATTTTTGTGACGGCACTGGAGATTTTAACGTGCATGAGATTATTTTCTCTCTGACTATATTATTCTTTATTTGTTTTCAGCTTCTCTGTCAGGGACCAGTGCTGAAACAATTTACATTTTTTCTCATGAGGCTACAGCACAGTTTACATCTGATTATGCTGAAAATTACAGTGGCTTTAACGCAACGTACACTACATTTAATGCAAGTGAACTAAACAGTAAGTGTTCTCTGTGTGTGTGTCTTTGTTATCCCAGAAATCTGCTGTATCTATATTTTCAATCTGACAAAATGTGCAAGGGAAGCTGTATTTCCTGGCCTCAGTCCACTAACTAGATCCTGTTTGGAAAATCTCATATTGCTTTAAAGATCAAATCATTGATTTCAGTAAGAGCATCCACAGGTTTACTTCCTATGTCTAGCAGTAGGGTGATGTCTTACAAAGGTCGTCTGTTTTAATACGAGTGAAAAGAGAGTCCATGCCTCCATCAGATTCCTCCTCAGGCAATTTGTTCACTAATGAACACTGTGGAATCACTGACAACAATCATTATTCTGTGATCATCTTGAGGGTACCTTCTTTCCAGAGTATCTGATGTCTTAACACACTGCCATAACCAGGAGACCCAAATGGCAAAACTAACACTCAGGAGAACACCTGCTTCACTAAATAGGCACTGGAAAAAGTCCAGCTGCATTAAATCTACAGTGGCAACAAAATGGAGCAATATGACTAATGCATTGGTATTCCTTGATAATTGGACAAAGGGAGGTTTTTCAACTGCTAAATTTTGAGCAGGATATGACTGGGAAGGGATATACTGCAGGATGCACTCAGAGTGCCAGCAAGCTCTTATCATGTGGAAGCCCTTGCTGGCCTGCATTTAAAGGCACCATAGAAAGACAAGTGACGAGGATGCTGCAGCAAATCCATGTGAGTGAAGGAGCAAATGAGGAGAAGGAAAGGGGCATCCCAGGTTCATGGAGCATAGCATTCAGCTCTGGAGGTGAGCCCTTTCAGCTGGAGCAATCTAAGCCTCAACGAGAAAGAGAGGAAAAGAGCAGCATTAACCCTTAGTGTTACCTTTGCCAGGGGCTCTCTCATTGCCCCACCACATTGCTGGTGAAGGGGATCAGAAGTGAAGGTTGGTGAATAGAGTGCAAGGGTATTTAGGACCACCCTTCAGTGATAATATTTAGTTAACAAGTACAAATAACACATTTATTTTTTTATGCTGTGTTGAATAAAAGAGAAAACTGAGTCACCATGGGCTCCAGTTTACAATAATACTTAAAAACTTACCTTCTGAGAAAATACTCAATGTCTCTGTCATTTTTTTATTTACTAGAGGTTCTTATTTACAGATTATGAAAAAATCAATTGCACTTTTGAAGATAGCTTTTGTTACTGGATACAAGATTTAGATGATGATTCTGACTGGGAGAGGGTTCAGGGTCCTACCTTTCCCCCAGTGAGTGGTCCTGAGTTTGATCATACATTTGGCAACATTTCAGGTAAGAGCAAAAAAAAGATTTGTTTGCAGATTAAAGGACAACCTTGATTTAGTTTATGTTGTATCACTTTACAATGGATCCTTCATAGTGGTATGACTAGGATGTCATTTTATTGTGCCATAAAAATGAGTCAGGGCTACTGGGAAAAACTGATTGGACCTTATGGAAATACAGGAAGAAGTAAAGGAATATGTAAACTTGTTATAGTGGGAGATACTGAAAAACTTCAATGCTGTTATAATGCAAAGGGCCTTATCTGAGAAAGGAATTTCTATTATGCAACAGTGTTGTAGGTCAAAACCCCTCATGTTTACCTTGAGGGGGAAAAAAGTATAATTACATTTTTATAATTACATTCTGTTTCATCCCTATCTACTGCTGTTATCCTCGTGGTTGTCACAGAATAGCTTTGATTTAACATAAAGTTAACCTTCGGGGTACAAGGGCCACCTGTGTCCCCAGTTACCTCACATTAAACACAGTAATTGTCAGCACTTGGGCCAAACACACAAATACTCCAGGAATGTTGCTTCAAATATGATCTGATATGATCACTTTTTCATTGAAAATGATCATATCATCATCATTGAAAAAGTGATCATATCAGAAGTGGAGTTTAATTAAAGAGGCAATACTGACAGGAATCAGATTTTGAATGTCTATCATGAATGCTTGTCAAAGAAACATACTCCAAAAGTTGTATTTTCTGCTTCAACAATAGAACCAAACAATCCCTTTCTTAGCTGATTTGTCAGTCCAGTGAAAACAAACATAATCTGGATTTTGAGAAAATAGCTAATTATTCTGGAACAAGTTACTCCTGGGGGAAAAAAAGTGTTCTCCACTTTATTGGATAGAAATTATTTCACCTCTCTGAGTAAATGCACATTTTCTAAACAAGCTTCAGAACATTGTTTTATCTTTCCACTTGGCTCCTACAATACGAAGATGAAAGAATGTAAAACTTGGTTACTAAAATCCTGACAAACATTTCTAACTCTTGTGATAATTAGAATTTATTTTAGGTGCTCTCTGCTTCCCTGTGCTAAATCTAAGCTGACATATGTAGTGTTACCTTATGCAGTGTTGGTATTATATTACATATTTAAATTTCTATGACCTGTATTTAGAGTAAAAATGAGTATTAATGAGTTCCATCATTAATATCTAGCTATTCCATACATTGAAGGAAACTCTATTTTTGATTTCCTGCTCCTCAAAAGCAAAGAACTTAATACACACTCAACAATTGATTCTGAATGCTCAGAGAACTGATGAAATAGAAAACTGTCACTTTGAATATGCGCAGATCTTTTTCTTAAAGCTAGACACAAGTTTTCTAAGTCAGTACAGGAAATGAAAGGCCTGGTTCAGACTTCAGACTAATTTGCAGGCAATTTAACCTCCCACACGGAAAAACTAGCTAATCTAGAATTATGAATAACAGAATACAGTGTATATAATTTAAATTACATAATTGTAATTATATTTATTTGTAGACTATATGACTATAATATTTGCATATATATATATAACCTAGATAAATAGAACAAATAAATAAAGCAACAATTTTATTTTAGAACTGCCTAAGTTTGCTTTTCCTGTGACAAATGGCAATGTTTCTGTGGATTGGCCTCATATGGCAAAAAGAGGTTCAAATTCCTAGCTACAATGAATTAACTCAGAAAAAGCTACAAACTCAATTTCACAAATAACATTTGCTTGTTTGGTTCTTTATAATGCTTCACCTTTCTATAAAATATTCATGTAATCATCCTCTCATGCTCTCAAAATACAAGCCATGTTTCTTGTTGTTATGTGGATAAAAATTATGAAAATTTTAGGAAATTCTTCTACAAAATCACAAGCAATATCAAAGAGGAAGACATTTGATAAGCCAAGTAGAATGGCTGCCTTCACTGAATATGAGGCAGACCTTCCACTGACTTGAAAAGGACTAGTTTCCCATTTCTTATCTTGTTTTGAGAAATATCCCACAAGCTTAAAAGTTCACTTTAATATGTCTTTGCTTGATGAATATAGCTGGGGAGAGTCATTCACATTTCCTGTGTCCGGAAGCTTCCAAATAATGCAACACTATCTGTGCTTGATGTTATTTTAAATTAAAAAACTCTAATTTAGGAATAAATAAACAAGAAAAAAGGTAATTCTTTACTGGCTAAAATGTGATAATTCTCTTGCAGGATTTTATATTTCAACACCTATTGGAATGGGATTCACAGAAGAACGAGTCCGGCTTCTGAGTTTGCCTTTGGTCCCTTCAGATATATATTGCCTAAGCTTTTGGTATTGTTGTGTACATCCTAAACATATACTTTGTTTAAGAATATAACCTAGGAGCTTTCTTTCATATGGAATGTTAATCAAAGTTGGTGTGCCAGCAATATAGACCTGCTTCTGTTTGGTTTTCCACGAGCAGTCTCAAGTCCAGGCCTGAAACTTCAACTCCTTTATAACTTTGATTCTTGAAGTTACCTTTAATGTTTTTTTCTTGTCACCCTGCATCCAATATTTATTTCTATACAAAAGTGATGTTAAGAATCCCTGAAACATTTGTTTGTCATGAACCTTAATTAGAACCTCTGCAGAAAATATAGCACAGCACCAAGGAAATTCCTGGTGCAATCTAAACATGTGACTTATTTTCATGCTCACTGTAAATTAGTCCCAATTCCATAAAACTGGTTATAAAATAAAAATAGTGATTTTTTTTTTCATGCAATTTCACTTTTTTTTCTGATAATAACAAAATTGCTTTCCCCCTTTAGGTATTTCATGTATGGTGCTAATGTTTATCGTTTGAGAGTCAGCATAAGTAATGAGTATGGTTTGGAAAAGGTCATTTTCGAGAAAAAAGGAGACTATGGAAATAAATGGAATTATGGACAAGTAACTTTGAATGAAACATCTGATTTTCAGGTTTGTTAAACTGCTAATTCTTTTTAAAATTTATTTTAGCTAGACTGATATCAGAGTGTCCTGTGAAATGAACCCAGTGATCCACAACTCCAAAGATACTATCTAGTATTATTTACTAATGCATGTCATCAAATAAATGTTAGCCTGCAGAAGAATCAGAAAATCACAGAATGTTTTGGGTTGGAAGGGACCTTAAAGATCTCGCCTCCCTTCTTGGGCTGGGACACCTTCCACTAGACCAGAGTGCTTGGAGCCCTTAGCCATGAGGAGATGTAAATTAAATAACTTCAGATTCCAAATCAGTATTTTCATTAATTTGTTACAGAGTAATTCCCTGACAGTGTGTTGCAGAAGGAAGTGGCTTTTGGCACCACGAGGTTAACAATTGACCTAACCTACCGGTAAACATAAGGAGGAGATTTATTCTAGACAATTCCTTCAGCCCCTCTCTTTTGAAAACAATTTCTTTTTATAGGTATTTGGGATGATTTGTCCTTCTATAGTAGTTTTGATTGATGCAGAAGCACTGTCAGAAAGACATATTTACTGTCTGAGGAAGTAAATGCATCTGCGACCTGGCTGCATCAGATTTCCAGCTAATGTGTGCTTTATGATCTCAGTAAGATTTCTATATCTAACTGTATTTCACCAGTACTAATTCCTTGGTTGCAGGATTACTGTAAATACATGGATATCAAAGCACAAAAATGAAGACATTAGTTTCAGTTTTTATGAAGATATGCCATTAGTTCAGGAGAAGTTTGGAGCTGATGAGCAACGCAGAATTTGGCTTGAAAATTACACTGGTTTATACATTACAAAACAAAGATGTTGAATATTTTTAAATCATTTTCATCATTTGTATGGAGTAGATGCTGCGTTCCTTAGAATGATCCCCTCAGTTTTGCATGGTGCTATTTTGATTTGCCAGTAATTCTGTCTCACCCTTTCTGTCTCATCCTTTCCTGACTGCAGCACCAGCGTAGATTACAGTGGAATTAAGAACATTCAAGAAAGAAGATAGAACAGTTGAGCACAGGAACCTGAAAAATGGCTCATTAAATTTTAAAGGTCTAACTTTTCCCTCCCCGAACTTCAGGTTATTTTAGATGCTGTTAAAAGGCGCAGTCCCAGTGATATTGCCGTGGATGACATTGGCCTGACAAAGGGAAAGTGCGATGACAGCAATTATGTCGAGCCCACTGCAGTGCCAACCATTCCTCCTACCACTTCAGTTCCTAGTAAGTAAATACTCAATTGAAGTTGATTTCCTGTTTCTTTATTTGTGTACCAGTGATTCAGAATTTTCAGCCTTCAGTTTTAAAAAAACCTGTCTTCAGCTTCATAGAATTATCTTCAGTATAACATACTGAATGGATCAAGTTCCCTGCCTATCACTCCATTGACAGCAACAGAGCTGGTAGAATTACAGCTTAAGCTATCACTGCAGCATCTTCCAAAACTTGAAGAGTGGAGAATAATTAAAAAATTTAGAATTTGTCTCATAAAGCTTCCAGGACATCACTGAAAGTGAAAGGAGAAGAAAGAGAAGGAAGATTATAACCTCTATATTTATAAGTAAAGTAGCAGGGGAATAAGGGAATGAGCAAAGTCATGTAACAGTATCACTAGAGGTCGCAATAGTGAGAAGTCACCAAGCTCTGAGAGCACATGCACACTTGAAAACTCTCACATTTAAGGAAATGAAGTCATAATAGTGCCAGAATGGTTTAAGAATGGAGCACAAACTATGTGAGTGTCTGATACCCAAAATGGAGGTATTACCTTTAAAAAGGCTCAGAATTAATTAATTCTTTCCAATATGCATTTGATTGTATTGTTAGTCCTACTATATCAGGTTACATTAAAAAGGGAAAAGGCATTATTTGCTCTGAAAAAATAAATGGAAAAAGTATATAAAACAATGAAGAAAGATTGTGCATTCAAGTACATTCAAAGTAAAAACTAATACAAATATAAACAGAGTTTGTGGAAAAAAAAAATTAAAATATCTGATAGGACTTTATTGTGAAAGGAGATGAAAATTTGGGAGGGGGCGGTGGGGTGGAGAGAAGGGAGAGATTTCTACAGAAGACCTATTCAGAGATGGCAGCAAATCATTAAAACAAACGGTGAGAATGCTCCAGAACTGTTCCTGATTAGATTTACTACCACTTACAAAGTGCAGCTAGTTGTTCTCTTAAACAGGATATAGTAAATAAAAATTGTCTGAAATTGTAATAATAGAAGATTGTTTGCATTGTATACATTTTGAAACAACTGTGTACTAACCTTGCCATTCTATCAAATCTGTCACCTTCAAACCTACTGCATCAGGACAGGTAAGAAAACAAAACCTCCTAATTATGAGAGCAAAATGCAGTTTTAGAGCTCCATCATAAGACACAGGGAGGTAAAGTTCAACAAGATATCTCTGTCAGCAAAATAAAATTTTAATAGCATTAGTAATTTCAGTCATAATTTACTAAAATGAGTTTGGGAATTTTAATTGCAGTTTTTATTAAAGTGATACTGTGGAGAGATGCTGATATCTGCCACCTCCAGCCGTCTTTCAGGTGCTTTGGGTAAACACCACTCAAGTTATCATCATTCTGATTAGAGGTAGAATTACTCTGTGGTAAATAGGTGCTGAGTGCTGCTGTCAAAACACCAAAGAACTGTTGTTCAAACTGTAGATCTCTACGGTGATAAAATTTTAATATTCAAAAAAAGAGGATGTCATATGGCATATACCTCCTTATGGAGGAGGTTGGAGAGGATCAAAACTGTCCTTAGACATGGTACAAAAGCACAGTCTAAGCTGTTGCTGGGGAAAAACTATCTTGTTCTCATAACTTTGTTGAGACCTGTTATGTACGTGTTATATCTGACATGATGGGAAAAAAAAAAGTGGATGTTATTAATCATCTTCAAAGAACTATGAAATTACTTTGATGGATGTGGTGCAAGCTTACTAACACTAATGGTTTCACTGCAAATGTAATTTCTCTAAACAAGAGATAAAAGAATTTGAGCTGAGTGAATTTCTTTTAGTAGAATTAGAGCTTTAATAAGAGGCACTGGCATCATTGACAGTGCCACAAAAGCTCATTGAAACATGAAAAACTAATACTTTTGGTGGTGGCATAGGGAAGCTGGATTTGCTTTTGTCTTTTGCACAAGACTATCAACTTACACTTTCATCTAAAACAAAGATTGCTTTTATCTTCGTGTTCATTTATAACCTGCCTTTTAACACCAACAACAGTGAGGAAATTGCAGTGTAGGTTCCATATTTAAGATGTGTATGTTAATATAAATTGAAGTTTTGGCCACAACACAGAGCAATTTATGACTAGGTCATATATAATTTTTTTAAGTGTTGAGAAAATCATCTGTTATGCTCAATGAAAGGACTATGGTTGTTGGTACTCACTGCTACTTGGTTCTCTAATGAGTAACAGCTGTAAGAATAACTCCGTATGAATTTCTATTTAAAGATCACTGGAAATTTTTAAGACATTTTTTCCAGACATGAGTAAATTCAATTACTGCTCTCATTTTTCCACACAAGAGAAAGAAGATCATTACTAATGTGTCTTGCATGTAGTCAACACCAGATCAGATTGAATCATGAGTTACCCCTGTTTTGCTATTAGAAAGCTATTTTTGCTCTGCTCATATTATCAGATGCTACTGACTAAGACTCGTATATTCTTTGTGCAGCTTTACAGTGTCTGTTTGCATGTGCAGAAAATGTTCCATAAAAAAAGCCAAAGTAATATATATCTGTTTTTCATGGTATTTATAGAAGAAAATTCTCATTTTGAGCTATATGGCTGAAATATAAGATGCTTATTTGTTGTTGTGTGGTTGCTAAGACTTCCTTTTCCTTTCAGAGAGTTTGGCTTTTCTTGCCAGGAGTGATTTGGTGAAATAAAAAGTCCTAAAAGGCAGCTATTGTGAAGAAGTTCAAATCTTTCTTGTGTTTAGTATAGCTTCCTCCCACTGGGATTCAGTGGTCAGCCCATAAGGACTTGTAGATTTTGTAGCCCCCAAACAAGTGGATCAGAGTATGAGGTATTGACAGACATCATGAAATGTGAAATTTGAGCCATACGGGGTGGGGAGGAAAGAGTTAATGTTTAGCCAAAATCTGAAAGTTAAAAAAAAAATAAAATTAAATTTTTTCAAAGAATAAAACAACTGCAAAACAAAAAATGTAGGGCCTTAACTACTGTTTTCTGAAGCAAGTGGAGGAGGGCTGTTCATTTTTTAATAAAGTAATTGCAAACAACAGAAATGGAGAAACACTGATGTTTTTTCTAATAGTTAATTCAACCATTCTGATGGCTGAAATGGAAATAAATAATATTTCTCACAAAGAAATAAAGTTTTGGAACGTGAACCTGACATTTTGAATGTAGACCACCATCTAAACTATATATTGAAATAGAATATTGAGTATATAAAGTGTAGTTAACCATGTCCATGTATGCCAGTGCAGGTATGTGTGTATATAAACACATCTGCAATATGTGCTTTTAAATAAATTTTATTAATTTTTACATATAAGTACTTACACATGTTTATAATAAACACTTTTCTTACTAGAACGTTGTTTTGAGGAAAACGCAAACCACTTACAAGGTTTAACTGTAAAAGTTTTTAGGGTCCTGATGTAAACAAAATAACAGTATAAGGACTTTTGGATAAGTTTGCCTGCTAGATGACAAAATGAGTTTTATATTTGAATATCTCTGCTAATGCTGTAAGAATATTTTCTTCACTGACAGGGTGGTCAGGCACTGAGACAGGCTGTGCAGAGAGGTGTTCAAGAATCAGCTGGCTGTGGCACCTAGTGTATGTATGGTCTAGTTGACAAGGTTGGCAAGGTCTATTTGATTGGTCAAAGGTTGGACTTGATTTTGAAGGTCTTTTCCAACCTTACATAGATTGGATAACAAGCAAGGCACACAAGCAAAGTGCAGAAATTAGTTATATTTGGGGGCCTCTCTGATATTTTCTATCTTTCTTATAACTCTACTAGTAAAGGACACATGAGACGAATGTATCACATTCTTGTCTTCATGTTTTCTGTCATGTGCACAGCCTGCAGACCAATAACCATGAGGTGAAAGACAGACTGAGTCCTTGCCCTGACTGCACGGGGAAGAATCCTCACAGCCCCATCATGGATCAATATAATTGTGCACATCACAAACTCCAATATATGAACCACAGCAGTAGATAACACTGTAGCACCACTTGCACATGTCGGAAGCTCTGACAGACACTGTAACTAATAAGGACAGGGAATTCCTTACACACCTTGTTCCTTCAGTGCTCTGTGTCCTTACCAGGGTGTTGGCTTCTCACAATTCATTGTTCAAGCTTCATACCAACGGCACCATAACTGAACCCTTACAGCAATGAAGTCAGCTTGAATACCCTCTGCCTAAAACTACTTTTGCAAAGTATTGTTGTTACAGCAGATTGAAAAATTAAGACAATAGGTTAATGATGTTTTTGAAATGGTTTTTTTTTTCAGCTGACTGCGGAGGACCAGTTGAACTCTGGGAGCCAAACAGTACATTCAGCTCTGTAAACTATCCAAGCAATTACCCTAATCGAGCTTCTTGTAAGTCATTCTGTTCCAAATCTTCAGGAGAAGTTTAGCCATATGAAAACAGAGATACAAAATCTGCTTTTCCAAGTCAGATGCTGTCAAACAGAAAAAAAAAATATCTAAGCTATATACAGTGGGATCTTTTAACTAAATTCTATATGGTGCTTAGCAGAAGCTAAGGAAATGTGTCAGATGAAGTTGGGCATAACCCCCTGGAATGGGTGCAGACAGATCAATCATGCCTATTGTGTCAGATGTATTTCTGTCAGTGCAACACTTTCGGAGCAGAAAGTCCCCATTTTACCATTACACCTCCATGTATTTGCCAGGCTGATATCAGTTCTTCTATTCAATAGCCAAAGTCTTTTAGAGGTAAAGAATGTATGCATGCATTTTGCAAGGAATCCTTTCTTTATTAAATGTTTCTTAACATACTTGTTAGAAGGCATTGTTATTCTGCTGATGTTACTTGGTTTAGATTAAGCTACAGCTGGCAGAAGTGAATGCTTCATGGGGGCCCACTATGCGCTGTTGATGGATAAAGCAAGGAAGAGAACTTTGTCCTTGCTCCTTAATGAAATTTTAATTATTTATGACTTCACCTTTAACTGGGGAATTGTGTTGGGATGGTAATCTTAAAGAGTTGTCATTTTGTGTTTCTGTTTGCTGAGAAATGGCTTGCATTTCCAGTATTCATTTCACAAGTTCCCAAATAAGATTCCTACTAGTGAGAAAATACTTTTCATTCTATGAAAATATTTTTAAATGGTTGGTTTGTTTGTGGGTTTTTTTGTTGATTTGGTTTTTGGTGTTTTTTTTTTTTTTTAATTTCTACTTTCTTTACAAGATTTCCCTCATAATCACACTTGGATTAAATATGAGAAAGTATAAGCCAAACAGAAGCAAAAAGCTATCTAACTTGAAAGACAGGCTTCTGTGACTGATGATAAAAGTTATCTTGCTGTCAAATAAGACTAAAGCGACATGACTAATTCTCACATTGTCACAGTCAGAAAAGAGTGAGCTTTACTACTTTAGGGAAACTCACATTTGACATGAATGATTAAAAATACATGTGTGTATCTTGTAGAAGCCTAAAATTAGTTTTCTACAGTGTTTTAAAAATGAGAGTCTATTGAATTTTGGATTATGACAACATAAGTTGCTTTTGAAGGTAAGTTTTAGACTTCTAAGTCTCTTGGATGATTCTTAATAACTTAGCAGTGACTTTTTTCCCCTCAAAGCCCTTCAACATGAAAATCACACAGTAAATGTAACTACTGAAAAAGTGATTTGTTTGTTTCTGTTACTGTTTCTAGGTGTGTGGTACTTAAATGCTGAAAGTGGAAAAAACATTCAACTTCATTTTCAGGTTTTTGATTTCGACAGTGTTGATGATGTGGTTGAAGTCAGAGATGGCAGAGGACCAGATTCCTTACTTTTGGGCAAGTAGCAGTACTGGGTACAACAATGAATTTAATCAGACAGCTGGAGCTAACTGATGGATCCAATACAAAGGAAATTAAATTTTTCTCATTTCATTCTACATTTATTGGCATTTTTTGAGTCTCAGAAATCAGGAGAAAAATTTGAGATAGCATACTGTGTGTGACATCACATTTCCAAAATGCTTTCACACACTCAGCTTTCCATACAATCTGTATGAAAGTGGCTTCTCAATAAATCAGACTGTTTATTTATGGACCAGCAGAAACATAATCCCTTAGTTGAACCTTATTTTCCTATACTGCTAAGACAGATTTGGGGCTGGGCTTTGACCACTGCAGTATGATAGCAGTTAGGTTTGGGGAAGTAACTGCAGTGGCAGCGTTTGCTTTTGAACCCAAAACATGTGAACAAAAGAGTTTAAATCTGTCCATGTTCTCCTGGTGAACAGCTGTCTACACAGAAAGAGGCCCATTGCCAGATGTCTTCTCTACCAGAAACCAGATGACAGTAATCCTCCGTACGGACAGGTCTGGAGCAAGGAGGGGGTTTCTTGCAAACTTTACAACTGGCTACAATCTAAGTAAGCAGCTTGAACCTTTGTATTTAAAAGATTATACCACTGGTCAAATACATTTGAGGAAAAGTGGAGGATGGAAGGTGACTGTCAGCCCTTGGTCAATAGAAATATGCAAAAGTTAAAGACAAAAAGCCTAGGACTCATCTATACTTTGTTTTCTAGCATGAAAAGTGGTGGGCTTGTTTCTTCAGTGTAATTGGCTGCATCATCTGCAACTCTGTGGTATTACATAAAAAATTGGGCCAGTATTTTGACCAAAATCCATTCAAATATTAAGGGCAAGTGTTATTCACTACATAAGCCCCAGAAAAGAACATCACTTTGTGACTCATTTGAGGGTGTCATTCACATGTGTTTAATGCATGTTTTAAAATTTTTGTTATTGATCATATCCACTACAAGAGAAAATTTTTTGTGGTAATTTTGATTAATATTTGCAATATGGTCCTTCTTGCATCTTTAAAAATTTGGTCCCTAGCACATGAAAAATCTGGGAAGAGCTGGTATATTAAATATTTGGACAACAGCATTTCTGATCCCAGCCAGTCCTCTTCTGAAAGACCCTTGATTTTGTTGGGTACTGCAATTAGACTTGTCACTCATAATTCAGCAATCAACTCCCAAAAAACATGCAAAATGGAGCCAAATGCAAATGACATGGTACAGCAATATGCTGTACAACTAGGCCAAATCTTGGCAGGATTAATTAGAGACTTTGTATTATTTCTGTGGAAGTATGACAGCAGAAAAACAGACAAGTAAAAAGCAGTAGGTCTTGAGAGATGTGTGAAGTACATAAAGTCAACAAGAATCTACAATCTTTAACTACCAAAAAGGGCAAATGTCTCCCAGCGTGTTTAGATAGCTGCAGATATTTTATAGATTGAGTAATAAAATATAATTTTCTCAATATTTTAGAAAAAAATATTTACCATTGATTTAAAATTGACTCGGTTTCATCCCATTGTGCAAGAATGAGAAGTTGTACATATGACAATTTTGCTGCTTCTTGTTCTGCCTTCTCTATCATATTTGTTCAGCCGAACACCACTCTGCCTTTTTTTTTGGTTTGTTCAGTAATTTTGCTGAGCCGGTTTTGCCCATGTTTTGTTGTAAAATTAAAATTGAACTTAGCAAGGCAGAGTTCTCTGAGTGGCCACTGCCAGTTCTTGTCAAATATATTAAAAAGATTCCATTTGGAAAAGAATTATGCTTATTCATGATCTTCACAGCCAAAGGATGGAGAGTAATATCATTAGCATGCAGGTCTAAGGATAAAAGGATAGTCAGCAAAAAAAATTAATTTTAGATGAAACCAGATTTTTCTTTGTATTTTATTTTTCCATGAAATATTGGGGGTTTGAAAAGGAAGCATAATTTGAACAGAAATATTTTTTGGCAATGAAATTAAAAAACCTGCGTAAGTGATAACTAAGTTCTATGGAGTATCTGTCATTAGTTATAGACATTGAATACATGAAAATCTGGCTCAGGGCTTTTACAAACCATATTCTTTTGCTTCCATTTGGTACAGGCCTTGATGACTGATGAATGAATTATTTTATATTAAAAATTCAGAAGCAAAGCAATTACATTGCCTTAAATAAGGCTTCTAGATAGTTAAATATTTCAGTTATTAAAGCCAGGACGGTAAAATAAAGAAAATAAACAATTTTTCAATAGAATTAAAGTTTGTGACTGTATATTTCCTGTAAATATATTGAATGGAGCCATTAAAAATACACTTTGGCCATAGAAAGGATTAGAACTTTATATTTACTCTCTGTCTCATCTGCGTTTATTGTATATCTGATACTGCAGTAGCTTAATTCACTTTTGTGAACGCCTTCCTTATTCATTTCTGTTACTTTTGTCCCTTTAATATCCTCACAAAACAGGTTTCAGAAGGAGACTCTTGACTTTCAGTGCCTCTTTGCTTGTATGGTTAGCTTAACATAAAGGTCTAAACTTTTGTGGAAGTTTATTGAACATTTGAACTTCAAATCATAGTCACTTTTGACAGAATTTGACTTTTCACTCCAAGGATTATTACATGTAATAGAAGAACTCTAGTAACTGAGCAGTGCTAACTATAGCAGAAACTCCAAGGTAGAATGCCATAGGTTTTATTCTGAACTAGCTGTTATTTATCTGAAAATTGTCTTTATTTTGAAACAGAGGTGGATAAAAATGGAAAGAAAAGGAAATCAAAGGTTCTGTATTCTGTGCGCTCAGCTTTTCTTGGAGGTGAACTGTTAAGATGTCCAGAGAACATCAACCTTCCTCATAATTAAGGATTCATTTTCTTCTCTTGTTTTCCTTTAGGAGCTTGCACAATTGATGAGCATCAGTGTGGTAATGGGAAATGCATACCATTGAAGAAGCTTTGTGACAACATAGCTGATTGTGAAGATGGCTCTGATGAAGCAAAGTGCAGTAAGGTTTCCTTCATACAAAGAATCACAGAATCATTTAGATTGGAAAAAGATCATCCAGTCTAACCATTAATTCAGCTCTGCCAATTCTACCACTGAACCCTGTCTGTCAGTGCCACATCTACACATCTTTTAAATACCTGCAGGGATGACTATTCCTCCACTTCCCTGGGCAAGAAACCTGTTCCAGTGCTTGACAACCCTTTCTGTGAAGAAATTTTTCCAAGGATCCAATATAAGCCATGCATATTTGTCAGGAATTGCCTAGGAAAACACACACCAAACCTCAGCAAATGTAGAAACTGCATGTGCATTAAGGCCACGCCAATTTACAAAACAGTAGCTCATTGAGGTTGTCAGGGCAAGAAAACCAGTCCCTATTCTGAGACAGGGTGTATAATCCAGTGAAGATCTCTGGCGAAGGTAGGAAGTTCCTCTCTGCTGAAAACTATAGCTGCTTACAATGGCCTCAAAATTACCTGAAAATTCAATATATGCATTTCTCCTGTATCCATTTCCCATTCCCAAATTCCACCAGTTTTTGCTGTAATTAATTTGAGTTTCACAGCAGTATAAATTCTATAGTGCAAAGTAGAGAAAAAGAGTCTTCTTGATGAAAATTCCAAAATAGTCTTGTGGCTGGGAAGCCAAACTATAATACATGGCACCCTCCAGCCCACCTGGACTCTACCTTGTGGAGTCATTGCTGTAAGGTGAAGGGATGGCAGAGCTTCAAAAACAGCATCCATAGTTGACAGTGAATGTGCTTTTTCCTACAGCAAGGAGACCAACAGCTGCTATTCCTTAGCCTCTGGCAAAATGCTTCTTTCCAAAATGTAGGTGTACAGTGTTTTAATTTATTTCACAAAACAGGGAAGTAGCATTCTCTAAAAAAATAAGTCAAATGTAAAGCTAACATTAAAATCATGTTGGGTCTAGCACAGAAGTTAAACTGCTGTATCTGGCAAAGTGTTGTTCTGACAGTCTGCTATGGAGCACTAATGGAAGTCCTAAAAGTGATCTTTAAACTCAGCACAACATCATCTTCTTGTGTTTTAAAGTGGTCTGCTAGGGATCAGACACGTCTTTGGATGTGTGCTGACAGTCCTCATTGATTGCAATGTCTTTTACATCTGTGTATATTCATGTATATGGCATATATAAATACATACATATATATATGAAGACATGGATTCACTCTTTGCATTAGTGCAGTTACCTATTGTGTTGCAAAAATATTCTGCCTTTAAAATGTATGAAATAAAATTCATTTCAATTTCATCTTAAACAAAGAGGACTTGACTGGGTTTTTCCAGTCAACGCTAAAAAAGATTTGAACAAGGCACTTATCATCTACGGTTACATGATGTACATTTTCCAAAAGATTTATTTTGTCACCAATTGTCTATTACTTCATAAGAATTTAGCTCACATGAAAAGAGTGGGAGAATTGTTTCCAAAAACCCATTTAATCCAAACTTTGGCTGAATCAATCTACATCTTAAAACAAAATGAAAACTCAATTAGAAATGCTCACATTGAATCCTTTCAGTGTCCAAAAGCCTTGCTCATTTTCCTGAAACCCATTTCCATTTATCGTCATTTGAAGTAGACAAACTGTCTTTTCAAATACTCCAACTTCTAAAACTTTCCAGGGACTAAAGAAGCAGGATTCTAAAAAATACATAAATAGTTGAATTAAGCAGATTTTGAATTCTCAATGGCTCTGTTATTCCTTACCAGTAATGTATTTAGAGAACATGGATCTGATGAGGAGACAAGAAAAGGAAATATAGTCCAAGCAGAAGAGAGGTTTCAAATGTAATTTGGAGAAATCTTGCAGGACATACAATTATGAACTTTTTCAATACTGCTCAGAAATTCTCATCACTGAGATTTACCATCAATTAATAGTTGTATATCACTTCTTTCATTCATGTACTCTGGATGTCCAAGAGACATTCCAAAAAGTTGTTTGGTTTTTTGGGGGTTTTGTTGGTTTGGTTTTTGTTTGGGGGTTTGTTTGATTGTTTATTTTTGGTTTTGGTTTTTTGTTTGTTTTTTTTTGTTTTGTTTTTGTGGGTTTTGTTTGTTTTTATTTACTGGAGTGGATACTCTTTGTGAAAGTGTTTTAGTGGAAAAGGTTTTCTGAACAACTAAGATTTTTATTTTTTTTTAAATAAATTTGGTAACCATTAAAATTCAATGCATTACATGCTTTCCTCTATTTCATGGTGGCAATAATTGCCATTTGCCTGAAATGCAGCTGTAGCTCCTTAGGCATATATGTCCTTCTTATAATAGGAAATGTTAATATTATATATTAACATTCTTATTTGTCATATATGAATATATATATATATATACACACATATTGGAGATTTTGTTGGCCTTATGGACCAAGTGCCTTGGCATTATGCTCATAGTATGAGATTTTTCACCAAAAGCTTTCGTTCTGAATATTTTATTTTGGGAAAAGTTTTGATAGGAAGACCAAATGTCAGTGAGCTCTTATTATTTGTGTGACAGTGACAGCTAAAACAGTGAAGTACAATGGAAATAGTGAAAACTCATAGCAATTGGAACTGGAAAGTCCATTTTTTTCCTGTTAACTCATTTTAGTCTTATTTAAGATCAGTGTTACTGAGCATCACATATTCACACACTACTTGGATATTATATAATGGTGATTAAGAAAAAAGCACTGATTAGAGTTGATGGAAAATGTATTGTTTATTGTCTGTTTCTGAGATATTTGAAAATACAGACCATGAAACTCTCCAGTGGCAGAAATATAGAAGGAGATAACAATAACATTTCCTTCCTGTGGATACACCACACCCTGGAGATGCTGGGTTTGTTACTGCTGTAATGCATTTTAACTTTTTGTGTGTTCTTTGTTGGCAATAATAAATCTGTTTACATCACATTTCTGTCTTCCCTGGAGAGGGTGGGGGGGGAGATATGTCGCTTCCCACTGATCTAAAATGCTTCTGTCCATCTTTTTCTACAGTGAGATTACTTAATGGCTCTGTAATTACCGAAGGGCTGGTACAGGCCAGGATTGGGAAGATGTGGCACCTGGCATGTGCAGATGACTGGAATGAAGAAATTTCAGACAGTGTTTGCCAGCTGTTGGGGTTAGGGTGAGTGAGAAACATTCATTGTCACTTGTCTGCACATTTGTTGAGTGTATATTGGCATTTTCCCCTTCGTTTTACAGTGTCTTTACTATCCCCCCCGCCCCCCCCCCC
>VXAU01004673.1:263909-311324 GCA_013399695.1 Formicarius rufipectus | reverse complement strand
CCCCCCCCCCCCAAAAAAAAAAGGCATGTCTCTTTCTCTGTCAGATGAAGGTGCTTGGTTTGCCAACATATTTGTAAGTGTTGTAGTCTGTTTTCATGGCATTCCCTATAGAATTGGTGACTCTTAATATGGCAGATTGAGCATGAGGACACAGATTGGAGAACGGTAGGAGAGTGATGTGGAGTCATTATTCTTATCACTTTGTCATCATTTTTGTCTTCACTTTTTTAAGGGTGGCTCAAGAGTAAAGCTGGGGCAAACAGCAGCCTTGTGTGTTCATTTGAAGTATATTCAAGATATTCTCTTATTGGGCTCCCAGTATGTTTCATACCTATCATTATATCTGAGCTGTTGGGATAGAAAACTGCATTTCTCTTGAGGTGTATTTAGAGTGAGGAGGGAAGTATATGATGGGGAAATAGATTTGGCTTCAGTCAGAAGAATTTTCAGGGAAAAGATGGGAGGGTTGAGTACAGGGGTGTTGCATTGTTCAATCTGTGGTAAACTTCATGGCTTAAACTCTAACCATACTGTGCATGAAACTTTCCTGCCATGAACTGAATAATAACTAGCTTTCATGCAGTGTTGAAGATTTTAGGGAATGTCACTCATCCAAGTAATAATCAAATTAAATTCTAAGCTTGCAATTCATTATTTTGGTCTCTGACCAAAGAAAGTTGCCTTCAAATGACTTTCTGATAAATTAATTGTAGCAATCACAGAGGTAAGAGGACTTAGAAAAATACCCAAATGTTATTTCAAAGCAACTTTTAATCATTGGATGAACATGTCCTGGTTTGTTGGCTTTTTAAACTTTTTTTCCCTTTGGGTAGGTACTGCATTTACATAAATATCAAATAGCTACATGAACAAATCCTGACTGTAATTTACAGAGGTGGTTATCTCTTTTAAGCATGCATATAAGAACATACAAACTATATTTAAATGTTCTTCTAGTCAAATACCTTCTTCTTTAGGGGGGCCAGTAGCCTTCTTCCTCTGATTGTTCCTCCCTCTCCCCTGCCTCCTTTCTCTCTGCAGCTTCTGGACAGGAGTAATTTTGTGATTTGTTGCTTTAAATTACATTTTTATATTTGATGAACTTCAAAAAACTTTGTCTTCCATGGCGCTTTTTAGTACCTTTTAAAAATTATTTTGTCCCCATAATATTCTCTGGCAATATGTGTAGGTTCTCTATAAACCACTCAGATGCACTTGCTAAAAAATTCAAGTTTCCTAGTTATTTCTTTTTAATTCCATTTCTCAGTTTATTGAATATTCCCATTGTCAAGAAAAAGTATTTTTAAATATAAATTGTGTCACATTTTTTGTAACCTGGGTTCTACTGCTGACCTGATGGTACAGAATTAAATACTCATGTGTGTGTTTGTGTATGTATATACATTGGTGTGCATATATATATATATATATATGTAACTTCTGTGAGCACCACACTCTTTCTGCCTTCCTTGAATCCCCCTGTAGCAGAATATTTGTTAATAAGTGTCACCACATTTGTTGCTAAATGGACGTTTGTAATAACAGGTCCTGAGTAAGCTATAGCTCATGCTTCTGTACTGAATTACAACCTAGAATCAGGCTTTATTAGAGAAAGAGGCTAAGGTTCATCTAGGACAATTTGCCTGTACTGTTAATTGATTATACATTTGCTAATCTCATTTGCTGTTTAATTTATTAAAAGCACTGAAATGATAGGAGTCCTGTAGCATATCCTGATTATTTACTTAGCTGGGCTAAAAAGTGCCATGTTCCACACAGATTCAGATAAATCACATGTGAGAATTCTTTTGCCCTCATTTTTCAATTATGTGGCTGTTGCATTTGTGGGATTTGCCAAACAGGAAGCAAATTTGGAGGCATGTCTATGTGTTCATCTACAAAATACAGCTTAGGCAAACCATTTACAAATATTCTCAAAGAGTTTGTGGTGCAAGGTGAACAAATTGATGCTCTTGAGAAACCTGAAAATAATCCTTTGCTCGCCTTGCACTTGTAGCTGTGTGCGTCTGCAGCACAGTTAAATTCTGAGTATTATCAGCATCTTATTTCCTGGAACCAAGAAAATCATACACTGACCTTTTCACCATTCCACTGGTCTGGTGTGAAAAATGGTTGTTTCTCTGGGACCAGGGCTAGCTGGGTCTCCATTGAATTGTAAAAGTCTTGAAGAGTTCATAAGAATAAATTTAGTTAGTTGGAATACAATGCTTTGTTTGAGATTTCCAGGTCAATCTGGTTTTCATCCTCAACCTTTCCAAGTGTCACCAAAAGGAGTATTGTGCTGGGTATACGAAAGAATGTGGTTCTCAGTGTGTACAGACTGTGTCTGCAGCATTGAACCAGAACTAGGACAGTCCTCATAATTTGGTGATAAACTTAATTTCATGTCAGTTTTCAACAAGTAATAATGTGTGCCTTGACCTGAAAGCCAAGGAGGAATGTCAATGATTTGTTGGGATTTGAGAGCCCACAGCTTTCTTTAGGACCAGACATTAGGAGGCTTAGCTTAAACCCATTGCTTGAGAACTTCTACTTAATTCCAGAAAGTACAGAGAGGTTAGGTTCATTTATAGTTTTCAAATTTCCATACTAAATATTGTGTGCATGCAAGCAGTTAGAAAATAGCAACTCTTTGAATCCACATGTGAACAGAGCTTCTTTTAGGCCTGCCCTGGGCTGCCACTTTGCTACTCTCCCAGTTGAAAAGGTCAAGTCAGTGTTCTGTGGTTCTCTCTGAAGTACATGTTAGTGTACTAGTATTTATACTGGGAAAATTCTGGTGCCTGGGCTGGAGTGTACAGACACTCTTCATATATTTAGAGAGAGAGACAGACAGAATTAAGTGGACTTTGTCACTTCCAGACTGTGAAATGCAGCAGTAGTGACTTCTGCAGCAGGTGGGTCACACAGCTCTCCTCAGGGCTGTTGAACACCACCTTTCTCCTATACCTTGTCTTAGTCTCCATACACAGCTGATCTGCAGGGAGATCATTCATTCTTCCCAGCATTTGAAGAGGAGAGAGATGATATTTTTATCATACACAGTTTGCTCCTTGTGTATTAAACCTCCACAAGTGGTTCTCCTCTTGCTCCTGAGATAAGTATGTCTAGAGGGTCAGATGGGACCAGGCTGTCATTCCCCCAAAAAAATTACATAGTCTATCATGTTTTCTGCTTATTTCCTCAAAGGAAAGCAAATATGTTTCATGGATATATGTTACAAGACGGTCAAATGCAGTATGACCAGGTATATGATGCAGAATGGGCTGTAAAGTAAATCTGTATATAGTTTAGAAATATCCAAAGAATTTATCTCACCAATAGTACACAGAATTCTTAGTGTGCAAAAAGCCATTGCTACAAAAAAATCAGTCAGCTGAGGAACTTGACTAGGTGACTTTTAGAGGTCTTTTCCAACCCAAACTGTTTTGATTCTATAATTCTATGAATGCACCCCACTTCAGAGGAGCTATCCTCTCAATAGCAAACATGACACCCTTGACTTATTCCACGGTTATTTTGATTTCAGCAGATCTATGAGGTGAAACTTAACATTTAAGGAAGATAACATTTACTGCATTACGTTATTTGTGATATAAAATAAAGTTTATTCTCTAGACATTATTGTATCAGTGTAATTACATCCCCCCCAAAAGCAAGACTGATACTCCAAGGTTCAGCTATTACTGATCTGTTTTGAACACTAAGATTTAGCTCCATGTATTTAAGAATTGGTATCACAAACCATTTGTTGTGGCACAGAAAAGCAAAAAATTGATATTTAGTGGTGTTGAAACAATTAATCTGTCTCTTTCAATATTACTGTAGCATTAGAAACCTTGGAATAAGAATTAAGACTGGAAGATGTCAGTCAGATTTTAATCTGTATGAGTTTCAAGCCTTAAAAAAATCTCCTGCGAAATAGCCATTATTTCAGGGTGAGAAACCTGCTGTTTATTCCACCAGCATAATCATTTCCCAAATATCACTCCACTGGTGGAACAGAGTAAATATCTAAAAATACATGTCTTTTCCTTCCAGGGATGCAAATATGTCATCAACTGTATTATCCACTGGAGATGGCCCATTTGTCAACATCACCAAAGGAGCAAACCACAGCCTAATATTTACAAAAAGGTGGGCAGAGAGAGGTTTCTTCCTCATACAAATGATAACTTAAAAGTATAGTGATAATTTCTACACTAATTTCTAGCTCAAATTTATCTGAGAGGTAACATGATTCTGTATAAGGTCTGGACTATAAACATATCTAGGTTTTATTCTCTACTGATGAATCCTGTGTAATGATAGGCAACTCGTCCCTTCCATTCTTGTCCATTTATTGTAAATTAAAAAGTAAAGTGATGCTTGCTACGTTTTTAGCTAACATTCAGTAAAATCTTAAGTCTTATCCACTTACTGTGAAAATACTGTCAAGTTATCTCTGGAAATAGGAGGGGTCACACTCTATAATTAATTGTCTTCATTAATGCAGATGCTGGATTCAGTGTGGATTACTGAAGTAAACAATCCACAGACAGGTATTTGTATTTGGACAAAATTCCCCACTCAAAAATGATTTCGGGATTTGTCTTCTCATTTAGAAGCAAATTATTAGAAGAGATGATCCTCTGAATGTATTTTATTCTGTTCTAATCTTTGTCAGTCCAAATAACAGTTGAAGTGATTCTGAAAGGACCTACAAGCTGGTAGGTTCTTGTAGATTAAATGAAAATGTGATATTAGCACAGGATTATATTCTCAGGGAATTCTGGGATTTACAGTACTTCTTCTAAGGAGAAAGGTTTGCCATCCTCAATTCAAAAATATATATAATGACTTCAGTTACTGTGTTTCTGCTTATAAGAGGTCTTACTGTACACATTTTTCTGCAATCTTACCAAAGCATTGAGGCAGAAAATTGCTGTCTAATTGCTAAAGTGCTGAAACCATGTTGAGGACAGCAAGAGTCCATGTTCTTTTAGTGTTTCTTTTTAAACGTAACACAGAGTAATAAAGCAGGAGAGAATTCTTATTTTTCTATGCTCTATTTTATCTACAGGCAAAAAAAAACCTTAAAGATATATTTTATGTTCCAATTATACTCTGTTAGTCCCAAACATTTATTTCTTTTTCTTCCTGGTGGTGATAGTGGAATAATGCAAGCTATTTTTCTTTTTTTCTTGAATGGATGTCTAAACCAGAATTGCCACAAGACATGTTGAAGAACAGTAATGATCGAAAGATTTCTTTCTGTTAATATCTATTTAACATGAAAAGTGATTATTTCAGGAGGAAATTGAATAAATTCATTTATCTTAGTTGTACTTCTGTTGCAGAAATAGGTGTCTTCTACCATGTTTCATATGAACAGCTGATAGGAATTACTTTAGAGGGTGACATTATTACAGATTCACATACTATTTTTGTACATGGAATGAATGATAGATCACACAGATTTGATAATCTAAACAATGAATTCATTAACTCATAATCTAATTATAAAATGCATTTCTCACATTGCCTTTGGTCTTTATTCCACCACTGAAACAAAGGAAGGCACATATAATAGAACTTGAAAGCTGCAATGACAGAGACAGTGAAAGTGTTCTTTGATGCCCTTAGGTAATGTGATTTTTGGCAGGATAGCTTTGCAACAGCACAGAATCCTGCCTTGTGAGCAGATTCCACAGGGATAATTCTTTTTGCCAGTTCTGAGTGAGGATCATACTCACAGATACCCTAACTACTCCAGATTCCTGCCAGACATGCTTTTTCATAGCTGATGCTCAGAGGCACACAGGCTGAATATTCAGCACATCCAATGCCTCTGCTGCCTTTTGGCCTCTCCTGTGCTGACCAAGAGGCAGCTTAGGACTGAAGTGCAGGCAAAGAAGTGTTTTTTCTGCTGTGAAACAGCTTCAGGAAGAAAAAGTAGAGGCCCATGAAGTAATTTCTACTAAAGCAACCAGTAGGTACCGTTTATGGAACAAAGACCCTTGGCACATGTGACTCCCTGCTTTAATGTAAAATTGTAGGGACAAATCTGACATACTGGGCACTCGTTTGGCTAGTTTATGCATCTACCTATAGGAAGGCATAGGATGAGACAGATAAAGGAGCTAATATGTGGTTAGCACCACTGACCACCCATTTAAAAGTCTACGGAGGGAGCTTAGTCAAGAGTATCTCGTGCTATGAAGTTTATGCAGAAGATGGTATTGGTTTCCTGTGGGTTTATGCATTTCCAATTGTCCTCCTTGATGTTTATCTCACTAGGAAGGGACACCCTTATGAAGTCAATAAAGAGTTGAATACAAATTGCAGAATTTGGTTTCCACATTTTAAATTGCAGCTTTAAAAGATGTCAATGGGGGAGTGTTAGGGGATTGAGGGAGATATCGTTCTTACTGCTCTGTAGGGAAGGTTTAACTGAGAAGATGCTGGGTGGCTGTAGTCCCCATTTTGTTTCCTGTACTCCTATGCCATTGGGAAAATGCTGGGTCCCATCAGACCCCATTTCCCCATACAAGATACCAGATTTTAGGGCAAACATAGTGAGAGTGCCATATCCACATTCACCATACCATATCATGTTTTAAGTATCCTTCCCTTTTCCTAGTTAAAAATGAGGTGGAAATGCACACTGTAAACAAACCTCTGGTAGACTTTTTTTCCCCTTTCTGATGTATTTCTGTGTGTATCAGATATAAATTGCTAGCACACACACTGTCCCAAGTGTTTCAGATTCATTACAAGCTATGAACATAATCTTAAAACATCTGGGTATCAGACCTGCTTGAGCAGCTTTGATCTGTGGTCTTGTCCTCTTCAGTCTCTGGCTTTATATCTCTGCTAAATAATTTCTAACCTTGCACATGCAGCTATGAATTTTACAGGGCATTACTATCTTAGTAAAATGATACAGTGTCATCAAACTATCCTTTTAAATTCTTTGGTCACACTGATCTCTAGTGGTAAGGTATTGAAAAAATCTCAAAAGGTAGAAAAAAAATACTATACGCACTGATCGTTTTATTAGGAGTCTGTTACAGACAGATGATTCATTTTCCTAAAACACAAGGAAGTCTACATTTATATCCATAACATAAACCAATTAAGTGTTCATTGGAGGGGAATATGTAAATTTAATCTTATATATCACATAATGTTATCCATTTACAATTCAAAAATAATCATGTAGGATAAATTGTTTAACAGTAGGATACTGATAAACTAATGTGGTTATATATATGACTATATACATTTATGTATGTGTGTGTATGTACATTTGGCAGTCATTTAGAGTTATTTGGTGTTCGGACACATGTGATTTAATTGCACTTTCCTTCTAGAGAACACTGTTTGAACAACCTGGTGGTTCATCTGCAATGTAACATTCAATGTAAGTACACAGACTCCAGCAATATTTCAGAGAGATCAAATCGTTCAGGCCATAAAGCCTAATGTTTATAGCTTGAATGGAAAGGTTAGGGATGGCATTATAAAAGCTATACTCATAATGGTATAAACACAGGAAAATTTACAGTGCTCACTTGTTTTCAGTGTTAAGTATACACTAGAGATTCATCTGTACCAAAAAAAAAAAAAAAAAATCCAAAAAGTCTGAGGAAAGAACACATCTAAATCCAAGTTATAAAGTTGTATCTTGATTTCAGCTATAAAACACCAAACATTTTTCCACAGTACTTTTGAATAGCAGTTCAGATCCTACAAAGTCTATTTTTTCCAAGAATCTTGACTTGTGTAATAAAATGTACCATATTCCCTTCTTTATTTTAGCTTGTGGGAAACACCTGGCAACTCAGAACAACGTCACAAAGATTGTAGGTGGAAGTGATGCCAGAAGAGAGGCTTGGCCTTGGATAGTTTCCCTCCATTTTAATTTACAACCCGTTTGTGGAGCTTCCCTTGTCAGTGACGAGTGGCTGGTGACAGCAGCACACTGTGTATATGGGTAAAGTTCATTGCACTCAGCACTGACACTCCCTGACACCCACCCCCAACATCCACCTCCCAAACACTGGGCAGTCACCACTAAAGCTGGGTTGAAGTATGGTCTGGGAGATTGACCAGCCCTGTACGGAGCAATCCACAATTTTAAAGGATCCTACTGAACTCCTTGGGAAGTAGGACCTTTTAGAGGGCTTCCAGATGTCTACTTTAGAAAAAAATATTTTAGGATAAATTCACAAGTGCTTCTCTCTCCACCGACTCCAGAACATCTTTCCAACTAGCTGACATGTCATATGACATCCATGGTCCATCTTTTTTATTTAAAGATAGTGGAACACTTGTTTTATGTGCAAGTTCACTGAGGAGGTATCAGATCATGAATAAATTGTGACACTGATATAAAAAATTAACAACTAGCTCACTGTTTAATTTGTGTCTTTTGAATCACTGGTGGGCTCAGCTAAAAGCTCCTTTACTTTCTAAGTAAACCTTCAGTCCTTAATGCAGAGTACTGTGAAAACTAAGCAGAATTTTCTGAACAATGAAGAATTGCACAAATATATGGTATCAATACTGAGCATTGGTAGTTAGACTGTAATTAATGTGGCCCTTCATAAACTGGCTGAATCTCAGCCAGTGATATAAAAGATGACATCATGCCCCATAAATGTAAACCCAGTGTTGCCTTTTTCTATTGTATATTATCATGGATTGATCAGGATTTACTGTACATCACTGGAATGAATCTTGATTTATATGCATTGATTGGACAATATTGTCTAGATGGTGTTATTTCCACTATTCAAATAAGTGATGCGTATTTAAACATTTTATAGGATTTGCTTTCATAACATCTACAATAAAAGCAGGTGTTTTAGAAGACACTTCAGAACTGGAATGGGGAAAAAAAATAGATTAATATTGAAAATTACAATAAACCTTTCATGATAAATAGTTAAATAGTAGGGCAGTGGAGACTGTGCCAAAATATTAATGCTACCTCATTGCATGGCAGGAGCAACATTCCACATAAAGGCACCAAAATGAGAAGGATCAAGCCCTCTTAGTTTCCACACAATAAACCCATAACTGCCTTAGTACTTCCTTTTCACTTGAATCACCTTTCTATTTTCACTTACATTTATCAACTTGACTGTGCTAGAATTTTCCTAAATTGGAGCTTGCCATTTCACACCTTAATTCTCAACAATTAATTTAAACACACGTAGTTTAGAACAAAATAATCCCTTGATGTCAAGGCAATAGATCAGCAGAAACCAATTCAGTACAACAATCAGGTTGAGAACATGTTTTTTGAAAGTATGAACTGGTTGATTAGAAAATAGCAAATAATTAAGTTCTCTGACAAAAACAGCCTCAAACCATCATGTATAGCTCAGAGGAAAAAAAAATGCAGATTACTGTTTTGTCTTAGTGTCTCTTTTTCAATTTAGATTTAAAAATTAAGAGACCAATTTTCTGAGTCTTTGAGCTGCAGCATTTCTAATGACATCTTAGACCTATTATTCTTTAGATACTCCATTACAATTTTCTAACTGGGACCAATATTAATTGTTTGGTGGGCAGTCAGCAGTATTCTTCATAGTGCTTAAGAAACCGTAGTAATTTAGTTAATGCATTTTCCTCCTCTGCGCCACTGCCTGATTAATTCATCATAAATAATGCATTATGAGCTTGCCATAAAAAAAAAAAAAATCAACAACATATATCTGCAGCCTGGATGTTCAAGATACTATTATTATCACAAAATTGTATGCACATCTATTTATTTTGACAAAATGTGCAAATGCTATGAATTACCATGAGGTTACAGATCAGCATTTTATCTAACACATATTTTTCAACATTTTCATTAATCATTCATAATTTTGAATACTCCTTGCAACTCCTAGGAGGCAATTAAAACCATCTCGATGGCAAGCAGTCCTTGGCCTCTATGCTCAATCAGATCTGACTCAGCCTTCAACAGTAGTTCGTAACATTGATCGAATAATTATAAATCCTCATTACCTGAAGGAAACAAAAGACAGTGATGTTGCTCTGATGCACCTACAATACAAAGTGCAATATACAGGTGAGATATTATTTTCCCATAAAACAGATTTATTTCTGTTATGCAAAACTGTGATGGGGTGACAAAATTTTTTACAACCTAATCATCCTGGAATCAACTCAGTACTCTTTGGAAATCTTGCACAAAAAGGGGGTTTGAATTAATGCACATTTTCCTATGTTACTTCATAAAAACCTGAATACAGGAAAGAGGTTGACATTGTGTGTTTCTCATTCACAGATTACATACAGCCTATCTGCTTACCAGAAAAAAATCAACAGTTTTTACCAGGAATTTACTGCTCCATTGCTGGCTGGGGTAAAATTGAGAATGAAGGTGGGTCATCTGCTTGGAACATTGCAATGGGCATGCAGCTGTGAGGGAAAGCTTGTTCCTGATTCCACAGGAGTAGCTACAGTCAAATAGTTGAGAGAGATACTCCTCCAAAAGAGAATTTGGGAACTATCCCACTCCACTATTCCTTCTCTAAAGCAAAGTGATAGAGTGATATCATATTTATTAGAAAAAAAAACTTATCTAAGATCTTTAAATTATGAAGTAACCTTATTACATCCCCTTAGAATTTATGATGACTATTTTCTCAAAGTGAAATACGTACATCTTGTTTCTGGATACTGGGTGGGGGAGGGGGAAGATTGGTCTTTCTGACAATGTGAAAATTATTTTCCCCAGAAGTCAAGCAAACTGACTGCAGTGTGAAATGTATGTTCTGTTTGTATGTCAAATTCTCCAGATTTGGAGTCTCTGTGAAACAATAAACATGCCATTTCACTCTTACAGTTGCTTGAACACATTGCCTTCTACATTTCAGAACAAAGTTGCGTTTAAAATTTTGGGTAGGAATTAGTAAAATCAGTCTTTTATAAAAACCTGAAATAATCAAAGTTGTGCAATGAATAGTGAGGAAACCTTGGACAATCCAAGCTCTCAAGCCCTTAGTTATGCCTGAGATGTCCCCACAGTGAGTTCCTATTCATTGATTACTGAAATCTTGATTTAATTATAACCAAATTCAGTCCCATTACACAAACAAAAGACAGGATTCAGTTAACGAGCGCCATTTAATCAGTGACTGTGACAGGGGCATAAGCCTGAGTAGAACAGCAGTGAAGCAGGGATTCCTGCTACTCAGGAGTGTGCCCAGCATACTGGAAAAGGAACAAAACCATCAGTGTTCTGAGCAGGACGTATGTATTCATTGCTGCAGGTTAAGATAATTTGTATTTTCATCAGGTCCCACTTCAAATACATTGCAAGAAGCGGAGGTCCCTCTCATTTCGAATGAGCAATGCCAAGAGAAGATGCCAGGATACAGTATCACTGAGAATATGCTCTGTGCTGGATATGACATGGGAGGAATAGATTCCTGTCAGGTAAGTATAAGCAACTCACTTCCACTGCTAGCAGAGACCACATCTACTTACAAATAAAATGCTCCCTTAATCCTCCAGTCAATAAAACCAGGACAGTCACTGTCCATGAAGGTAATTTCTACTCGCAGTATTTTGACCATTTAAAACTTTGTCAGGATACAAGTTGAGAAAAATAAAAATCTTTTTTGTGTCATCTTGGCATAAACCATGGATGGAGGTAAATAAGAGGACAAGAAATATTCTCCACTAAGCTTTGAATAATTACTGCTGAGTAATTCTATGAAGAGAGGGGCATGCTTAGGGAAAAGCAGAGAAATAAATACCAAATACATTAAACTCTCAGAAATGCTTCATGAAGGGGAAGAGGGAAAACAATGCTGCTTTTCCCCACAATCTGTAGACTTTGGAGAACTTTTGTCAGTGGATGCCACAACATTTCAGAGATGCTGCCTTTGTGCACTGATCTCATACATTGCTTCTTGGGGGGTGGGGTCTAATTTTTATCCATTCCAGCTCTGCTTATAACACAGTGTTTCTCTTTGAGGATGTACCCAATCAGTGGCTGTCACATAATTTGTCTGCCAGCAATACTGAGTCTATGGTGTAGAGACTGGCTGGTTCTCCTCAAGCCTGATGAGGAGCTCACTCCCAAAATCATTACTCTTGTCGTGCTCTCCCAATCTGAGCTTTCAGCAGCTGCAGTGACTTTGGCTAGTTTAGTCCAGAAGGAGGAGTGTGTGCAAGCATAATGCTCCTTCCCTCTGTGGTTTTCCTCTTTCCTTTTTGCCTTCTGAATCTCATACTGGGGAAAAGCAAACAAACAAAAACAATTAGTTCAGCACCACAGGCTGATACAGAGTACAAGTGACCAGTGTTGTGATCATGACCCTTCAACCATAAGCAAAGATGTAAAGTGAATCCTGTGAGCACTTCCCCCTTTAGGCTGCTGTCACAGCCTTTGAACATTCTGGGATGCCCTAGAGTTATGGGCAGGAGTATTTTAATGGCCAAGTCCTTGCAGAACTCCCCAGTAAAGATCTATTCATGGAGCCTTGAGAAGACACAATTAGTACTGGTTCAGCTAACTCCAGCTAACTTCAGCTAACAATGAAAAATAGTCATTGTTTTCTTTCTCATCAAAACCAGACACTCATGTCTGACTCATCCCCCACTCAGGCTGTGGGATTGAATTTAATTTAGTGTCTATTGCAATGTTACATCTGCTAAATTATTGAGAAAGAGGTGTGAGAAAAAGACACCTCTTTTGGCATCTTGTAGTATTTTTCTCTAAATTTGAAACCAAAGAAATTCTGGGGTGACAAAAAATAGAACTGCACTTTGGCTGAACAGATTCAACCCAAAAAAAAAAGTCCTACATATTTTCCCAGACTTTGTGGAAGACGAAAGGTTGACTGTAAATGTAATAAGCCAAAAGAAAGTCACTTGAAACCCAGTCCTGTATAGAAAGACTGGTATGAGTGGAAGATCATATCATTAAAAAAAAAAAAAAAAAAAAAAAGGATCATTTCAAGAACTTTTTTCACACAGAAGTGGAAATATTCATACTGATCTCACTTTTTGTTGGCCAAATCATATAGGGGTACAGCATCTATGATTTAAGCACCAAAATAAACAAAACATCATAAGCAAGCTCCAGAGTTGACACAGTTCACTTTTAACTTTTGAATGTCTTATTGCAGGGAGATTCAGGTGGCCCTCTGACATTTGAAGATGGGGACAAGGTTGTTCTGGTTGGTGTAACATCATTTGGCTACAAGTGTGCACTTCCCAAACGACCAGGAGTGTATGTTCGAGTCACCATGTTTGTGGACTGGATCAAAAATATTATCTATTAGCTTGATATTTTTTAACTATAGAGATGGAATTTAAATGTTGAAAGTAAGCCATTGCATAATGATGTAAACCAGACTGGCATTTCAATCTCACAGAAAAACTGAATAAATATTTAAATTTTGGGGAGGAAAATACTAATAATTGAGAACTCAATTTCTACTTGAGAGCAGTATTTCAAAATAGATGTGGTTTTGTTAATAGTTTTATCATTTTACTTTTTTTATTATATGAGACTGTGAGGAAACAGTTTCTTTGAACACCAGTGCATTAAACGCACAGTGGAGCACTTTATTTTTTAAGTTTGCAAACTGCAAATGCTTTAGTGAAAAAGAGTAAAAAATGTTAATATCAGGTGGGGAAAAAAAAACACAAAACTCTTTTTATACTGTTTTTCAATATGTTATTTCATTTTAACGCATAGTCTACTATTCTCAGTGATCTGTCTCCATATCAAAAGAAAGTGTAGCTGTTTAAATTAGGCTCATGGGAGTTCCTCTGCCTTGGCTATTACAAAAAGCTCTGGAATGAGGCTTACGGATTGTGCATGAAGGCTGATCATTATGCTGCTTTCTAATGACTAAACTGAATGTAAGCCAAAAGTTCTCTCTTGTGTAATTTGTTTGGAAGTAACAGAGTTAAATAAAGATCAAATATAGCTTTTTAGTTTTCTTTCTAGGCAAGTATTTTGGCAATTATTCAAGCAATTATGGATATGTGGTTGTGCACACCCAAGCACAGACTCACAATACTGCAACTTCCTCTCTTAAAAAGTTAGGCTTTTTAAAAACATCTTACAATGAGTACCAGCTGTTCATGGTGAATAAAAAGCAATAGAGTTCCTATATTATATGGTTTTTCTGTACTGGTGACTTTCACTACAGATTTTGTGCTTGGTATAAAAACTACCAGGGGATCCCATTACACCACTCTAAAGGGGAAAGAGTCTGAATACCAAAAAAAAAGGGGAGTTATCTTCTTGAGCTCTTTTATAAAAATGTTTCTATTAAAATATGATTAGCTACTTGCTGAAATGCCTTAAATTCTATGGTTTCTTAGCGTTAATGTAATATGATGCATTTCTTTGTTTCTGTTTTCAGTGCAGGAATTTAATGTGTTTTTAATTCCATAGTACCAAAATGCATTCTCATTTACTGTGTATGTGTATTTACTCAGAGATGTATGGTTTTTGTAAGGGGTGCCTACAATGCTAAATGCAGATATGAAGTGCTCAAAATACAAGGCTCATTTGCAAACAGAGGTTGATGGTCACTGATGAAAACCATCAAGTCCCAAACTGCTTTCAGGTTGTCATAAGCATTAGAGAACTATGTCCAGAGCAAAAGATGTAGCTTTATCAAGACATCTGTGACCACAAGGAACACACATAAATGTAAGTAAGCCAGAGAAGAGGCATAAAGGTATTTTAGACACATTCACATAAAATACACAGGTTTTAACATTAAAAGGTTGAAGCTCCAAATTCTATCTTTCATAGTAGACCACTTCTTCTGTTGTTATGCTCCTTCACTTGAAAACAGCCACTGAAAATAAAGCACATTCTGGTATCAGTATAAATTGACTTGGATGAAGCAATTACATAAAAAAGAATTAAAATGTGAAATGATTTCCGCATTATTTACCATACACCACCTACTGTAGGTCTTGTTCCAGTCTGCTAACAAAATACAAAAGCCATGTCCAAGCAGATCCAGCCACTAGAAAAATGTGCTTCCCAGAAATACAGTAATATACTTTTATTTGTGTGTATTATTTGGCTTCACAAAATGCAAAGCATAGCTCTATTTTGAGGTATACATCAATAAACCACCCCATCAGACAATAAAACTGTCTATTAGAAATTCCATCATAGAAACACAGATGTAATATAAATTATTATAAGTTTTTAAAAAATAGCTACACTTTATGGAGAAATAAATTAGTTGAAATAAAACTAAAACCTTAGTCAATCACATTCTAGCCTTTGGTCAGTATCCATGGCTTCAGCTGCCTGTGGAGAAACCAGCCAGTACCATGTTAAAACACTCAGGCACTGTAGATTATTTGTAACTGAATCACAGTTCCAAGATGCTTTGAAGCAGAGGATAAATATGGTGAGAACATATGAAAATATTTTGTCCCAGTAACAAATATTTACACATAAAATCTGAGTACACCACAATAAAAGCACTACATGACACTTTTTCTTCTGTCTTCCCATGAAGTTTGAGCTGTCCACGCTGATGATTGCCCAGAAATTGCTTTCACTCTGTAAGAAACACATCTGAAGGTATTTGCATTATCCTAATTGCTGCATGGAACTCACTTCTGCTGTATCAACCATATCAATATCAATTGCTACACCTTAACATGTTCTTTGGACACATGAAACATGAAGAAATACTTAATTCTTAAGTTAAAGGGAATTAATCATTCAATACCATAAAAATAGCTAAGTTCTTTTTACCACAATTGTTCCCAAGAAAGAGGTCTCTCTTGCCCCCTCAGCTGAGTTGAGCAATACTTATCTCGGGAGAAAAACAATTCTGGTCTTTCTGATATGCAGGATCAAAGTATTTTCTCACTACAAAGGAAATTGAAGTAGGAGATTGAACAAGGAAGTTGTGACTGACTGAAAACACTGCAGAATATTTCAAGTAGGAGTAACAATACTTAATGTGAAATACAGAAGGCTCCTTTGAAGAGTAAGTAAAAACATAGCAAAACAGCAACTTTAAGATGCTTCCAAAAGCACCTCAGCAATTAATTGCACATTTAGTATTAGTGGCATTGACTCTCAAATATTTTTTCTTAACTCTGCAAACTTGATGCAAGTTTGTCTCTGAACTCATGTATTGAACATCAGCCAGCACCACTGCAGGAAACCCCTCAGTCTCTCCCCAGCACCCACGCAGGGGGAGCTTGGGATGTGGGTTAAAGCACAGTTGAACTCATGCTCTTGAACTCTTGCTGCAACTGCAGTAAAACCTCTTAACTTTCTGCTACAGCACCACGCAGTCACCAACAAATCAGCCAGAGTGCTATTGCCACCACCCCAGGGCTGCTCCTAATGACTGGTAAAACCATTCTTAAGGCACAGAAAGCTCTTAAGGAATCAAACAGAATGGACATTAACAACGTTGATCATAACTCTAAAAGCAGACTTTAAAGGCAGCACAGTTACCTCTAAATCTGTCCATCAATTAACATAATTAATGCTTTTCTAGATAATGGTCTGAGTAACTTTGGGATCAATCTATTAGTGCCACTTCCAGGAAAAGCCATTTGTCTTCTCTTTGTTCCAACTTATAATATCTCTAACAAAGTATTAGGTATATTTAAATGATCTTTAATGTCTTTTTTTTTTTTTTTTTTAACATAGACTTACGGAAATGGTAATTTTAATCTTAAACTCCTGCTCACTGTGAATTTTTTTTACATCAGGAAAGTAAAAAAAAAAATATTTTGTTTGAGTAATAACTGATGGTTGGCTTTGAGGGACACCTGATTCATGAGGTATCACTTGCCAAGTCATTTATGCTGAGCTTGGGCCAATATATAAAAAAGTTATGGTCATTCCCTTGCAAAGTGAATTCATTCTATGACAACAAATTACTTTGAAGAATCCTTAAATTTTGTCACATCAGGTTGATGTCACAACATTGTGGCTCTATCAGCAAACATGTTAATATTTAATAAAATAATATTTGTGCCTGAGGACCAAAAACTGTTAAGTGTGCAAATAAATACTAAACAAATATTTTTGTATCAAACTTTTATGCAAAGATAAATAATTGTTACACTGTAAAATTGTCAGTTCCATTTACAGTACATCGAGTAGGTTACAATGCATGAGAGACTCAAGAAAACAAAGAGGGCTTAACTACAAACAGTCTTAAAACTGATATACAATGTGGATATTTCCCCATAAAAACTTCAAATGCTCTGTTCATTTCACTGCCCACAACTAGCTAACTTACATCTCTTAGCAAAATAAACACATACCTTTTATTTAGCATGGCATATTTTGTTACTGAATTAATAAACAAACAGTATATAAAAATGATCTGACCATTTGCCTCAAGGGGGAGCTTACAGTTCATTCTTGTAAATCTTTTGCATTTTCAAGCCATTCCAAGCTAATGTTCTTTGACGACATTATAAATACAGCCTCACTGCAAAACGTTACTTTTGCTTTCTTTTCAGTCAGCAGATCATTATACCTCCATGCTACTGTCCTTCCTGGGCGTCTTTGAAATCCATAGTGTGGACTGGTTTGGACTGGTTTTTGTTCTTCCTTTACTGAAAAATAAAAACAAACTCTTTTCAGTGTCACGTGTGCCTTTGCAGTCCTGGTTCAGGTTTGTGATCAGACCTGAGTGTTTCCTCCCCGTATTTGAAGGCCACCTATGTTGCTTTCACAGAGCAAGTTCCCCATCCACAGTGGTGGGTTTAGGTAAGCAAACTTGTTACCAAAGTTACCAAACCACCCTGCTTAGCACTGCTACTCCCAGGAACTGTGCTAACTTGGCCCATATTTATTTTATTTTGAGGTTGGTTTTTTTTCCCCCAGTTCCCATTCAGGTGCTCAGGGTGTAACCCACCCACACTAGGGGGGTACCCCAACCCCAACCACGTGCACCCTGGACCTGCACCCTCTGTGGCCCTGGAAGGCATCAGTGCCAGAAAGCCTCTTCCCTTCAGGGCTTGATGTGACACCTGATGAAGTGATGGGTGCATGAATCGGACTCCTAGCGATGAATGACTGGTAGAAAGCTTCCTCAGGGCTAGTTTTTATTCAACAGTGTTGGGGTTGTGGGGTGGGGGGTTCTGAGAGATAAAACTGTTTCCAAAAGTACCTGCCCTGCAATATTGCACAAGTGTTCACTACAGGGAGCTCTGAGGAACCCTGCAAGTTCACAGCACTTCTTCCCTGTGGCTACCACTGCCACTACCACCTTACCTCACTGGGCAGGGGACAGTGAACTGCAGTCTACTAGAAAGAGGCACTTCATGAGCCACTGCAGCTGCATTTCAGTCAAAATATTTTAGTCCCTGACTAGAATATTTCACAATGACAGGGTTTTTTCCAATTAAGTAAAAACCAGAAGAGGAGAAGTAGTCCTACAGTACTCTGTAAGATAGAAACTTGAGAGTCCCAACAGTCCTATACATTCAGTTTCCTGAACTTTCAGTTTAGTCCTTTCCTGGATTGTAAAAGCAAGCGAGTCTGAGTTGATTTAAAATGTACTTTGGGGGAGCTGAGTGGTACAGTAGTTTTTAGTCCCTCCAGACTTACCTCTGAAGTCCCACAAAGCAATGCATTATGTACCTGAGCCCACTGGAGTAATTGAAAAGACTCCCATTGGCTTCAGTGAACTTTAGATCAGGCCACAACGCTATAAACAAAGCAATTGCAATGAATCAAGTAGTTTCAGTGCTTCTTTCTTAAAGAAACTGATTCACTACTTCCTTCCAGATTAATCCAGCAAAAGCAGGCATATTTTGGCAAATTAATGATGAAATGCTTTGAATGGAGAGTCCTTGCCACACAGCAAGAACAACTTCTAAATACCTTGGATCAGAACTTGAGCTGTATAAAATGAGCTTATCTTCAGCAAAGCTACATTGATTTTCACCAGCTACACATCTGGTCCAGGAAACACATTTTAGTGAGAAAGGTAAGGAAGATGCAATAAATTGCTTGAGCGTATTGCTGTTTTGACCATCAAATGCAATCATAGAAACTGAGAAATATACCAGGTTGGAATTTAAACTTTCTGCAAGGCATTCAGATGATAATGGAGATGGGTCTTTGAAGCAGTTTCTCCTTGCTTCCCTGGAAGAAATGAAAGGGAGAGCATCTAAGCATGAATGAGCTGATCAGTTCTGCTAGCTACAGGGACAAGGTTTTGTTTGCCTTATTACTACCCTTTAAGAGCCCAATGCCAGGCAAAATTAGTCATGACCTTTCAAGCTAGGCATGTCCTGGGTGGCCATGGATTGTGGCTTTCAGAGGAAAGGTCACCATGATGTGGAAGCCTAAAAAAGAATGAGAAGTCAGGTTCATGTGGAAAGTTGGGGATTCCTCCTTCCCCGGCAGGACAAAATCCCTTTCCTAAAGCTCTACAGTGTCCAGATCACCAATTCAAGTGGTTGCCTCTTTTTTGAATTTGCTTTTTGCCCAAGAAGTGCATACTTGTGATGAACCAAAATGATTTTGCAAGGTGGGTCATAAGTGGAAATATAGTTGAAAATATATGGGGAAATATTAAAAACAAACAAACAAACAAACAAAACTCTAAAGTTCTATTTGAACAGATAAATCAAATATTTCATTTTTGGTTATAGTTTTTTTTTCATTTTTTTTTAATGGTGTAATTTCTTTAATTAGAGGTTTTGATGCAACCCAAAATGAACATTCTGAAAGAAAAATAAAAACAAACAAAAAAATCCAACAAAACACAAACATCTCTTTTTTGATTCAAAACCATTTTCTCTCTCATTTTTATATCATTTAACCTATCAAACTAATCAGCCTATAGAAAAGGGACAATCTTCCAAGGTGAATTTCCAATATCTGTCACGCAATTTTGAAGTCTTGGAAGTTCAGATGAATTACTTCTGGATGAACTGCTATAGCATCAAAGGCCTGATCAAAGCCCACTGAAGTCAACACCTCTAATTCTATTGATTTCAGTGGGCCATGAATCTCTCATTGTTTTCCCAGGAGTGTCTGAGGGCTGAAACTTTTCTGCGGAAAGAAACACCTGCCAGAAAGGGTATGAGCACATATGTCATACTTACCAGAAGAGCCAGGGCCATTACTATACAATTGCAATTGTTATATTACTCTTTTTTACACATTCTATTACTAGGTTTTATACATTTATTACTCTTTCTGCTTTGATCTTCCAAACTTCTACAGTCCCAGTGCTGATGTTTGGATATGACCTTTCACAAGCATGTATTTTCCTGTCATGAGACATGTTGGAAAGTGAACCTTTTCCTTTTCTTTATAGGAAAGCACTTAAAGGCACAACGTAGTTCATGAGGCAGACCTCATAATATCTTTACGATTAGTTGTTTCAACGAGACATTACTAAGGAGTACTGCTAATATCACTGTACTCACTCATACAGACAGAAATAGGCTGCACATCTGAAGTGTTTTCTCACTTGAAATAAGGTATTTCAGCTATTGGAAGAAAATACCAAGTAAAAGGCACAAAAAGACTAAAAATCAGGAGGAATTTTTTTTCTAATTTCTTAAAACAGTGATATCATCTTCCTTGCTCTTGAAGAGTGCTAACAGCTTAAGAATCAGTTTCTTTTCTTGATATTTTGCTAAAATAACATTTATTTATAAAACATTTCAGCTTAAACTTTTCTGGATTACATGAACTTTGCAACAGACCTTGAAAAAAGAGGATGAAAGGGATCCTTGAAAATTTCAGGAAGATTAGTTTAGGGGGGAAAAAATTGTATGTTGGCATGTTCTAGTGTATCATTTTTTGAGAAAAATGAAAATCCCAGGGAATTTTCAAGCATGAATCAAAACATCCCACTTCATAGGCTGAAATGTTTCCTCTTTGTATAATAATTCATCTGTTTGACACTACACCTATGTACAAATATCTGTTTACTTTATGCATCTTCTTTAGAAGACACATGACATACAAAGGATGTCACACCAGTTTGTGTTTGCATGGGTTTGCTTCCTCCTTTCAATTTCTCTGTTCCAGCGACCCATCTGTTGCTGGTATGGTGTGTGCAGTGACACAGCATTCAGCAGCTGCCGGCCCTTAAGTCAATCCTTTGAAAAAAGCTGCAGTTTAAATCAGAACGTCAGGCAAGTCCTTGAGTTCACCCCGTATCTGTGAGGACCCCACTGTTCTCTCCCACAGCCCAGATGCTGTATGGGTGGTTAGCATGATGGAAGAGGTGAAATACGGCTCAGCCTATCAAATGGTCTGCAAAAACACCTTCATAAAGAGGTGAAGTCCTAACAGCAATATACTTTGAAACCTGGAATCATTTCAGCATGTTGTGGAAAAGCCTGAAGGTGAACATTCAGCTGTAACAGCTGTAAACTACTTGGATTTTAATAGATGAAAAGATGCTTATTTGCATATTTGGGGACAGATGTAAGCAGTCTTTCAGCATGAATAGCTTGCCAATGGAAATACGAATTCTGCATTTTAAGACCATTATGGATGAATATATTTTACCTTTTATGAAGCATCTGGAAACAGCAAGTCCCAAAAGCCACCAGTATCAACAGCAGAAGTGGTATAGTGGGTATTACAACATAAATTAGATTCGGAATTATACCTACAAGACAAAAGCTCTCATTAATGTCTCCCATGCTGAAATACTCTTAAGCAGGTGAGCAAATATCTGGAGTACAGTATCAGAAATACATTAACTTATACAAAAGAACACTTATACATTCCTTCTTTAGGAAGAGCTAAAGACATAACTCAGCAGTACCAAAAATAAAAGTATCTGTTGAATGATGTGCAAAATGTATATTAAGGTCTTAAATTCTAATTTTCTTTTTTTTTTTTTTTTACTAGAAAATTCAAGTATTTTATCAGTACACTTCACAGCCTGTTATTTTCACAGTCCATACAACCTATAGATGCAGTTGCCCTTGTATGTTGGATTCCCACCCCTGCAGGACCAAGACTGGCTCTTGCCTCCCCTTAGAAGACACACATACACTATTTTTGAGTAATCAGGAGAGCAAAAGGTGCCTCCCTGCAGGTCCCTGGACAAAAGGAGTGGGGAATGGTACAAGCTGAGACTCTGTTATCCATCTACAATAAAGAATGGGGTCTGCAACTTCCAGAAGGGTCCAAATGTTTATCAGTAACTATATGCCCATGTTTTATACCAGTATACATTTAATATACCAACTGTGGAAAGTTTCTTATCCATTTTCCTCTTTTGAAAACATTTTCACTAGCAAGAATAAATTTGTATGTTCAGGTTGGGTTTGTTTAGGAGTTTTAGATAGTCTTTGCAGAGCTTGTATAAATGATATCATTAATTTTAAAACACGGTTCAACAATAAATCAATTCCTCTGGAGTTACAACCAATGGAAACACCACTTAGGAAGCTGACACAAATCCAGACAAGAATATGTGAAAACAGAGCACCAACTTTCCACAGTCCCGTAAGTGCAGTCCTGTAGAATTCAGAGTCGCTCCTTAGAGAGGTTCAGTTCCCTGAACTAAGGTCATGCTACATATTTTCATGAACCTCAGGACTCCATTCAGGACATAAATTGCTAAATGAAGTAGCTGGGGCACTACAGCAAGCACCTAGGCAGGAGGTAGCCATTTCCTAAACATCAAGGGTCATCTCTGCAAGAAATCTCAGCAAAGGACTCAACTCCTCTTAGCACGTAGCATTTCTTAAAACACAGAGTTCTTGGAGGAGCTTTGGCACAGTGCTTATTCTGTAGGTAACTGGAAGATTCAGGCCATGTCTGTTAGGAAAGACTTGTGCCAGTTTTTAATGAGTCAGAGGTATCAGATATAAAACACATTCTGTGGAAGAGGTGGGGAGGAGATGGAGAGAGGCAAGGCAGTGGTTACCACAGCCCAGGACATGCTCCACAGCAGGGGGAGCACTGGTGAAATTTTGAATCTCAGAAGGAACAGTGCAGATTGGAGATTTAGATCAAAATCTGGGGAGACAAGGAAATAACTTGTTTCCAGAGTTACAAAGAGGAATGACTAAAACCTCTTGAATTGTTATCCAAATATATATGTTTTCATGGCACTTCCTGGGGAAACAGACTGTTTCCTTCCATTGCCAATAATGGAAACTGTTAAATATTAATTTAACAGAGACTGTACTTAATACTTTTACCAGAACACTAAATTCATAAGAACACATTACCTGTTTCAGTAGCAATAATATGATACTGATCTTCTGGTTTGCTTGTGTCATAAGGATTTCCTGCTGGCACTGTTGGAAAAGTATCTGAAAAGGTATCAGACATTTTAGAAAAACAGTGAGTAAAAAATATGGCTTTTAGAGTGTTAAATAAATTAATAACAATTACATCTTAATTTCTATTGGAAAAATGAACATTTTTATTACTTATTGAACTGCTGGATCTATACATGTAAACAGGATTTTATTACAAAATTGGGATTACATCTGGAGCAAGAATTACAAGTAGTGTTATTCTTAATAGCCATATATTTGTAGCTATTGCTCTCTAAAGGATTCATTTTTCCTGTGTCCCAGTTTTAAACTGTTGGTTAAACTTGAGCAATTTTGGAGGTTTCTGTAAGCTGTTCTTGCAATTATGTATTTACCATTGCAACTCAGTTTAATGTTTCAAAATTTCTTACCGTAATCTGGCTCTGCTCTGTCTCCTAATTCTTTCTCTAAGACATTATCTGTTAAATCAATATTTGAAATTGATTGTTGAATAATGAAAAATGTGTGCAATAAAACAGATGTTTTCATTATTTTGCATGCAGTATTACAGAAATACAGTTCTCCAAACAATAATTGCTTAATTCTTCAGCATTTCATCTTCTTACCAAAGACTATTTGCAAATCAGTGTCAAATCACTTCATACCTTATGCTCCTTAGAAAAGGACTACAGTTTATTCTAGTTCCAACTCTTGGTGGACTCAGCTACATTACTGAATAAACCCCTGAATATCTTAAGTTCTTGTTCTGAATAAAACTCCTAACATACTCCAAGTTTAATTTGTGCAGACAATCCTAAAGCAATATAAGAAACATAAGAGTTCTTGATTTGCACTTAAATCTTATTCACATTTTCAAAATAAAACAGAGTATTGGCTGCAAAGCAAAACAAAGCAGCACAAGTTTGTGAGGTTAGATGTCAGCTTCATGTAGTTTGGATTTGCAACAGGTAGCCCTAAAATCCAAACTATGGGAAGTGGCTTCTAATAAATTTTCAAAAGATTGTGAAATCACTAAAAGAGGAATGATAGCGTGTTTCTTGCAGCACATCAGAAACTGAAGAACCAATTCACAGCTCTGAGCTGCATTGCAGAGGCTTGTAAGTTTACTTACGGTTATTGTTATAACTAAAAGTTCACAAAGATTACAGAATTAATTACCTGATACAGGGCATAGGGCTGGAATCCGCATGGTTGCTTGAACACCACTCCTTTACCGTGAGATTATACTAATTTAATAGTGCTATGAGCCTGCAGTTTTGAGTGTCTTGATAAACACAAATTGCTGGGAGAAATCAAAGCAGCAATAAAGCCTACTAGAAAAAGGCAATTATTTCACCTACTCTGGTAAAAAATAGCTACATCTAACCATATATAAAGATACCAAAATACCCCAATGAACTAAGTTCAGTCCCTAGATAGCAGAAGAAGGCTTTTTAATTTGATTGCATAATCAAACCTACAGGAGTTAGACAGAAACTAAATGTGATTGCAATTACCAACCTATAATTAAATTTAAGATTGCTGAATGATCAATATGATCTAAAGACAGTAAATACTGTCAAGGGAGGCACTACAGAAAGGGCTAAGAAAAATTAATGTGACCACCAGAAACAGAGTTGCTGCTTGATCAAGGCTACTGATACAGTTGGATTCATCTTCATCACGGTCACCTACAACCTGTTCTGGCCTGTGACTGGTATCATACACCACACACCCTATACAGAAAAGTCATAGAAAAACCACACACTCAGCTATCAAGTTGAAATTCAATATGCATGTGGCACTTTACCAGTCCTGGTGAAATGGATATATTTTGTATTGCAAATAGCTGATGTTGAAGCTTTTACGGTGATTTGGGGGAAAGAAAAGGTCATTTGTAAGTCTCACTCGATTTGAGATGGAAAATGTAATTTTCTTACTTTGTGGTACTTTGTTCAGGCAGTGAAAGAAATGTCATATACCTATTTATATACATTTATGCATACGCTCCTTTCCTCCATGTGACAGAGAAATGCATTTCTGCAAATAGTCTGGTTTGCTAAAGAGCACAATTCCAACAGCTTGAAAAATAAATAGCTACAATTCAGCAGCAGTGTATTTAGCTGCATAACAATGTCAGTCCTAACAATTATCTCCCTACATATTGTTTGTCTTATATGCCTCATTATACACTAATAATGTATTTTTACATGGTGAAAGAAACAAGTGCATTTTCATTGTTACTGTTATCACATTGTTTTCTGCCAATCCAAAATACCTGGCATTTTTTCAGATGGTGAAACCAACAGAAAAAAACAATTCTTTAACACATTTCAACAAGAATGAAAAGTAGTTCACTATTACAAAATTGTTATTTCACTGTTGTTTTGGGTTTTTTAAAACACATGAAATATACTTGAAACTGATCCTTTTCAATCAAATCTGCACTTTCTGACATCATTTTATTATTTTAATGACATAAAATTTTTTTGTTACCTTATTTAAAATAATGGTGCTCAGTTGTAAAAGTGATGAAAATGTATGTATCACATTTCCTTGAAGAGTTTATGATAGATATGATAACTGATCATCATAAGACAACGTTATCCACCAGTAACTTTAAAATCAGGAACAGATTTAGGGGGTGGAGCTAAATACCAAGCCTTCCAAATATTTAATATTTGCTTGCAATACCAACTGCCCTTAATATCTTTGTTAAAAGACTAGAGAGTGAAAAAGCTATCTATCCCCCAAAATCAGTGGAATAAAATAGCTGAGATCTCTACAGACAGACTGTGAGCATCAAGAAAGCAGGTAGAAAACTGCAGAATTACACAGGTCAAATAGCTGTTAGGAGCAGGATTTCATAGAATCACAGAATGGCTTGGGTTGGAAGGGAACCTAAAGATCATCTAATTCCAACTGCCTGGCATAGGCAGGGACTCCTTTCACTAGACCAGGTTGCTCAGAGCCCCATCCAAACTGGCCTTGAACACTTCCAGGGATGGGACATCTATAGCTCCTCTGGGAAACCTGTGCCAGTGTCTCACCACCCTCAAAGTAAGGAATTTCCTCCTAATATCTAATCTAAATCTCTTCCCTTTCAGTTTGAAGCCATTCCTTCTTGTCCTGTCTTTCCAGGCCCTTGTAAATAGTCTCTCCCCATCTTTCCTGTAGTCTTTCTTCAGGTACTGGAAGGCCACAATTAGGTCACCCCAAAGCCTTCTCTTCTCCAGGCAGAACAATCCCAGCTCTCTCAGCCTTCCCTCACAGCAGAGGTGCTCCATCCTTCTAATCACCTTGGTGGCCTCCCCTGGACTGGCTCCAACAGGTCCATGTCCTTCCTGTGCTGGGACCCCAGAGCTGGAGGCAGCACTGCAGGTGGGGTCTCACAGAGCAGAGCAGAGGGGCAGAATCTCCTCCCTGCCCTGCTGCCCACCCTGCTCTGAATGCAGCCCAGGACACGGGGGGTTTCAGGGCTCACAGTGCTCATGGCTGGGGCATGTCCAGCCTCTCACCCACCAGCACCCCCAAGTCCTTCTCAGCAGGGCTGCTCATGGTCTGTTCATGTTCCAGCCTGGATTGGTACTGGGGGTTGCCCCAACCCAGGTGCAGCACCTTGCACTTTGTCTTTTTAAACATCATGAGACTGCCACGGGACCACTTCTCAGCCTGTATTAATTAATGAAATTGATGAGCAATTTCATATACATTCTGACTTTTGGCTTAGTTTTTGAAGAACAGACATCACAAATTATTTGAAAATACTTGTATGATCCTGCTGAAAGGCACGTTCTCCTTTGCTGTCCGTACCACTAAGTGCAGGAAAGTGTTACAGGCTCAAACTAGGAAGTTTACTTTTCTCGTCGTTTCTGTTTTTGCACAATGTTCTAGTTTACAGCTCATGTTTCCTCTACTGACATATACAGAACTTATGTCATGTCTGGAAGTACAGCCAGATTGGTTTTTTCTGTCACCATCTCAACTAGCATGCATCTGCTTTTTATATCTAAAGTTTACATGCATGAATGCAGAATTTTTTATTTTTTTTTTTGCCTACTGTTCTGGACTTTAGTCTTCACGCCAAAACTTTTTGAAACAACCATCACACATAACAACATAAAATGGCAGGTCTGCAACTTCAAGGACAGTGCAATATTTTTTACAGCAGTAGGACCAAGAGATGTGTTGGTCATCCTACTTGACAGCGAGCAAGGAAAATAGAAAATGGCCACTTAAAACACTTTGTGGAGAATTTAAAAAAAAAAAAAAATTAAAAAAAAAAAAAATCTAAGCAAACCTGGGAATGCATGATAGTGAAGACAACCTTGAAAACACTCTTATTAGATATAATCAAGTTTATTTAAATGTATTAAACTTTTATTTTAATAAATAATTAATATTGACATATTACATCCCAGCTAATGCCAGCTCAGCACACGACAAAGGAACCAGTACTACAGGCCACAGGACACTTGCAGACTCCCTTATAAAACTGAAGCAACTGTTTTTCTAAGGTAACGTCCCACCCGTGAAATATAACTTTAGTTTCACCTACCTGGGGCATATTTGCAGATAAAATTGTGCTTCATGTTGCATCTATCATCATTCCACTGATAAAGGTACGGCCCTCCCAGACCAGGGTTTGCAGTTGGCTGATGATACATCACCACACACGCTTCACTTCCACAGGAAGGCTCATCTGTATACCAATTTCTAGTGGTACACAAAGACAAAGTTTCAACTTTTGAAGGTAAGGTTCATCAGGATGCTAAAAGAATTGACAACAATGAAGATATATGAACCCAAACATTCCCATCCTCTTCAAAGATATGCTGCATTTCCCACAACATCTCTGTGAGAAAAGCTTGAGGCCCAAACTCCACATCTCTGGATCCTAAAAAAAAATGTGATCAGTCAAAGCACCTGCGCAGAAATAAAACCCCACTGTTACGCTTTCCTTCCTGTTTGACTCTTAATTTTCCCCTTGAGTTCTCTGAGTTGTTGCTACTCTGCCCTTTAGCTTAATCGGGAAATGAAGGGCTTTTCAAAAAGAGTAGAAACAGAACAATTCACTCTAAATAACATGCATTCATTTACTTGGTGGCCGGCTCCCTGATTTGAGGTGGCCAGTCTTCAAGAATCTGCCTGCCTGCTTTTACATCACATCCTAAAGATCCTATGTGTGGTAGGACAAACCTTCAAAAGCCATACAGGGACAAACTCACTCAATAGGAGCAAAGAAAATTGGAGGCTGAAGCCACACTATGCCACCCTTTCACAGCTTCAAATTCAAAACCCAGGTTCCCAGCTCGCCTTTTCTGGAGAAGTTAAGGAACGACACTACTAACTTCACAAGACAGCAAGTCTTCAAACTTCTTTCTAGAAGACTTGGCTCACTGGGCGTTTTAATCTCCATTTCCTTTCCACAAACACTTCTCAATACTCAGCTTTACAGACTTACCTGAAGGGTGAAATACTTCCATCAGCCCACTGGTAGAGGTCGGGGCAAGCACCTGACGTGGCTAGTCCATCACCACTTCTCCACAGCCCAATCCAGAAATCACCATCCGAAATCCCAGAGCCTGATTTAGTGAGGTTCTGTAACATGTTTTCTATTAGTTGCTGCTCAGCTTCACTTTCCAAGCTCAGTAAAGCCCCACCATCCATTTCACAAGCTTGGCGAGCCTCCTGAAAGCCCACACGTCTAGACAAGTCCTGGAAATAGGCTAACTTGTAACACGAACGCTTGAAGGCACCATAGCACACTTTTTGACCTGAAAAATAAAACCATGAGTGTTTAGAGTACAGTAATGAATAGCAAAACTGCCAAAAAAAAAAAAAAATGGCACATGATACATATGCTGATGGAGGCCAGGAGATTTTTTTGTCTGAAAGGATTCATGGTGATACACTGGCACCACTGAAACCCTTTCCTCTAATTTAAATTGTGAATATCACAGTTCATGAGAACCCATGGCTTCCTTCCCAAGGCCTGTGAAACTCCAAAACACTGAAGATTCCCACTACCTTCTACAAAAATATTCTCTAATGACTGTACCATCTGGCTCCTCAGTTAAAGTCAGGATCTGTTTGGACAGATACTTAACTACTTCATACTAATGGATGAACTTCACTTTTATTTTGCAATCAAAGGTATTGGATTTTCAAAAAAAAATTACTAAAATTCTCAATTTTAGTGGCAAGAAGCAGCTAGGAATTTTTTAATCCCACTCTTAAGCAAATCCTTTAGCTTTGAACATGACTATTCTGTTTTACCCTACAAAAAATTAATTTGTCACTGGAAAACAGCAATCACATCCTACAAATTAAGTTGTACTTCTGCTTTTTTAAGCCAGTGTTTTTCTATACACAAAGAAAAAAAAAAAAGTAAACAGAAATGCCTACAAGTTATAATAAAGTTCATTCTTCTTGCTTTAGTGCTGTTTCATTTTCTCATTTAATAAGTACCATTATTGCTATAGCAGATTCCATATAGCACAAAAGCTGACTGAAGACACCTCTTTATTTGCAGAGTGCACAATTTCAAGAATTTGCAGAGAAGAAGCAGGCTGTATCAAAGCTGCATAAAACAAAAAGAGGAATAGCTCTTGACTTTTAGCTAAATCTGAAAATAACTGTTTTGGGTTTTTTTGGGGGGGAATCATTTTGTTGTGGAAAGCTAAATTATGGGGACAGTAGGGTTATACTATGCTTAGCTTTCTAGGGTTTCCCAAAACTCTGAAAACTTCTCTTTATGATATCCTGTTAAAGTTCATCCTGGAGAGGGACTGTCAGCAAGAAGCATCTTTGCAGTTCATTCTTATTTGGCAGACAGACTTCTGAAAATTCAGTTATTTATCAATAGTTAATCTACCAAAATAGTGCAAAACCAAGAATAGTTCAACAAAAAGAACAAACTAGTTCCACAGATATTCATGGTGGAAAAAGCCAGGCTCGAAGACCAGGAAGAAAGCACCTATTTGGACTTTCTCAGATAACATCCTGGCAACAATGTGTGTGTCCCAATTCCCTTCCTGCCTTTTCCCTTTATGCATACAGGTTGAGAGCTTCACTATCAATCAATGCAGTAAGAGCCACAGTCCTAACTGGGCAATGGTGATGAAGAACTGAGGGGCAGACTCTTTGATAGAGATGCATACAAAATAAAGGGCTTATTCCTAAGACTTCCTTGAACAGAGATTAAAAAAAAAGCCCCAGTTACCAAAGTAACAAAGTGTTAACTCTAAGTGCTCAAAAGTAGGAAGTGCAAGGATAGAAGCTGCATGCGAAATCCCACCTCATTCCCCTAGTCAATACTGCAATTAAAATTTTGTTAAGTTTAATTAATTTTGATCAATTTTTCCCAGGAACTCTGTTCTCACTGACAGGATCAAGTGCACAGGGAAGGAGGGGCTGATCAGCATTTTGACCCTCATCACTGCATGAGTGACAATGGCTTATTTCCAGAGTACACATATGGATTTAACAGCACAAACATCCAAAGGCTAGCACTGGATTATGTGGGACACTAATCACTTACAAGGAAAATTGATCACACCTTTCCCTGTAGCTGAAGATTGGATTCCAAGCATTAATTCAAGATGTATATGCCAACTTGGGGAGAGTTCATTATTTATTGTCTTGTCTTTTTTTTGTTTTCCCAGACTATTTTCAGAAATAAACTCTTCTATGATTCCTTTCATTCTGTGTACATACTCTTCCTTGATACTAAGTAATAAATTATGAGCAAATCCAGATATCAAAATATTCCAGTCAGTTTCAGTCCTGTGGGAATGTTCAACTAACTGAGATGATTGGGTTGACTACCACGGATCTCAATTCCTGTGGTGTGCCTCCCTTTCATGGAAAATAGCTAACTCTCAATCTATAATACACACATCCAGTTCCCATCCCTATCTATTTCTCAGGTGGTTTGAAGTGCCCCCTTCACTCTGTTCTCATGCACAACCTCTCCTCTGCGGCTCTCCAAAAACCTGAATCAAATAACCTTCCTAGCACAACAAACAGGTCCTTGCTGACTACCTGGCTAAAGCTTCTTCAGGGTATTCAACTCCCAGTCAGCTGCTGCACAGAGACTTATGTGGCTTAATAGAATCATTTAAGTTGGAAAAGACCTTTAAGATCAGTGTCATTGAGTCATGGCAAGTGCTGTTTCTGAGCCCCTATAAGGATGCCAGTGTTATTGTCGATGTTTGTGCAGTGTTAAATAGCTCTAAAATCAAGTTTTATAAGGTGAAGAAATTGAACAAGTGAAAATTTGCATGTAATCCATCTCCTACATTCCTGCTCTTTCATTTGTTGCTCTCTATACCTGTGACAAAAGAAATTATTTCCTCCTTACAGGCTGATCAATTCTGGAAGACTATAATTCTAGAAATCAACAGAGAAAACCACAAGGCACCAAGATAAAATTGGCATTAAGACCCATAGACTCCTACAGTGAGAATGAAGTCTATGATGCAGAGTAGTAAGCTTTCTGCACGTAGTTGTGAATTTCTCTTGTTCTAGTTAATTTAATCGCTGTGTTTAAGCAGCGACCGGCTCTGAATCTTTTCTTTCGTCTTTTAAAGAGGACTTTGAACCAGCTTCTCTGTGGCAGACAAATGTGTTAATGGAAATCTGCAGTTATGCCTTAATAGTTGACAAGTCAGTTGACAGTTTAGTGCTCTTCTAGGAGCACACTGAGATGTCAGGTTTTTAAGCTTCAGTTTTTACCACTCTCTCTCAGATAATTTCTGAACTACAAAGCACAAACAATTTACCAGTGAAAAATGAAGAATGGACCACATTGTACAGCAGACAAGATAAGCATGGAAACATTAACTACGTGTTATTTTACCTTACTCTAACATCTTTGCAACAAAGAGTCCCGGGTTAATTTTAAAGCAACCTTTTGCAATTTCAGCTACATAAATTGAATTCCAATTTTTCTGTCACAATTGAATAGAAACCAGATTTTTAAGCAAGACTATTGGAACAAATCACATTAAGATACTATGCAATATGAACAAATAGAGGCAATTTAGGCATTTACAACCCTTCCACGAGATCTGCCATGTGATACTTGAGGGATGAAAGAGAACACAAAGGAAAACATTGTGTCACCACATGGTGCCCAGAAAGTAAAAAAAAGAAGAGCACGTTATTGTATTTGGTCCTTCCTTTAGTGTAAGACTGAAGATCTAACTAATTTAATAATACCTGAGAACTAATTCTTACACTTTTTCCCTACAAATACTCAGACAAATTAGGGTTTCAGCCAACTCTGCCTCCAGATGTGAAGGTGGAATGCTTACATACTGTCTTTCATTAAGTGCATGCAGCTCCTCAATCCTTGAGGAACCTTTCCTCACTCAAGCAAAACAGTCCACAACCTGGTCAGAAGAAGGAACAGACACAAGCAAAACACACAACTCGGCTCGGTGTCACTCCTTACCTTTCCCTCAACAATTGCTTCCTTGCCTGTTGAGGGAAGAGCTCTGTGTTGCAGTAACTACTTACAGACAAAAGACTGTTTTTCACTTTTTTCCCCAGTTACAAAAGTGCAAGATTAGGTGTTTCCAGTTTCCTTACTGGAAACCTCCAGGTTTGTTCCTTCTACCTCTCCTGCAAACACCAGCCATACAACACAGCTCTGGCCAAATTCTCTCCTCCCATTAGCTGATGACAACAACTGTATACTACTTGCTCTAACAGTCCATTCCCAACCTTATGGACCAGATTTCATCTTGGGATGTCACATAGCAGCTCCATAGTAGAATGTTCTGATATTAACATTAGAACAAAGATAGTTTTTAATTAAATTACTCATTAAAACATTTCTCTAGATAATTCTGCAAGGAAAAAGAAATCTCCTTCAAGAAAAAGAGAAAGAAGCAAATCCTCAGCTGGTATTTCAATCAATTATCTCACCATTATGTGTTAATAATGATGTTTCATTAAATAGAAATAATAGGTTTCTTGATTCCTGTCATGACAGAAGTTAAGTGTCATTTAGAAGTAAAATTCTTGAAAAAATACTTAGGTCAAAGATTCCTCTCCCTAAGAGCATCAGGATTAGTACTAAACCTCAGTGGGCCCATGAGTGGCACAAAGATTATTTTGAATAACACATTGTTACTGGAGTCTTTGAAGAACATGAGGTAGAAGATAAGCTCTCTGCTGGCAAATCCCACCTCTCTTCCTTGTGAGCCTCACAAAGTAATCTACACTCCAGGGCCTCCTATCATTAGCAAGCACCTAGATTAGTGGGAAGCAGCCACTGCATGTGCACAGCACATGAGAAGAGATGAAAAGGAATGCACAAAGCCTGAGATAGTAAAGTCCATTTTGTTTTCATAATGTGACTTTTTCTTCTCAAGATAATGGATTCAACAGAAAACATAGAAGGACACTTGGTAGAAAGCAATGTGACATTTTTAACACTAAACCAGAGCAGCATGAGGCTGATGGAGATCTCTGAAAATAAAGTGACAAAATAAAGACATGAGGACTTGTGTGCAAGTGATAATGAAATAGCAAAACAGAATTATGTACAAATTAAATAAAATATTCCACTGGTTAGATAATATTTCTCTGATTATGTTATGAAGACTACTTAGTCTTGAGCTTGCATGAGCATAGTGACCGCAGGGACTGGATAACACTGGGCACAACCTGTTTTCACGTGTCACAGGGTGCTCCCTGCCAAGCCCCAGTAATGCACTTCAAAATGTGGTCAGTAAGAGCCTAAAAGGTATTAGATACCCCTAATCACATTTTGGATCAAAGCTGATGCAGTTTGTCAAATGATCTTTGTATCACCCAGTCAGATTTTGATTGGGTTCAGCTGCTGGTCATGTTTTGCTGTATTATGTTACTGCTGTTGATGTTTTACTGCATCATATTTGTGTCCAGTCACTGAATTGAATAATTTTTATGATTCATATTACTCTTTAAAAAAATACTGTGATAACATTTCATAATTACATTCTGTCTTCATTTATGATAGAAGCAAATTGCCTTCTTCTTTCCCAAAGTTTGTAATGCTGACACACATTCTCTAGGTGAGTCAGTATTCAAATCACTGATATTTCTCAACTTGTGAGCAGCGTAAAGAATTCATGTTCTCATAAATTTGCCATTCAAATGCAAACTCCTGTACAGATCACACACCAGTCTGTATCCATATTAATATTTTCATAGCCATCTCTTCAATACCTTAGTAGGCATTTTTTCCTCCAACCCTCCTAATAACCAAGTCTGCAGAGAGAAAAGGCACCCATGACTGATTTACTCTTTTTGTGGATTAGGGGTTACGCCTAATTGTCATCATACGGTTTTTCTTAAATGATTTTTCTAATGTGAAAAACTTCCAATGTTTCCAAGTAATTTTCAATGGCTTGTATAAAATAACTGAGAGCCATATTTGCCTCTCTACTAGCTGTACTAGATATGTGTACAAGGAGACACTTTGTATGCATCATATCAGCACCAAGAGCATGTAGACAATGGTGGCTTACTGGAGGCTGGCCTCAACCTCTCTTAGGTAAAACTCATCTATTAGCCAGACTTCTTACAATACCTTTTCTAATGGAGTTTCTTTCTTGATAAACTCTTGGTCATTAATATATAAAAATTATAGATGTATGGAGAGCATGTATAAAATGATCAATAAAAGGCTAATTCTTTCTATACTCAAACATGGGCCAAATCTATCTTTAGTCATTAACTATCTCGTATCTCGTGGATTGATAAAGATGATACTAGAGGTCCTCAGACCGAAGCCAAAAAGCCTTCTCTTTGCAAATCTTGCAAAGTGAAATAACAGGGGCAATAGAAGTTCTAAGTAAAAAGAAAGGACAGTTTCATACCATTCATACAGAGATTAGTACAGTTACGCAGAATATGAAATTAAGCAAGAAGCATGTGTCCCAATCCAGTCTCTATTTTCTCTTTTACCATGGTAAGTGATTTTCAGTTCATTTATTGCTGAAATTGGGTTTTCATCTGCATGTTTTCCTTAAGTAGTTGAGCTATCCTTGTGCACTTTTGGGGGCCGGGACCTGTTATTTTTGAATAACAACTGCTCTCAATAGACCCACGAAGCCAAAGGAGACAATCCATTTGTAAAGGAGCATTATGCAGTGCTGATTTAAATATTACTTACCACCAACACCTGGAGTTTGCCATCTGACTGAATACAAATGCAATCAAATTCAATCTGATAGCTTCCCTTCATATTGCAGCCAGATTGCTGGTTGTTAAAAATATACAAATGAACACTTGTGTTAACATTATTTTTGGGGAGGTTTATCAAAGCCTCTATGTGTTCAGAACCTGCACTGCTCTACATCTTGGGAAGGTGCAAGGTAGGATCCTTAGTCCTGCAAAACATTTTTTATTGGGTTCAAAAAATGCTGGGAGAATTTGTTTTTCCCAGAGCAGATTAAAGGTTTGTCTGGATTTTCAAATCAGTGATGTGGTGTTTCAGAAACAGAGTTGCTCTTGATGTACTGGGAATTGGAATAAAAGCTGCCATCTTCACAAAACAGTGAAAGGCTTATTGACTCATTTCACAAAGAAAATAACACAAATTTATTCCTTATAGTTAGCTTCTCGATCCTGGCACACACAGCAAGGATCTTAGGCCACTGATAAAGGAGTTGTAGATAAGTAGTTTGATATCTAAATCTCATTAGAAGCTAATCAACACTTTACCCTCCATAATTACCACTGCAGGAAAACATAGGATTACAATTATGTAAATCAATATAGAGTGTCTTCAACTTGAAAAAAAATATCAATTTTTATGAAAAGGTTTTAGTCTGGTTCAGATCATAATTCAGTGTCAAAAAGAAAAAATCTATCCAGAATTTCTCAAAAAGTATTTCTTCCCCCCACCCTCACCCCCTTGGTCAAATCATTAAAGCCCTGACAGCTTTCCTTTCTTCTAAATGAAACATACCTTCTTTTTGGCATCAACTCTGTTTCAGATATATAACACATCATAAATTTAAAGCATGAAATCCATTTAGATTTTCCTGTAATAATTATTTCCCTCTCTTCTGATCATGTGAACTTTACAGGTATATATCAGGGTGATCATGGCAGGCAGCCACTTGCTTCTACAAGGGGCCAGCACACAGCTGCACTGTCCTGAGGGTTCACACCAAGTGCTAACTTAGCAGTTAAGACAACCACCTGCAACCTGCCTTCTCTTTTCCTGTATTAAGGAGGAACAGAGATCGGTGTCAGACCTGTATTTCCCCCCTGTCTGCTTTTGGGAGGTCCAGCAACACTGTCACTGTGAGCAATGCAGGCTCTTTGGCATCACCAGGCACAATGATGACAATGCACTTAGAAACTCAGTGCTGGCACCCAGAGAGGATCTGCTTGCACTTCAAGTGGTACAATCTGCATCTGATCAACCAGCAATGAGAACATCACCATGACCATAGGACACAGAGCATAAACACTTTATTTCACAACATATACTCAGGACTTCAGTTCTCCTAAAAATGAATCGAGTCTGTTAAAAAATACAATTTTACTCAAAGAATAACACTCTTCATTGGTACAAATAACCCTATTTGTTTCCACAGACACAGGTAAACCAGTGATAATACCCATGTGTCAATGGACTCTATTTGAACTTACTAAAAAGGCAAAGAAATATGGTGTGTTTGAAAGATCTACACATCTACAAGCCTGCTCCAGGATGTAGATTATTTATCCAGAACTTAAACACTCACTGATAAGCTCTTAGCACTGTTTTTACTACATTGTTTTCTTTTCTACTTAAAAGTCTTATAAACACATGCTAACATCATAATTTTTTTTATATATCATTGCCTAAAGGCACAGCAAGCATTCCAGCATTTCAGCTGTTATATTAAAAAAGCATAAATATTCACAAGACTGGCCCAGAGCAGCTGCGGATGCCCCATCCTGGGATGTGTTTAAGGCCATCTAAGGTGGGACTCTGAGCACCTTGGTCTAATGGAAGCTGAGGTCTGTCCATGGCAGGGCAGTTGGAACAAGGTGATCTTTAAGATCCCTTTCAACCAATTTTATGATTCAAATTAAGTTCTTTCATCAATAGCTTCCTGTGCAGTCACAAAGCCCAGATCAGATTGCCCTGAAACTTTAAAGGCAGACATACAAAGGCAGGTGAGAAGTTGTTATTAACATAGAATAGATGTAACAAAACCTGTAGAACCTGAATGTCTTAAGTATGTGTTCCAGCCTAGTGAGGCAGGGAATAGTAATTTCCTCCTGTTCCAAAACAGCAGACATTTTCACAAATACCCCAGTTTATATAAATCAGTAGGTTCCCTCAACAGGTTTTCTCCTAGGCATAAATTTAAGAGTTTCTGCTCATGGCTCATTTCTTATTTTTGCCCATAGAAGGAAATAGTTCATAAATCTTTAGTCCTACAATATCCTTCAGTTGAAAGAGACCCCCAAGGATCATCAAGTCCAACTCCTGGCCCTGGACAGGATACCCCAAGAGTCACACCGTGTGCCTCAGAGCATTGTCTAAATGCTTCTTGAGCTCTGGCAGAGAATGGCTGCTGTGACCTCGGCCCTGGGAAGCCTGTTCCAGTGTTCAACCACCCTCTGAGGGAAGAACTTTTGCCTAATATTCAACTTAAATCTCATATGGTCAACAGATTTGTCTTATATCAACTAAATGAAGAAAAAGAGGGGAAAAAAGAAAATTTCCCAATTATTTTTCAGAGCAAGCATCATCCATTCTCACTCTTTCAGTGAAATTTGAATGCCTTTTTTCAAACAAATGTATTTTCATGGATTCGTTACCAAAATACCTGTATTTTCTATAGAGTTAATATATATACAGATACAAAATTATATTAATTCCCTAGATTTATAGACTTAAGAGTTTCCTAGAGTGCGACACACAACATGCATCTCAGTACAAGAGTGCAGAATGTCTTTTTTTGCAGCAGTTCCACAACTAAAAGAAGAGTCAGCAGGCAAATCCTTGCTCATTCACCTTCTCCTAAGAGTGGGAAAAGTCAATCCACATGGAATCCTAGAACTGGTGACAGTTCACTTAAAGCAAAAATAGAATGGAAATTTAAGAGCAAGAGAAATACATTAGAATATTATAAGGGATAATTTACACGAAAAGTCAAATATAGGTAAAACATGACTGATTAATTCACATTACACATACACAGGCCTGTATGTGAAGAAACTGTTGAGATATAGTGGGATCCATATCACCAAACTTCAGTTATTCCCAAAGTACCTGTCCATATCTAAACTGGCTCACTGACCTCACTGTGTAGACAACTGAATGAAACAGGCATTTTTAGGGTGTTATCTGTGGCATTTTCAAGATCTAAAGCAAAATCAAATTAGCACCACTACAAAAATACCATTCTTTTCCCTTCACTGCTTATAAAGCCTTATAGGAGCCTAATAAAGAGTCATTAGCTGGACACCGCAGCTACACTTCGATTTAGACAGAGCCAGGCCACCTGTTTAGTTAGGCCTCATTTCTTAATATTCTTGGAACTCAAGGTCCTGCTGACTCTCAGTGGTGGGAGTAGGGACTTCTCCAGCAAGAGACTCAATTTCCAACTAGTGAGTGACAGGTATGACTATGGCATTAGAGTATGGCAATTACTATCAAATCATTGTTTCATCTTACTTATTTTATATTAACACTATACAGTCTTTTCTGATCCATCAGATTTCCAAAGAGAAAGACATGAGAAATAGTTTCAGCAAAAGAGTGCTGTAGAGATCCCTTTTTGAGCCAAAGCACGTTCTCATGCAAACATGTGATAATCAAGAAGTTTGATCTATACAGTAAGAGACCTGAACTACACAGAATTAAAGTCAAGGTAGAGAACATGACTTAAACAAGAAAAGAGATATTTTTGCACCTGGCTGCTGTATTGGGACAGCACACCTGCCCTGTCTCACTGGGAGCAAAAAAAGCCACGTGAAAGACAAGCAGATTATCTCCACCATGCCACACATTATTTACCATAGCTCCCTTCATGGTAGGTATTTCCTCTTGAGCTCTTCAGCCAAGGGGAGTACTGGGGCTTGATAATCACGAGTCTGAGAATTGCAATGCCTTCCTCTATTTTTGAAAAAGATGTCATGGGGGAAAAGCTGTATTCCCAAAAAAAAAGTAGCATGCTCACCTCAGGCACAGCAGGAGACTTTTCCATCCCTTAGCCTCTGAGCAGAACCACAATTTTGCCAACCTGCATAGCAGGGTAAGCTTAGCTGGGTTGATAAAGGGGAAGTCACTTCTAATGCAGAAATTTGACTCCTGAAACTGATTTAAGTACTTTGGTATTTCTAAACTGCTCTGTAAGAACTCATCCACCATCACACCTCTCCCATTATCAAAACTGAGTTCTCATTCCACAGGGTATTGTGAAATTTCTTGGTGAGGAGCAAGGTGTTTTTAATAGAAATAGGTATTACATCCAACAGTCACTACCTAATTTCACTTTAAGTGCCCAGGTTACTGATTTGTCCACAAGATACTGCTCAGAAAAGATGGATAAGGAGAGGAATTGATATAGGAGTTTAAGGAAGTTAAAGTCCAGCTTCTCCTGCAGTTCTTCAAGTTTCAGGTTTAGTGATTATAGAGATCTACAACTGAGCAAAAAAAATCTTGTACCATGAGGGCAAGCATGTGCATTAAAACCTTTTCTGGTGTGGAACTGAATGCTGGGTATGCACAATAAAATGTGTTTGATACACACCTGCTGCACAGGCATCCTGTAGACAAGACAGGCAGTGGCTTTTTTTAGGTTATACTTTTTCAAATTCTGAGCTACAATTGAAGTTTTAAATTAACAGTTCATGTCAAAGAAAAATTAAAACCTCACAGTAGAAGGTTTCATCTACAGAAAATACTTGAAATCTGACGGAAAAAACTCAGGTGTAATAAGTAGGCCAAGTCATTAATTAAATTAAATTACTTAATTCCTCAACTCTAACTCTTTTGAGAATCGGTTTGCTATCTCTATTCCATACCCAATGAAGATACTTTTTCATTTTCTTACCTTACAGTACTTTATGTCCAACTCAAATCTGACCATAAACTGTGTGGATGAACTTCCTTAAAGGTTTCTGAAGCAAATAAGTGTGTAGTTTAGGGGCAACTCTTATTTCATTACTCTCCAAATGTTTTTCCTCATTTAGTGTTTTATAAACACAAATACTTCTACCCAAAATAGAGACATAATGCTTTAAAATACTGCATCAGTATTTAATCTATTAATGTATAGCAATGGCAAAGAAGAAAATTTAAAAAGCCCTAGAAATAAAAGTAGACAGCAAACAGCAGTCATTAAACTATAACATCTATGATTAATACATAGGTTGTTAAATGATTAGCAATAAGTTTAGCTTGCATCTCTCCTGCCCAATAGATACTTAAAGTAATTGCATCTCTGCAAACTGCATTATCATCACTTCATGTTCCTTATGATGTCATGGGACAGCAAGGCAGACTCAGCACTTTCTCCTGAGCCTGCTTTGTTTTGGTTTTTTTTGCTTTAAGAATCAATTCTCTGGCAACACTAGATAGTCTGACATGGAGACTGAGCACTGCTCACAAATCATCAGTCTAACTATAATAAGAATTACAAAGCATTTGTCTTACTGCTCTGCAAAACTTCCCAAATTAAAGATGACAAAGAAATAACACCTAAATACGAATTTTATGCTAACAATAGTTTTAATTATATTCTAGGAAAATTAACGTACTTGGAAGGAGGAACAAAAACCCCTTACTTAAGGATATGGCATTCTGAAAAGGCAGGACCTTCCTTCTCTGCCCTTTTGACACTGGGGTCAATAATTGCAAATTTGCAATTATTGCCAGGTCTGCTGAAAACTTACTGCAGTAAATGGGACTCTTTCCACCAGATCCAACCAGTGCTCAAGTCATCTGCACAAACAGCTTCTATGTGAGTGATAAGAATAATGTATTTATTTGGAATGATAACGGCGAGATTTCCAATTGTTCCAGATTATTTATCAAGACTGAAGTTTAAATTAGCAATTTTTTAGGAACAGGTCTATTTAAGATATAGACTTATGAAGTCAAGCTCGTTTAAGCACAAACTGTTGGTTCTTACACAAGAGAGAGAAGCTGGATGGGAGCCAGGTGCAGCACATACTGCCCAATTACTCAACAGCACTACTCCTTGTCTGAAAAAGTGTCAGCTACTAGTACTAGACCCACTCCTGTGCATGTGCCAGGATAGGGGTGTGGTCCTCTAGAAGCAGGGGGGAAAAAAGGCAGTGCATTAGAGTATCTGGCAGAATCATACTACATATTTGGCCGTTATTATCTAGGGAATCTTTTACTAATGAATACAACTTCAGCTCATAAACAAATAGAACATAAATTTGTAAATGCCTTCAAATCCCCACCTGTCTTCTACCAGACAAGTATTAGCTGCATAACACATTGACACGAGGCTTGTTATAGCTTTGAAATGCTTTGTGGAACTATGGGGCAGAGCCTGTACTCTTTCAAAATCCCAAAGACTCATATGCATCTAGAAACAGTTTGACTCAGCATTACACATCACACATTGTTTTAAAAGCTGAACCTCTGCTCAGTTTGCTACTTCTAACTGAATCACAAAAGTTTCAGCTTGAAGATTAAAGGACTAGTTTCCTCTGTTACACATGAACTCCTACACTGAGACTACTAAGGCAAAATGCATCTTTTGGATTATTAATCTTCATTATTCCTTAAAAACAAAGTGTTACATGGCATCCATAGAAATTGTTATACAAAGAGCTTTGATGCATCACATAAACCAGGACAATTCACATTATAATAGAGGTAGATGAAGTATTTCAGGGCAGTCTTCAGGCAAGCAACCCTTTTCAAAGTGTTGGAAGTGCTGTTACTTAGCTATTATTTCCTGAGGATACTGTTTCACAGAAAGCCCAACAGCACATCCCAGTTCTGCACATGAACATGCTTCAAATACAACACAATCAAAGCAGTCAGTGACTGCACTCCACCAGCAGCAAAGAAAGTTACCCAAATTCAGCAATCAAATGTCTCCCACAAAAAAAAAAAAAAAAAAAGGTTTTCTTGACATGCTACTGTCACAGCCGCTGAAACAATTGTATACAAATAATACATGTTGATGCGGAATCAGTTCATAACAAGAGATGTTCTTACCTATATATACACAGAGATTTACATACATAACTTGTTAGCAAGCACAGTTGAATGTGTAAATCTTTTGTTTCCAGGTAAATGCATGGATGTGCTGGCACATGCAACGTGCCTCCAAGAGCCTATTAGCTCTAGTTTGGGGGATCTGAGACGAAGCACAATATAAAATAGCCATTTCATTAAATTTAGCAGCTTCTCAGCACGTGCACCTGTATACTGGAAACATACAGTGTGAGCCTAGAGTTCTTAAATTAAACCTAAACTCTAATGTTAGATATAGATTTCCGAAGTAGTGCCTTCCCTTTTGCTCAGAGTCGTGGGTGCACCCACACATTACAAAACTATGCATCAAGCTCTCAAATGTTTGCTTTTCCCTCCTGCCAATATTACAAAGAACAACGCCGTACAGATGCCCACAAAACTCAACGCACAGCTGTCCCCCGGGAAGATGCTGTAGCGAGCACATGCCCCATCTTTTTAAACAACTCCAAAGGAGCTGGAGCTCGCCCGCAATTAAGCGGCTCTAACACTTCGGGGCTGGAACTGGCTCCAGGTTGCCGCAGGAGCCAGCACACCCAGCCCTGGAACTGTTTCCAGCCCAGCCGGGTGCGCAGCCCTGGGACCGGCTCCCGCAGCGGCACCGCGGCCGGGCAGGTGCGCCCGGGATGCGCTTCCAGCGCTCGCCAACAACACGCGGCTGCTTCAACCAGCGGGCTCCGTCCCACGTCTTCCCCTCGTGATTCCCCGGTCCTGCGAGCGCCGGATTCCCGCACCGCACTCACCGCTGAGGACGCGCCCGGCCAGCCCCCCGGCCCCGCACAGCACGGCTGCCGCCAGCACAGCCGCCAGCCCCAGCCCTCCGGCGGCTCCCATAGCCGTGTCCCGCTGTCGGCTCCCTCCGAGACGCGCTCCGGGCAGGGCGATATTCGCCAGAAAAGCAGATCCGTACACCCAACACTGCCACTGCCCACCGCCGGCTCCCCTCCGTCCGCCGCCTTGCCTTTATCTGCTCCCCCCACCGAGGGACCGCCCCCGCACCGCCCCCAGACCCTGCCCCAGGCGCAGCCCCAACCCTTTCCCCAGCCCCAACCCCTACCNNNCCCCAGTCCCAACCCCAACCCCTTCTCCAGCCCCGCCATGCCTCTGCCCCTACCCCAGCCCTTCCAGCCCCAGCCCTTCCAGCCCCAGTCCCATCCCCTCCAGCCCCTCTGCCCCATCCCTCTGTACCGGAGCGGTACCGCACAGGTACCCGGACAGCAGCACAGGTGCCCGCCGTGCGGCCCGATGCTCTCTGCGCTGGAGGCCGTCGGGGCGGCGCATCCTTCCAAGCCCAGGCTGCAGAGTCACTCGGGGTTAGTCACTGTCCCACGGGCAGGTGTGTGTGGTCCAGACCCAGATCAGTCTGGATTTCCTATCTGCTAAAGTCTCTAAGGACCTTCCTGATCTGTGTTGTCCGTAGCAAGAATAAAAATGTCTTGTTGCCAGCTTGAAAATGGGGAAGTGTATATCCACATGTGCAGGTATATTCCTGGAAAGCATCTATATACACTGGAATACACAGTATATATACTATGAAGTCTCCTTTTCTCACTGTCCTAGAAGATACATTAGTCAAATTCACATCACTCTGAAAACACATTGGTCATTCTCTGGACCTCTTCAAAGAACCACCTTAAAGACACGTTTGCTCTCCAGAGTCATGTTGAGGTTTTTTGCACAAATAGACTTTGTATATTTCTGTGATTACTTGTGTATTTGTGAATGCTTTGATTTTAAATGAGATAGATCATTACAGATGTATTTAAAGGACATCTTGTATGCAAATTGTTTGATGGTTTGCCAGTCAGCTTCATCTTTCTCAGAACTCAACTAGAGATCATATTAATTTATATGGCATATTGGTAAGTCATTTTCCCTTTGGAAGTTTATAGCCAGGTTTTGAAGTCAATACATCTCAGATTACTATGGATTTTAAAACGCTTGATGGATTCTTAGCTGCCTTAAAGTTCCCTGGGATCAGTTTTTTACTGTAAAAAAACCAACCAAACAAACAAAAACCCCAAGCTTTAAGTTTATAAGTAGCAATGGAAGATTATTTCAAGTACTGCTGTGTTTTGCTACCAACTTTTTCCATTTAATAGCAGAGCTATTTGTTTGTTTGACTGATACAGATTTTTTTTCTAGGTAGATTTTTGCTTCCAGTTAATAACTAATTTTCCTCTGCATCTGTAGGTAGGTTGAGCTGTGATCATAGTGAACAACACATTCAGAAATGGAAAAGTTACATTGAATCTCCATGGCATCTGAGATTCAACCTTTCCAATATGTAAAGCTGATGGTTTGCAGAAAAAGAAGAGCATGATCAAAACCTACGGTGAATAACATGAGGGAGTTAAGGTTACTTTAAATTATCTTGGATCTCAAGTGATGCCCAGCCCAGGAGTTGGGAAAAATTGGAAAGACATTGCAAGCCTTCCAGAATGTAGTCTCTTGCTGTCTCAGAAATTAGATATAGACAGTAAGGGACAAATCTTTCTAAACTGTGGTGGAAATCGTCTATTGAATACCAGCCATAGATACTGAAAAAGCTTTCTTTTTCTTACACCTTTGCAGACTTTGTTGGGTTGCTGGCCCCCATAGTCACTTCAAAATGAAATAGGTGTATATTTGCACAGATAAAGAAAGTCTCCAGGTATCCACACCATCTCTTTTACAATAGAATTAACAGCATGCAAAGAAAAACAGAACAAATTCTGTCTTTAGTAAATTATGCATCACCTTTCTGATATGTTTTATGCTGGTTAATTAGCCAAATTTGGTTATGCAGTGATCACTTCTGGCATTCTGCTGATCTTTGTTGCACAGCTCATCACACAAGTCTCCTGGGGGGGGTGGGGCTAGAGGGGAAGTAATTTCAGTTGCATTGCAACCAAACTGCGTTTTCATAATTAGCTGCAGAAACTTTCCAGGCTTCTGTTCATCTTAGTTGCAGCCACTTGCTGCTTTCTTTCCTGCAGAAAGAAAATACAGAGCACTGTGACACTGCATCAGGGCAGCTTTCCTTGCAGTGCCAATTCACACCAGCCAAGAAGCTGCTTATTAATCCCTCTCCTTCTCCCTGTCCCTTTCATAGCTGAAGTAGGTTCCCTTTTTTTCCAGGGAATAGCGATTTCACTTTCAGTTAAAAATAATTGCTTCCCAGACATTACAACTACACAATTTGCAATTGTTTGCCTGGGTCTCCTAAAGGATGGAAACAGCACTCATTGCTGGAATCTAGTGTATGGTTTTTATGACATGTTCCCTCTGCTCTTTCATCCACAACACAGGAACATAAAACATGGCAGCATTGTGAAGCAACTGGGCAACATAGAACTTCAACAAATACAGTAATATCATTCTAAATCAAAAGAGTAACAATGCATATGTCACGGTTCTGGTACCCAGAATGTGAATAACATCCACTGCATTGAAAGCTTATAATTATTATAGCTAAATCCTGGTAACATGTATGTGCACGAAACAACTCTTTGAAAGCCAATTGTGTTTGCCACATTTGCCACATTTCAAAGACTTGTTTCCTAATCTGAAGACTTAAAAATTGAAAAGAGAATAGCTTAGCTGAACACGAAGCTTTAAAATGTTGCTATCTTCATATCAGGGCTAGGTACTTTCCTAAGGTAACTTTTAGTCTAAGTCAAATTATTTTTAAAAAATCAAAGAAGAAAATAGGTAAACTAGAGCAATGTTGTTCTATAGGGTATCTAAATCATTTGATAACTTGGTGGTATTTAGCCTAACAGTTTTTGAATAAATACGATCATTAAATGCTGATGTATTTCCCCTTATTGCTTTTTGAACACTTTAAAAAAACAGATTTGGCCAATTTTAAAATATGATTACTATTCAGTATCACTAATCAATTTTCAAGCAAGCCTAGAAGGGGAAAAAAGTAAATTAAGTTGGAACACTTTCTCCTTGGACTTAAGAGGACTTAAGAGTTCCTCTACTTTGCAATTCCTCAAAGTGATAGTGCTCTATACTTTGCTTATATGCAGTGCTGTTAAAAATCCGAGTTACAGCTGTTTGCTGAATTAATTTCTCAGCAATGACTGTTTTGTTTTTAGTTTTCTCACTCATATCTAAAGTTCTCCTGCCATTTGTCCATGAGCTTAGTGTTTGAAGCTGCCCTGATACACAGCTGAAAGCAGGAGAAGAAAGCAATGGCTTGTACATGGGTAATTTATTAAATAACTTTTCTAGAGCTCTATCAATTTGGTATCTCATTGGCTTCCAAAAATGGCTTAAGCTACTTAGCTGCTCCTGCCAATTTTCTTGGGACTATAATGGCATTATATATTTAATGGGATTTTTATTCTGTAGTTATGGAAAACAATTCAGGATTGATGCTAAAAACTTTTGAGAAAATATATGACGCTTTGGAGGATGGAAGTGGTTAGAAGAAATTTAAGCTTCCTTCACCCCTTTTAGCAGTGTCTGAGGTACCATCCACCCAGAAATTTAATGCAAGTCAAAACACACACACACAAAAAAAAAAAAAAAAGAACAGGAGAAAAAAAAGGAAATGTACCATTATTTGGTATTCAAGTGTATTTAAATATTTAAAATACATCTCTAGCCTGCACAATATGGTGTTGCTGCTAAGAAATTCCCAAACTACCTGTGGATTAGGGTCTGCACAGCCGGGGCCAGCAATCCCCTGGTTCTGGTGGCAGCCTTCCCACCTCGTTCTGGGCAGCTCTGTAAGCAGCTAATTCAGCGCTGGCTGGGGAATTGCTGCATCGTGCTGCATTGCACAGCACAGAGCGCCGCTGGGGCTGACGGTCACACCGAGTGCTGCCAAGGAGGACCAAAGTAATTTCATTGCCTTCTATTATAATCCATTTAGATGTAACATATAGCAGAAGTAGCTTTCCAAAAAAAAA
>VXAU01004673.1:244681-255539 GCA_013399695.1 Formicarius rufipectus | reverse complement strand
TTACAAAAAAAAAAAAAAAAAAAAAGAAGAAGAAGAAGAAAGAATATCCTTCTCCAAAGAAGTCACTCTGATTTCATAGAATTAGCACAGAATTATAGAGTGGCTGGGGTTGGAAGGGACCCTAAAGTTCATTTAGTTCCAACCCTCCTGTCATGGGAAAGGGACACCTTTCACTAGACCAGGTTCCTCAGAGCCCCATCCAGCCTGGCCTTGAACACTTCCAGGGATGGGGCATCCATAGCTTCTCTGTCAAATCTGTGCCAGTGTCTTACCACCCTCACAAGGAATAATTTCTCTATCAAATGTAATAAACCTACTCTCTTTCCATTTGAAGCCATTCCCCTGTCATTCCAGGCCCTTGTAAATAGTCTCTCTCCATCTTTCCTGTGGGCTCCCTTCAGGTACCGGAAGGCCACAATTAGGTCACCCCAAAGCCTTCTCTTTTTCAGGATGAACAATCCCAATTCTCTCAGCCTATGCTCACAGCAGAGGTGCTCCATCCCTCTAATTACCTTGGTGGCCTCCTCTGGACTTGCTCTAACAGGTCCTTGTTCTTCCTGTGCTGGGACCCCAGAGCTGGAGGCAACATCTCCATATGTTAATTTAGTAAAAAAAAAACAAAAAAAAAACCACCAAAAACACCAAAATGAAATCCCAGTGGCAACAACAAGCTATGTACAAGGATAAGTGAGGCTGTTATAATAGATAGGACTCAAGTCATCACTGGCTGACTTTTCAGTCATAGTGAGCTCTTAGGGAGATTAAATCCTTCATTGATCTAGGCAATAAATTTAACCATCCTAAAGATTTTTGGAGTGTGCTAGTTCTTTATGAAAACTGTTTGTGTTAGTGCATTAACAAGATCCGAGCTTTTCCTCTCCTCTAGTAAAGGGATAGACCAGATAGAAGTGCAGTATTAAAAGTAAGGTGGACAAGATGAACAGGAAAGCCCTGTTTTAAGTGCAACTATCAAGTAACTTCAAGAGTACATTTTGAGAACTGTTTGATAAACAGCAAATATGCTGCTAAAGAGGTCTCCAGAAAGATACACTTTCATGTCCCTTTTTTATTAACTTTGGGTTACTTGAGGTGAGGCACTTGGATCAAAACTGTCTCAAAGTTTGTTGTGCAAAGGACTGTGTTGAAGACCAGACTATGTTGGGACCAGATCCTCAGCACACCTGACGTCATGAAACCAGTAAATGCTGTTACTCATTTCACTAGACCTTGATCCATTCTGTAGCCATTCAACATCCTCTGCACTCATTGATATAACACTGACACCTGCAGCCAGGGCAGGTGAAATCTGATCTAATGGGAGAGAAGAACCTCACACAGGACCCCACATTGCCCAACTGGCATTTCTGGGTACCTCCTCACCTGCAAACTGTCCTGCCCTTTTACAATATGCAAGCATCTGTCCCCATAACTGTTGGCAATTATACTCTGTGGATGGCATCCTTGAAAATTATATCATAATGAGTATTCTGCTTTTTAAAACATACTTCCTGCATAGTATTATGTGAACAGTAATTAATTCTGGTAGGCTCAGAACAGGATTATGAAACTACTGGCTAGTCTATCTAATCAATTTATTGCTTAAAAAAAAGAAATTAAAAAAAAAAAGAAGAAACAGAAATGGGGAAAAATATTCTGTCCACAAACTAGGTTTGCTTGTGTTGTGAATAAAAATATCAATTCCCCAAGGAGGAAGAGAATTATGTTGCAAGTCTGCTGTAGCACTCATGGTACCAGAGCTAATACAATAATGATTACTCACGTCATCTTTGTGAAATGGAGGAAGAGAGCAAAGGTGAACTAAATGGTCATAAAAGTTCTTGAGTTAGGGAAGGTGCTTTTCTGGGACACAGGCTTCTCTGCATGCTGTGGATTTAATTTTGACAATTTGAAATAGACTTGGTCAGAAAGCAGAATTTTCCCTCTGGAGGAACACTTTTATTTTTCTATCTGCAAGTCCTGAAAGGGTATGTAAATGAGAAGACACAAAACTAATCATTACAATAGCAGCATTGCAATTGTATATATACAGAGGTTTATTTTCATTTCAGATGTGAACAGTAATTCACATTCACTTCTAGTTCATAATGAAAGCAAAGTATTGAACCTGAAATTGAACCTATGCACTGTATCTATGAAGAAAATCAATACAAGTGAACTTTTTCCTTCCAGGAGTGAAGGACCATTTTGAAGCTCCTTCTAAGTGTGCCCTGGAACCACTGCAATGCTGCTGAGGTCCTCAAGGTCTTTTACACACCTTTGTTGTCCTCAGCAGAGAGATTTGACTTCTTCTCTTTATTTTAAATTTGTGTATTTCATTTCAACCCACCATAAGTACTGATAATGGTCTGGGTTGGAAAGGACCTTGAAGATCATCTAATTTCAACTCCCCTGCCATGAGCAGGGACACCTTCCACTAGCCCATGTTGCTCAGAGCACTGTCCAGTCTGGCCTTGAACACTTCCAGGGATGAGACATCCACAACTTCTCTGGACAGCCTGTTCAGTGTCTCACCACCCTCACAGCAGAGACATTTTTCCTGATATCCAATCTAAACCTACTCTCTGTTAGTTTGAAGCCATCCCCCCTGTCCTGTCCTGTCCTACAATGATGAGAAAGAGTAACTTTGTCAAGCTTTGAGATGGGTTTCATTTCCAACTTCTCCAACATCCTGGGATGTATCCAGTAGTACTTCAGTTCTCTTAAGGTTGACAGTAGTGTATTTATACCAGTTATCTGAGTTTTCTTTTAAAAGAATTATACTTTTTGAGGCAGGAGTGAATTCCTTCAGGACCACACTAGGAAAGGGGACAATAATAACAACGGCAGTTTCTGGGTGGCTGAGCAGCACAAATAATAATGCTGAGTGGAAATCGTTCAGTGTAGAGCTGAGGAGGATCTGCTTGCATAGAATCTCTGAGGATCTTTTTGCCTCTTTTTTATCACTAGTGATTTGTCTCTATTATTTTTTGTTAGGTAGTTGTGCTTCACTGCCATAGTCAAAGCAGAACATTAGAGCAGAAACTCTCTTTTGATACATTTCTTCTGCAAATTAATCAGCCTTATTTCTCCTCTAAAAGAAAAATGTCTTTCTTCTGCCATTTCGGTTGCTGGTAATCAGACTTCTGACCTGCATCACTGGACATCATCAGGCACTTGAAAGATTTGCAATCTCTTCAGCTGGTAGGTAAGGCAGTAAAAACAGATCTGTTTATCTGTTGTCTTCAGTATTGCAAAATTTCAATATTTACAGTAATTATGATTTAGCTGCCAAATATTTACATATCTGTAGTCATTTCCCTACCTCAACTCTTACCATAATGCTAACCAGTGAAAATAATTTTATGTTGTGTTCTTTAAGAATTATATAGTGTACTTGCAGACTTTGTGCAGCACATCATTTGCACAATAAACTCAGCCTGAAAAAAATGAAGGGTTCAGAAGACTAGAAATTTACTAATTTACTGTTCCCATTACTAGAAATGGTAACAGCAAAAGAAAAAAAAATTTTAAAAAAAAAAAAAAAAAAAAAAAAAAAAAAAAGAAAAAAAAAAGAGAAGTGCTTTGTTAAGCACTCTAGAAAAAAAAAAGAAAAAAATGAACTGATGAACATTCACAGATCATGGTCAAACTGCACAAAATCAGTCTAATTCTGAAACTGTCAGAAAAATGGTTGGGGGAAAAGACTTCTGATTTTGCTTTATCTAAGTGTTCCTGTTGCACACCTAAAGGGAGAGCTGTAAGGTATGTTGTTTCTTTTATTTTTCCTGTCTTTGTACAAATTCAAAAGGAGTATGCTTTACATCTGGTAGTCAGTTCTTTTCCATAATAAATTTGCCTTTATATATGTAATCTCATCTCATGCCTTCTGTAGAATTGCACAGATTGAAGCCCTTATTAGGGACAAGACTAGTACCAACTGAATAGGGATGAAATGAGGCCATCAGAGTCCTCATTTCCACTGGAAAGGCCTGAGCTGGGAAGAAAAAGTAGCTTGGCTTTCAGATTTAAGGATGCTCTGGCAGAACTGGTAGTAATAAAATCCAAACAAAACACCATTTTACATGTGCACTGAGCAAATTTAATCTGAAAGTTACTGATTCACAGCCTATCCAGAAGCCTGAAATCAGTGTGGTGTGTCATGGACATATGGTCTGTGTGAGAAGCTATTTGCAATACCCCAGTCTTGCATACTATTCCTTGTCCTGAAGAAGACCCTAAGAGATTGTGTTGGTTTTGGCTGGGATAGAGTTAATTTTCTTCACACGGCTTGTCTGAGACTGTGTTTGGGGTTTGTGCTGAACATAGTGATGATGGNAAGCCTGAAATCAGTGTGGTGTGTCATGGACATATGGTCTGTGTGAGAAGCTATTTGCAATACCCCAGTCTTGCATACTATTCCTTGTCCTGAAGAAGACCCTAAGAGATTGTGTTGGTTTTGGCTGGGATAGAGTTAATTTTCTTCACACGGCTTGTCTGAGACTGTGTTTGGGGTTTGTGCTGAACATAGTGATGATGGTACAGAGGTGTTTTCATTATTGCTGAACAATTTCCAGGGGTTACACAGAGGCAGGGGCTTTTCTGATTCTCATACTGATGTGTTGGTGAGGAAGTTGGGGGTGCATGGGAATTGGGAGAAGACACAGCCAGGACTGGTGACCCCAACTGATCAAACAGGTATTCCAGACCGTATGACATCATGTTCAGTGTATCAGGTGGCAGGAGGAAGCAAGGGACGTCCAAAGCGATGACATTTGTCTCCCCAAGTGGCCATTACATGTGATGGGGCCCTGCTCTCCTGGAGCTGGTTGAACACCTGCCTGCCCATGGGAAAACAGTGAATTAATTCCTTGTTTTGCCTTGTGTGTTTGACTTTCCTTTCCATATTAACCTGTCTCTATCTCAACCCATAAGTTTTCTGGTTTTTACCCTTGTGATTGCCCGTCCTGCTGGTGGGAGAGTGAGCAAGTGGGTACCTGGGGCTTGGTTGATGCCTGGGGTTAGACCACGGCAGAGGTTCTGTATGAATGAACAGAAAATGCCTGTTTACCAATGGAAATTAAATGAGGGGGATCTGCCTGATCTTAATATTCAGAAATACTGAATATCTGCCTGTTCATCTCCCTATTTTTTAAAGCACTCATAATGCCCACTACAGATGGTATTGTGTTCCTGTGGACAACTTGATGGTTCTGTCATAATTTTGGACAGAAGTCAGCCTGAAGGTTGTCTAGCCAACTGCTCAGCCCACACATGGAGAGTTAAGTCCACCAAATGGATCCTTTTGTTGTCTGGCGTTTTTTAATTCCCAGCAAAGTATTTGAAAAAAAATAAAATGAAACCTTTCTATATTAGATGCTCAAAGGATCGCTGTGCTAAGGTGAGGTTCTGGCCTGAGCACAGCTCATTTTGGTTTACAGTGAGCCATCCAAAAGAATAGGATAGAATACATTGCCTAAGTGGCTGTGGATATCTATCTTACTTCTACAGCTACTCTCCACATCATTATTCTATGTAATTGTACAGTTTCAGTAAGTTTGTGGCTATTAGGAGGTACAGGTCTTCATTACAGATTTTCTGTAGAAGCTCTGCTTACAATACAAACTCTTTATAAATTTATTTTTTATGGGAAAATAGATAACATGTGTTTTCCGTTTAATCCAGATGAGCAATTCTATAGAGTTGAGGTTAAAACAGGCTAAGGCATCCTGGGATATTTAAAACTGACATTTAGTGGAGCATAAAAGCACAGGGTTTTTTATTGGCTCACTGCAGAATTTACAGCTACAGTTAAGAATATTGCCTTACGGTATATTTCAAAGAATTCTATTTTCTGTAACATAGTAGCTACCTTAGCTGGTAAAAAGTTTTCCTGATGTATGTACATTACTTTATTGACTTGCACTTTGCTCCACGATAGATTTATTCCTTTAAGTGACACTGAAAGTGATAAATATAAGACTTCAAATGAAAAACAATTTTATTGGCACACTGGAGAGAGAAAGTAAAAGCAGTGTTTAAAAAGTTGGCACAAGCAGCCTACATTTGTGAAATGAGGCCAAATTAATGAGGAAAATCAGTTAAAATGGAGCTTCAGCATACTGTTCATTTTCCAATCATTTAAAAGAAAGAAAAACTGAAGGCTTGGTTGTGAATTTGTCACTGAAATGCATGCACTGGTGTATTTTATTGCATTCTGGAAAATTAAGGGGTTATCCTGATTCCAAAAATGTCCCACAGTGCTACTGCCACAGTTCAGCCATCACTGTGGGTACTGTTCAGAAGTGTACCATGGACATGCAATTCTTACTAAGAGGTCATGAGGCTATGTAGGACTAAAAAAAATGGAACACATTTTCATTGCAGTTAGGTTTGTTCAGGTTGCTAAGGCAGAGATTGAGGTCAGGTCTTCCTTGTAGGCATAGCAAGAAGTTTGAGGGACGTTTTGCCCTGCGGAGGGGCCGGTTCTTTTCACATCCCATAAGAAATGCACTTGCAAAGCAGATAACTATTCATTAATAACCCTGAAAAGTGAGATAATCAGTTAAAAAATCCAATTTCTGATGCTTGGTGTCCTGAAATGACAAGGACCTAAGGTATGTGATGGACCTATGGTCAAAGCACAACACATTGAGCAGATCCCATCCATGGTATAGTTCACCATGGTATTCTGATATTCACTGGTACTCTGATAGGGTCTTGGTCAAAACACAGACTTCTCAATCCAGGACAGCAGTCAGGACTGCAATACTCACTTAGCTGTGAAGAGTCCCTTGGACATGCACTCTGATATTAATAAAGTTGCAGTTCCTGAACAGGCACATCTAATATTTCAATGATACAAGATAATACACTATAAATATACTCAAGATTGATGTGCTTTGACTACAGGTACATCTACTAACTGTAAATTGACTGTTTATATATTGACTAAATAGCAATCACAGGACATGCATGATGCAGAGGCATTCACCTAGATTAACCAGGATCAGAGTCCTTCTATAATATTCTTCTAGGCTAAGCTCTGCAAGGGCAGTTTGATCTTCAACTGAGATCTGAAATAAAGGCAGGCCACTGGGTATAGACCATAGACTGACTGATTTGGGGAAACTTGAATTTCCAGTTGCAGTTAATATGAGTTAATGTTACAGATTTCAGTTTCTAGCCATTCGTGATTTAGCACAATGAACCTCAAATTCTGTTTTATCTGGAGACGTGTATATTAATGATCCATATGTTATTCAGCAAATGCATGAAGTGCCTTGAATTTTCGGTTTTGAATGTGATTACTGTCTCCATACCTTACACGCTGTCCTTATTTAACTCTATCTTCCTTCTCTGTGTTAGAAGTCTTCTTGAAGTCAGTAGAAATCAGTCAACAGGAATTAGTGGTCTATGTCAAATGACAGTGAGAACATATCTGAGATACTGACTTCCTATATTTCCCTCACTTCTATTTTGTTTGTTTGGGGTTTTTTTTCCATTTTTATCTTCCTCCTACTGTCCTGTCAGCAACTTGCACTTGAGTGCTATACGATGGTGTCATTCTCCATATTATCTCTTGACAATGTGGTGTCATTCTCATTATTTTTTCTAGCTCCATTTTCATCCTCAGGTCCTTCCATTTATTCTTGTTGTTCCAGGACATTCCTATCAAATATTTCCAGTTTGAAATTATATGAACCTGTACTGGGTTTGTGTGGCAAGGTTTTGGTAGTGGCAGGGGCTACAGGAGAGGTTAGAAGTTGCCAGAAGCTTCCCCCATGTCTGACAGAACCAATGCCAGCTGGCTCCAAGCTGGACCCACCCCTGGCCAAAGCTGGGCCCATCAATGATGGTGATAGCACCCTGTTGATAACATATTTAAGGGGGAAAGACAAAACCCTGGGTAACTGCAGCCAAAGATATGAACAAGAGTTTGTGAGAGGTTCTACTCTGCAGACACCCACGTAAGTGGAGAAGGAGGGGCAGGAGGTGCTCCAGGTGCTGGAGCAGTTTCCCCTGCAGCCCGTGGTGCAGCCCATGGTGAAGTAGCTGTGCCCCTGCAGCCCGTGGAGGTCCACAGGGATGCAGAGATCCACCTGCAGCCCAAGCAGGAGCCCCACACCAGAGCAGGTGGATGCCTAAAGAAGAAAACCCTCTCTGGAGCAGGGTCCTGGCAGGAGCTGTGGCCCCATGGAGAGACAAGCTGATGCTCAAGGAGGTTTGGTGGCAGGATTTGTGACTCCATGGGGACTCACACCAGAGCAGTTCATGAAGAACTGAAGCCAGTGAGAAGTTCATGGAGGAATGTCTCCCCTGAGAAGGACCACATGCTGGAGCATGGGAAGACTGTGAGGACTCTTCCCCCTGAGGTGGGAGGAGCAACAGAGACAACCTGTGATGAACAGAGCACAACCCCGATTCCCTGCCCTCTTGTGCCACTGCTGGAGAGGAGGCAGAGAAAATCAGGAGTGAAATTGAGCCCAGGTAGAAGAGAGGGAAAGGTGCTTCTTTAAGATTTTGTTTTACTCCTTATTGCCCTACTCTCATTTGATTGGGAATAAATTAAACTGATTCCCTCGCGTCGAGTCTGTTTTGCCTGTGACTTCCACTGCTGAGTGGTGTCTCCCTGTCCTTTACCTTGACCCACAAACTTCCTGTGTCCTAATTCTCTCCCCTGTGCAGTTGAGATGGGGGAGTGATGGAACAGCTTAGGTGGGCACCTGGCAACCAGCCAAGGTCAAGCCACCACAGAACTAGTCAGTGAAAAGTATTAGATGGACAAGCAACTTTGGGCAAAGCAATAGATCTTGGCCAAAATGGATCGATAGACAAGTTCTAGAGGACAGTAATGATTCAGCACTCCTGGTGTACAACTCTCTGCATTCCCACTTCTGTTCTGCTTGTCATTTGCCTTTCAGCAGCCAGACACTGACACTGGGTGATGGTCAAGAAGGAATTGTAGGTCTTTTGTGCGTAACAATCATCCTTTAGAGTCAAATACAAATGGCCCTTATGTTTAAAGGCATAATAAAAATAAGTATATTCAAAAACTATATCCTTTCTTTAAGGAGATCAAACTAGAGCAATTTAGTAACAGCATATAAGTCTGTTGTCCCTTTTAATATTTACTAGCAACAGCAATAATTCATGCAGCCCTTTATTATCCTGGCTTTAAGGCTGGGGGAGTTTCATTAAACTGAGACTTTGCTGCCCATCTGGAAGGGTGCTGCTTTGGGTCATCTGAAATAAAGATGCTTGCAGTGATATTTTATTGTGGTCTTTGTGAAAGTTTGACTACATAAATTGGTCAGTGCCATGTGTCATGTTTTATTTCTACATGTTTAATTAGACCATGCCACATTTCCTACTTTAGCAAGGTAGTTTCTTGGTTTCACACCAGCTTGTTTTAAAGCTCATTTAAGTATCTCTACTATTATAAAACCTGTACTATTTATATACTCTTGAGCAGACCTAACAATTCAAGAATCCAGGTTAAATAAACAATAGAAATTCCTCCTACTCATTTCAGCAACAAACCAATTATTTTATTATTTTAACTTTTTTTTATTTATATATTTTTAATAGCCTTCGAAACTATGAAGAACCTGCAGCACTGAACTGGAAACACCACTGTAGTTCAGTCAATGTAATTTGGTGATACTCCTATGTAACTCTTCCTATAGCCTTGTAAATTGACCTGATCTGCTCATTCACATTATGTATTTACAGAAATACAGCTAATACTTTTTTTTTTTTTTTACTGAAAGTACTGATGACAATTATCAATTGCTTTTTTTATTAATGGATGATGCTCATTTAAGTAAGAAGCTTACTAAATTAGCAGACTGCTATCTCCTTGGTTATTTCACCAGCTTTTAAGCCTGAGTCAGATGAAATAGTGAAAATACTGACATTTTTGTCTTATGCATCAGATATTTTATGACAGTTTTCCATGGCAACTTTTAATTGTGTTGTTTAGCTATTGTTGATTAAAATCACTCAGATTTGAGATTTTGAGTCATTTTTTGGCTGAGAAGGCAAAACCAGAAGTCCTGGCATTCAGAAGCACTCTTTGCTTATTGAATGTTATGTAAACTCCCTGTCTAGCCTAAATCTGTCTTGATGCACCAATTGGTGTCAATGGGAGAGTAAAGGAGATGGTTGAGGTAGTGTAGCATCCTAGCAGTACCTCATCATTAGAAGATCCTGCCTCATGGGACAATCATAGAATCATAACCATGGGTTGAAAGGACCTTAAAGATTATCCAGTTCCAACCCCTTGTGATGGACAGGACACCTTCCAATAGACCAGGTTGCTCCAAGGTCCATCCAACCTGGCCTTAAACACTTCCAGGGATGTGACACCCACAGCTTCTCTGAGCAACATGTGCTAGTGGCTCACTACTCTCATAGGAAGGAAGTACTTCCTAATATCTAATCTAAATCTACTGTTTTGGTTCTGAATAATTCCCCCTCATCCTGTCACTACAGGCTCTTGTAAAAAGTCCTTCTCCATCTTTCTTGAGGTACTGGATGGAACCTAAAGATCATCTAATTCCAACTGCCTGGCATAGGCAGGGACTCCTTTCACTAGACCAGGTTGCTCAGAGCCACATCCAAACTGGCCTTGAACACTTCCAGGGATGGGACATCTATAGCTTCTCTGGGAAACCTGTGCCAGTGTCTCACCACCCTCAAAGTAAAGAATTTCCTCCTAATACCTAATCTAAATCTCTTCCCTTTCAGTTTGAAGCCATTCCTTCTTGTCCTGTCTTTCCAGGCCCTTGTAAATAGTCTCTCCCCATCTTTCCTGTAGTCTTTCTTCAGGTACTGGAAGGCCACAATTAGGTCACCC
>VXAU01004673.1:189536-244636 GCA_013399695.1 Formicarius rufipectus | reverse complement strand
CCACCAGCACCCCCAAGTCCTTCTCAGCAGGGCTGCTCTTGCTCTGTTCACGTTCCAGCCTGGATTGGTACTGGGGGTTGCCCCAACCCAAGTGCAGCACCTTGCACTTGGTCTTGGTAAACCACATGAGATTGCACAGTGAATGGGTTATGCAGGTGAATTGCTCTATCCATGTGGTTATGTAGTAGCTCAGAAGGCACTGGGGAGAAGAGCCTTTGTTTTCAGAAGTAACTTTTTCAGATGGGAATACATTGATCAAGGAACCTTTTTCGTTTTGACATCTCTGAGCACACCTGTATTTCCATCGCTCTAAATCGATTTTCCTCCCACTCATATGTCATTATTTCTGGCCTGTCCAATTGTAAGTTAGCAAGTCTGATGGGCATATAATGCTGACTGCTATATATAGTTATGTGAATAGGACACGTAGGGGAGTCGCAGCCATAGTCAGCAGTTAACATATCTGCAATGAGAAAGGCTGGAATTTATGTTTATGGAATTGGAATTAAGCTTCACAGGTGCCAACCCATAGAAGTTCACTGAAACTTCATGACCAACAGCCACGGAAATTGAATATCTGCTGAATAGGGAGTTAAATTAGCAGGGCTGCTGAAGCAGGCTTGCTGATACAACGTTGTCATATTTTAGTGTCAGAACTGTTTTGTGCATGTTTCTGACAACAAAAGAAAAGGATGAATTTCTCATGACAGATCTCTTGTTTGGAGAGAGCAGGGTGATTAAGCTTTTAATACAGTTTTTTTTTTTATTATTCCTATAGAAGTATTCAAAGAGTATTTCTTTAAATACAGCTCAACGTTGTGTGGCAAAGGTTGAGGCACCTGTGCAACAGTGAATGAAGACTATCTAAATATGAATGACTAATTATCAGGGAACAGGAAAACACTAGTTTTCTTTCATGACTGAGTTGGCTTCATCCTATTCAGAATAATCTGTTGGGAAAATAATTAGCATAAAGAAGATGGAGTTTTGATAAGTAACTTTGATGTTCATAATTATAGTAATTTTTGTATAATTTCTTTCAGTTATGCTCATGTTTTATTTCAGTTTTCTCTTTCAATCATAAAAGCTGATATTAAATTTTAGAGTAAACTTATGTCACTGTAGATAGGCCTACTTAGGAAAAACTGTTCTTTGTATGATAACAGTGGACTTCACATGAATTTGCAGTTAGTATTTTTTTTCATTTCTCTGAATTTGTCTTCCCTATCATAATAGATCAAGCAGATTAATTTGCCAGGAAGGATATAAAAGTATTAAATTTAACATGGCATTAAAACAAACTCTTTTCACTTTGCTTGTGTTCAATATTTTTAAATTTATCCTAGAAAGATGCATCATCTGAAGTGTTGAGAAGAGTGGAAATATTGGAATCTTTGTGCCATCCAAAGAACAGAGGAAAATCTTCCTGACTTAGATCCAGAATCTGAAGCTGCAGTGTCTGTCAAAGGGTTGCCAGTTTGTACTGTGTTTGTTCTTGTGCTTAGTGGTATGAAAATGTTGTCCTAACTTTCTTTAAGGGTCTATAATGCATCTTAGTCATCTGAGAAGTAGAATTTCTTATGCAACATTTCTTCACATAAAATGTTGTTGTTGGCTGGACTTTGCGAACGAAGATCTTGGGATAAGCCTGCGCAATGGATTTTTTAAGTGAGGCACAGTGTGCGCAGAACTGGCCCCACTCCCTTTACTCCTGAGGCTCATCTTGCCACGGCCGAGGAGCTCGGACGGTGACAGCGAGTTCCTCCAGGATTCGAACCGGCGTTCTCAGAGGAGGAGCCGGCTCCACAGGCGGGGGCCTACGCCACTCGGCCAACGCCCGCCGCCTCTCAAGTGTAACATACAAACAGCAAAGCAATAATGTCAGGCTGTTGAGCAATCCTGGGAGCCCACGTGGGTCAGAGCACCAGGGGAAGCCCTCGCCTTGTCCTCTCTGCCACCGAATGACGCAAACGCGGCACTGCAGCCACGCCTGTAACACGAGCTGGGGCAGGCCCCAAAAGGTGGCATCACATAAAATGAAAAAATAATCATTAGTAATGCTTTGCAGATCTATTTAAAGATGGCTCTGAGAATAATTGCCACATCCCTCCTCTCATTTGCTGTCTAAGGAATTAACTACTAGGTTCTCCTAGCGGCTAATTTGGTGTTAAATTGCTCATATTGTTCCTCCTATCCAGGAACAGTACTGAACAATTATTTCTCTTTTTCATTTATTCCAGTGTTTGTGTGCACATATTGTTTAGTAGGAATGCTTGAACGCTGGGGATGCTTGCCCTCTGAAACCCTGCTTAAGAGCAGACTATTCTTGTGAAGGGTATTCTATCACTTTTTTTTCCCCCCACAAACTCTAATATTTGAAAACGTTTATCAGGTTTGTCATGGCATGTGCAGTTAAACTTTGTCCCTGTCTTCTCACAGCTCAGTGATTCTGGGGGTACCTTTTCAGATGGCTACTGTGCCACAGGAGGAAAGCATATGAAATACAGGAGTGTTGAAGGGTGAGCTGTTGCATGTGTCCCACTGAAATCCAGGGGGACTTTAGTGCCATAAAATTATTGTCCTGCAGTTGTGTAACTGAGCTACAAACTGTTGAGCAAGGTAGGGAAGACATGACAGAGCCCTGGTGGAAGCAGGTAATATATTGAGGATGCAAGCAAGGACAGGCTACAAAGGAAGAATTTTGGAAAGAAATTTCCAGGCATAAAGGGATCATTCCAGGAAAACCAAAGGTCATCTATAACCAAGAGCTATGAGTGATATGAAGGGCAATGTGCAGCATTTCTATCACTACATGACTGTGTGTCCCAGACCCCTGCTCTTAGTGCCAGGATTCCAGGAGAGCTACCAGCAGGGGGTGAAGGTTAAATCTGGGATAACTTGGCCAGTGCAAGTCCACGGGATCATCTCCTTTTCTGTGATCTTGATTTGGTTTTATTAATTTTATTAATTACAAGTTGCATATTTCCTTTGAACATGGTAGAAATAACAGAGGGATAGAAAGATGTGTGGCAGATGCACTGATGTATTCTCAAAAAGGTTTGGTTGTTTTTTTTTCGGATTTCTTAATGTTTTGAACATCACAGATTAAGGAAAAAAAAATCTATTTGGCTCTGAAACCAGATTCCTTAATCCTGTACCATTTGCTTTCCAGAAAAACACATATTTTCCTGCACATCAAGATAAACAGAACTGCTGCTAATCATCATCGCTAGAAGCCTATGGTGAAAATTAATGTCATTAAAATAAAATCAATGTCCATAATAAACAGAATACATTTTTTAATTTTTTTATTTTTATTTATTTTCATTCCATTTAAGTCCAGTTATTACTAGAAGTAGCATACAGTGCCTTCTTAGGAACTTGCTGCTACCCACTAGCTCTTCCTAATTTGCAAGTGACTTCCAGTAATTTTCGAGTCCTTCATAATAGGAATATGCTCCCATTTCTATCAAAAGTGCAGTTTGAACTGTTGCTTGAGGTGTACTTGCTCAGAATAATTTTTCTGAACACTGAGTTCCAGTTTGGTATTTTTGATGTGTTTGAGACCTCTCTGCTGGAATGCTTTGATAGCACAGCTGTTTCCTAGTAGTTCCAGATTCTGCACCCTGGGGATAGAGTGAAAAATCTGGAGAATATCATCAGGGAAGTGGTTTTTATTTCAGGGTCTATTTAGTATTAGGTAATAGGAAGGGCCCACACTTGGTTTCCTGAAAATTATTTCCCACTTTTATTTGTTTCCTTGAGAGGATGAAACACCAAAATAAAACACGTCTTTATCCTATTATAATGTGAACATTTCCATTTGACAATTCATTATCTTTTTGTTAAGAAAATAAGAAATCATCTGCCAAACTGTTCTTTAATTCAAAATTATGATGTTATTGACACCAGTGGCAAAGAAATGCCATGAAAAGAATACAGATTTAAAAATTCTGCACGATTACATCAGTTGTGATGAAAAATGTAAATTATGATAGAATGAGCTGTGCGTAAAGCAAAGGTATATTCAAAGCATCCAGTCAGTGAGTCTGGCAATGATATTAAAGTAATAATGATAAAGCAAAATGTTTGAAATGTTGGCTAAATGGTAGCAGTGAGACAATTAGAAACTGATGTAGCAAGGTGATTCAAGCCTTCACCAAAAGCTGCTACAGTGATGAAAATCTATTCCATTACTGTCCTCAGGTTACTGTAATCCAGTGCCTTCAGCAATTGTCTGAGAGCTGAGACAGGTCTGCAGGCTCACAGTGCTGTCGTTGTCAGGAAATCCAACAGGCAAGAAAGGAACCTGTCATTTCTTTGTTCATTCTCTTTCATTAGATTCTTTACCCTTTCTCAGTAGCCTAGCAATTCATTCTCCTAGACTCCGTTTCTTCCCTTGTGTCATCTCTATATCCATGTCTCCATTTTTTATTTTCCCTTGCTCTGCATTCAAATCTCCAACTAATTAAGACACTTGCACAAAGACTAATTTACCACCTGATTTCTCCTTTCTCCTAATTTTTAAACTTTAACATTTCTCCATCAAAATTACTTCTTTCATTAAATCCCTTCTCATTGTCAGCATTCTGCCATGATGATTGTTTCTACCAGGAACTTCTCAACATCCAGAATAAAAGCAGTATAGTCCTTGGACTTACACTGGTAAATTTTAATAGTGTTTGATTTTTGAAATCTTGCAGCAAGTGTGGGTAGAACCCTCCCAAATCTTTGTTCACAAAGTCTAGCCGTGATGATGAGGATGATTTTCGAAAATGTTTATTATACATGCCTTCTTAATGACATCGTGTAAGTAATTTCTCTTAAACTACTTTGATACCTCAAGGTACCCATCGTCTTCTATTCGACTGAAAAATACAGAAATAAAAGACAGAAACATAATGAAATAAAAAGGCTGTATGATGTAGCTTGTTGAGGTGATTTGACCCCAGCTGAATGCCAAAGACACTCTATCGCTCCCCTCCTCAGCTGCACAGGGGAAAGAAAATGTAACAAAAGGCTGTCGAGTCGACATAAAAACAGGGACTGTCACTCACCAATTGCCTTCACAGGCAAAACAGACTTGATGTTGGGAAACTAGTTTAATTCATTACCAAACAAATCATATTAGGATAATGAGAAGTAAAACTAAATCTTAAAAACACCTGCCAAACAGCCCCCCACCCTTCCCAGGCTTAACTTTATTTCTGATTCTCTTCCTCCTCCCCCTGCGTGGTACAAGGAGATGGAGAACAGGGGCTGTGGTCAGTTCATCTCACGCTGTCTCTGCTGCTCCTTTCCCCTCGGAGGAGACTGATCACAGCCTTCCCCTGCTCTGGCACGAGGTTCCTCCCACAGTGGTCATGAAAACTCCACTAAGTGCAGCCTCATCTCCAGCCTCTGGGTCACCTCCTGCCCCTCCTTCTGCACTGACCTTGGTGTCTGCATAACTGGTCCTCTCACACATTCTCACTTCTCTCTTCTCTGGCTGCAATTTGCTGCTGCACAGTAGGTTTTTTCCCTTCTTAGCTACACTATCCCAGAGGTTCTCCCACCATCACTGACAGCTCAGCCTTGGCCAGAGGTGGGTTTGGTTCTGGACATGTGAGAAGCTTCTGGTAGCTTTTCACAGAAGCCCCCCTGCTACCAAAATCTTGCCATACAAGTGCAATACATTAGTCAATACAACGTGTATTAATTAGTCTTTGGGGAGTTTTGTCCGTAATTTTGGATCTTCCTGTGTGTTATTTTTGCTCTGTAAAAGGAACAGAAGGATGAAAAGATCAAATGTTTCAGAGCCATGTAGCTGAAAAATGGCATGCTAATTGCACAATTGGAAAAAAATCAAAAACTGTAGCAAAGCAGAGACTGTAATATTTTGTGTATTGTTTATTGGTACCAAACTCCAGCACACGGTTGTAGAACAGACAAAGATACTTCGGGAATAAAGAGAGTAAGATTGAAACAAACCACCAATGCAGAAAAACACATGCATAGGCAGGAGAGACACTGTCCTTGCTGACAAGGTGCTGAGAGGATTACCAGTCATGATTACTCAGTAATTATCCATGCTGAATTTGTGACGGGTTAGACGTTTGCACAATATACTCAATGTTTTCATCATAGAGCAGGCCATTATCTGTTTGGATAACAAAAACTAAGAGATTCTTTGCAATGAACAGGAATGAAGATCATTTGTTGTGCTGAAACATCGTTGTTATTGCATCCCCAATATATCTTTTCTGAAAAAAAAAATAGGGTTTAAATTATCAAAAATACTGTATTGAGATCATTATGATAAAACTGAGACAACTCTTCCTTTAAAAGCAGCAATATTTTTCAGCCTAAATAGGCTCCAAAAAGCCACTCCATTTTGATGTGTTTATGTTAGATTGCCATACCTGCTTTGTGATTTGTGTTAGTGAATGCCTTTTTTCCTTTGTGAGTGTCCTCTCTCTGAAAGAACTCCAGAATGCTTATATTTTAAATTACTAATAATAGTCTTAATATTAAATCATTTTTCTATTATTACTCTGTATGTGTATTCTGTTTGTCTCAGGCCAGGGTTAAATGTCATGTGCATGATGTACCATCAGTCAAATTCATGTTGCTCTAACTTGAACAACCCAGAGATGGCATCAACCAGGCAAAACTACTGATGTGAATCCCAAACTTGTATTATACACTTTGTCTCCAAAAATTTGTTGAAGCACTCTTCTGGTGGTTTGTCCTTAAACAGAAGCAGCAAAGGCACTCAGAGATGCATTTCATACTAGAATTTGACTCTACAGTGAATCATACCTATCATTCAAACTAATCCTGAACACCATGTTATCAGACTAAACAATCACTTCAAAAATCATGATTTATTGTTTGTCTGCCTTCCCCGATACAAAACAAGAACTCTATTGATTTTTTTGAAGCCCATTTTTATTGTGGTGCAAGGCATCACAATTGCTATTAACTAGAATATTGTATGGGCAGTGAAATAGTCAGGGCTATTAGTTAATGTGCAAGCAAATATCGACCAGTAATTTTCAACAATAAATTTAATGATACGAGACACGAGTGTTTGTTCAGCATTTTATTTTGACAACCAAACAACTGAAGAAAATCTCAAGAGTTGGAATCTAGCTACCATTAAAAATTGTGCAAGGGTTTCCATCCATCTAGATTTGGCAAAACTGGCTGTGAGCCAAAGGTCTAATGACTTTAGCTTTAGGACAAAATCAATGATATGCAAATAGTTATTGAATTGTCATAGAGTAAGCAAAGCAGCTCAAAGATTTAAACAAAAGGAGGGATTTTAATTCAAAGAACAACAATTTGCTACTATTTCCCTTGGGATGGAGCCAGTGTTTTTACCAGAGGAGGTTTTTTTGTTTTGTCAGGGAAAACGACTGAAATGTTGAGTGGCAGGCACATTTAAGACACAGAGCAGCTACCAGGAACCATGTGATAGGAAGAGTAATACTTTACTTTTTGCATGTGAGACAATCCCTCTGGTGTGCCTGCACTGTTGGTTTCCACAGTGTTGCATTCCCTTGTCCTGGACAAGGCTGTACCCCTCAGGTGGCACCCACTGATGTCAGAAAGGTGAATGCAGTTTGTAACACAATAAATAAGATTTTGTCCCTGCTACTGAAAGACAACAGGCTGAGCTGCCTTTAACAGGTCCCTCATGGTCCAGTCAATGGGAATGACTCGCTCTGGTAAAATAAGGTTTAAATTAACAAAGCAGAGAAGAAATTCTTATTTCTAACACCAAATAACTGTACAGCTGGTGAATCTTTAATACTAGAGGGATTAAGGTGAGCTTCTTTCAGTCATAAATGATGTCCATTTTCAGATCTGAATATTGGCATTAGAAAGAATGTTGCTAGAGATCTCCAGAAATATTTGCTACCTATTTTGTGTAATGAAAATGTGGTGAAATGAAGGAGAAGAGCAGCTGAACTCTTTTTTGAAAACCAAATTATTTTTCTGTTAACATTAGCCTATACCACTAAAAGATGAAAGATTTATTATCGAATTACTAGGAAACACAAAGCATACAATTAAGATCTCAGTCTGTGGCTGCATGTTTTTAATTCTTCATCACAGGCTAGTGTCTCATAAATCATGGATCATTTATGAAATACATTATAAGAATATGCTTAATGTTCATTTTCTTAAAGAAGGAATTAGAAGGAAGTCAATTATTTCAACAGACTATATTATTATTTTTTTAAATTGTTTTCCATCAATTCTGTCAGTTTTCCCAAGTGTGAAATTAAGTGCAGAACAGTCATATTCAGTGTAGTTGCACTTCAGTTGTTTTTAGTTAACAATATTACATTGGCACCCAGGAAGCATGGCCATATTTGCCACTGCTCTGGACAGGTGTCCTGGCAGGTGAGTCCCAAGGGGTGACTGGGCTGCCCTTGCTCTGAGCAGGGCTGAGCTGGGTTCACATTGCCCAGTCAGAGCTCCAGCTCTGGGAATTCTGCCAGGGAAGGGGCTAGCAGCCCCAAGCAGTCCCTGGGCAATACTGCAGGGCTGTGGGGCACCCCTTCCCTGGAAGCAGGGGGAAGGCTGGAGTGAGAAGCTGTGTAACCACATGGAATGGGACACAAGACTGAGGACACCACCACAGACAAGGGGTCAGTGCCAGGAAGGTCGTTCTGTACTTGTACCAACTTTGATTGTCTTACTAATTAGGCTTTTTTACATTATATAATTTGGACCATTTGACAGTGAAAATGCTAATTGGGCAAACAAGAAATGATATGTGGCCTTTGCCCATAACAGCATTTTGAGTGTAAGAGTATCTACCACAGACAATGCATCTAATTTATGTTAGCTGCTAGTACATCCAATAATTAATTTGTTTAAAAAATTGCACCTGTATCTCTGAAAGTGCACAGATGATTAATTTTTCCCTTATTATGATGAGAAATAGTAAAGGCAACGTTGTCCCTCAGTTAATTTGTGCATTAAGGGCTCTTCAGACCTAATTTGCTGCCTGTCCTCTTGTTTCCTTTGCACTGCAACAAGCCACATTTCTCTTCAGCATCTCAATTTCCTGACTTTCTTACTGACTCCAGAGCATGTATCCTTGCTAAAAGCTTGAGAAACAGGTAAGCTACTGCATAGCTTACCACCTGAGCCACAGAAATGGTGATTTAACAGTGGTTTGTAGCAGAGTAGGGGATTAAACCTTGCTACTGTAAGACTCAAGATTCAAATACCTACTGTCACTAACAGCAAAGCTCATCCATGTTACTCCTTCCTAACAACATTAGTGACCGTAACGCTATCTAGGAGTTTTGGAGAGGAACAGAGACATGATCTGGAATTGTATCTGGCCACTTACAAACCTAAGATTTGTTTTCAGGACCTCAGATGTGAGATGGTTCATGTCCAAGCAATCTTCCTCAGGGCAGCAGGGGTTTGTGCACTGAACTACTGGAGTAGTTTCTGTAGCTCTGTGGAGCTGAAAAAAATATCTAGCATGCATAGAAGTGTTATGTCACTGTTGATAAGAAAACACAGTATCCTCACTCTGACAGGATCTGTGGTGGTTGTGCATCACTTCACAGGTGACATAATCCAACTTCATAGCTCCGACTGCCAGTCTTCATCCATTTTTCACCATATCACTTTCCCAATGGCACTGAGAGAATCAAGTGCTTTCCTTCTCTTCCCCCTCAGAGTGAGAGGTGCTCTGGCAGAAAAGCAAAAAAATTCCACAGGAGTCATCATCTCTTCAGCACCATCACACAAGACTCCAGAGAAACCTCTGCAAGATAAACCATAACAAAGGTGATTTTTTACAGGCCTCACAAGCAGAAGTGCACCTGGTATGCTAGAAGAAAGTACTTGCTAATAAAATACTACTTCTCTTTCAGTTTGAAAGCTTTTAAGTGTAACAGATGGCAGCACTATCAACATAATGTAAGATAAGTGACATTGGCTCATACTGGAACATCACTGACCTGACTGATAATATTTATGTGTTTGAGGACTTTTTTTTTCATTTTTAAATAACTTGATTCCCTTAATCAGACAAGAGTTACTTCCAAAGAGGTACTGTTGTTGTCTGGAAGTCATCTGGAAACTATTCAAATATCACAAAGGTCAAATTAAATGACTGGTCTTATTTCCAGAGTGATATATTTCAAACCATAAGATCCCTTCACAGCTGAAGCAATTCTGAACCTTTACTTACAGAGGGAGTGGATGTTTATTAAAGAATTATCAGGATAGTTTTCTAAAATCAGGTGATAGTAAGATGACAGTGTTGGAAGAATACTGTTGATGGAGACACAGATTCACTTATTTTTCCTCTCTTGATTTCATTAGTTTTCACTCAAATAGCCACAAATAAAACCCAGACATCCAAATTTTGGAGAATTTCAGTGTTCATAGAATCTGGAAGCCACTATGTTTCCTAAACAGAACTATTATTGTGTATCTGAAACAGCAGAGTAACTGGACTAGCACTAACCAGATGTAAAACCTTAGACTGAAGGTACAAGCCTACTTGACCTTCAGTTAATACACATTGCCAAACTTTTGTCTCAATTGTAATTGTTGAGTTTGATGTTTCTAATTAACCTATCTCATACATAATGATTGATGGAGCACTGTAAGATCTTTAAATTTTGACAGGCAAATCAAATATCTTTGCTTACAAAATCCAATCTAGAATCTAAACCTATTAGCTTTTTAGAATATCTCGCCAGTAGGAAATTATTTAATCTATTTATTTTAATTCTTCTGCCTGTAGGACATCTCTCTATGTCTTGGAAATAACATTTGACAAGGACTTCAAAATTATATTGTTAAGATTATAATAATAATTAGATCCATTTGCAGCATTTCCTAGTCATATTATAATATAATAGCACTGTAGTAAGAACTATTCAGTGTTTGGAAGAGTCTGATTGTTCTCTTGCAGTCAGTGCCAGATTCTCAGGTGGTGTAAATCAACATTGCTTCCATGAGCTAAATATCTTGGCTTCCATTTTTTAAATATACTTTGTTTACAAGGTTATTTCAGAAGCATTGTGATGGTAAATCTTTCCTTGGCAATTACTATTTTTTTTTCATTGCAAGTTTTCTTTCCTCAGTCTCATTCCCACTGAAATTTAAATGAAGTTATGGGTTTTTTTATTTCAGCATTAGTTTTGTGATTTGACACATGATGCTTAGTTAGCATCAATTTTACTGACAAGAGGAGAGGACTTTTTAATTCTGTGCTGTCCCACAGAAAATGCTATAGATCTTCTATAAGTAGTAATGCTTTTTAATTTCTTAGACAAAGCAATAGTTGTTAGACATTATTTCCAATTTCACATATATTGATGTGGGCACTGTGTTAAAATGTCCTGTCTGAGATCTGGCTCGTAGGAGGTTTATTTTATTTATACTTACAAAATGAAAGCTTCCAAGAGAGGTAGCAATTCTGAACTTTGCTTCCTTGTATTTTAACAAACCTCATTGTTAAAGTTTTCTGCCTCTAAGCCTGTTCTGTTAGTAACCTTTCTATTTACAGATCTGTTATTAGCTGTTAAAATCCTGTGCAAAAACCATGTTCCTTATCTCCCAGTTCATAGTCCTTTCCACATTTATTCCCACGCATTTTGTGTTGCGTCTACACCTGTTCCCTATATTCCTTCCTCTTGAAGATAATTTATGTCTTTTTTCTTTCTTTCTAAAGAGCCACCTGTTCTCCAAGGTAACAGGATGGCTGTTTTGCTCCAGTCCTCCATTCTGCTCTTTTGCACTGATTTCCTCACTTGCTTCTCAGTATCTGAGTTTTCCTGGTGCGTTCTGGCCTCGCGCATCTATTCCCCCCTCCTCAGTCATGTTGATCTGCTCTTTGCTAATCAGGTGAGTCTTTTCTCCTTTGTGAAGGGAAAATCTGTAGTGATGAGCAATTTTTGTCCTAACATAAAGAGTCTTAAAGGCCAACCTTTTTTTCCCCCACAGTTGGTATTAAATTAAGTCTAATCCCACAGTAGATCTTTTTGGTATCAAGCTTCCAAAATTATGAACTTAGCCTACCTAACACAAAAATCTTGATATTGACTGAAAAAAGGCAGGTGACATGACACCCACAGTTGTACATTAATACTGGTAAACTGTGAAGACTGTAGAAAATAGTTTCTTGAATGCAGGAAGTTTTGCCTCTGCATGTTTGCCATAGATGGGATCCTTTACACAGGTATTGCTCTAGCCAAGGTCTGAGCCTGCAAAGATGTGCTGAAGCCATGCAACAGAACTGTACCTGCTCAGTGAGATGGAGTGGGGTAGAATTCTGTCTTATACAGTATGAATCCTGTTTGGAAAAGAGTGATTTTGACTCTGACTGAGTTTCCACATGAACAGCAGAATGTTTCACCCAGGGGTTGTGTTCTTTTCACATACTGAAGCACTGTAGTAAACCACAGAGAGTAATGTCACTGTCAAGAGCAGGTTGCAAGAATATATTATAATTTAGCTAGATTTGGCATAGTAACATCTATCCTTTCCAAAGTAATAGTAATTACTTCATCCAGGACTGTTTTAGATGGCAGTACTTGAAGACTGAGTAGATGTTTGCTGCTCTTTTGGGCAGCATTTGGTGCAGGAATGGTGCCATTTCTGGAGCACCCCCGTATGCAGTGCCATCAGCCTCCCTGTGGATCAGGCAAGAACCAAGATGTTAAGGTTGCTAAGGCATACTTTCAAGCTACTGCAGTATTCTGGATAGCTTCATGTGCCAAAGTAAACAACATCTGGAACAAAACTATAATGAACTCTAACCAGCCCCAAAGGGCTTTTAAGTGCTTTTAATTGTCCAGGCAGTTTCTTTCAACTGCTGGCCTCTGAAACACGTTGTTGGCCGATCCCAAGTAAGGAGTGGCCTCGTTAATGACAAACACCTTTTATTAATGAAGTTTTGTTAAGATAACCATCCTGCTTCTTTGAGCTCCCACCTGAAAGGCAACTTCGGACAAAATGAAATTACTAGGATAGAAAACAATTCATTGCTTTGTACCAAATGTATTTAACACTTTGTGCTTGCAGAATTTTAGTTATAGGAAGAAGTCTGTAAATTCAGACAAGCTGTAGGTCAAATCTGAGTTCTTCGTCTTAAGTTAATGGAAGAACTCATGGATTGTTAGTCTCTTNTTTTTTTTTTTTTTTTTTTTTTTTCTGCGTGATTTACAAGCTGTATAAATCATCCCCATTTCAGTATATATGCTTGCTGTGCAGTTTTGTTACTCAGTCACTTCAGAAACTGACTGTTGGTGCCTAGTTAGTATGAAGTAGAAGCCAGGTCACTTTGCTAATTATTAGGGATAAGCAAGCCATGCCACATGGAAAATACATAAGACAGTATTATCAAAAATGATTGCAACAGTATTCATAATAAAATACATAAATAAGAACAAGTTTTCTAGTATTAAGAAGTCCTTTTAATGACAGCATTGTAATAACACATAATGTAAGACCAGAACTCTTCTGTGATCCTGCATTTAGTGCCTGATAGTCCATGGGAATGGTGCTGCCTAGACTGACTACCAACATGACTCATTTTTATACACATTCCTCAGCTTTCCTGCAATGTCCCTAAGACTTCTAATACAGTTTTTTTTGGTCTTCTTTCCACAGGGAAAAATGCTGGAAATGTCATCCATCAACCCCTACAGGTGCAACAGCAAGGTAGCTGGATTCACAGAGCATGATGATGATGTGTGTTTTCAGTCCCTTGAGTTATTTGTCATGTTGAAATCCACTTAGCAAAATGCCTCATGCTGAACAATAGAAAAGGCAGGTTGCTGTCTTTGGACAGCAGATATGACTGGGATGGGGAAACCTGGCACTGTACTCTCTGTCTGGCTTTTTCCCCTTATGTTTGGCTGGGTGTTGGGCAGTTAAGAGCAGGCCAAAAGAAAAATGGCCATTGTGATGCCATTTTCCAGAATGCTGCACCACTCCCAGCTGAATCCTAAATAGTTTCTTAGAACTGCCTGAGCAAAGATCAATAAAGCTTTATTTATTTTTATTTATTTATTTTATCTTTACAAATAAGCACAGATTTCTATTGACATTTCTGTCTAAGAAATTGTAGAGAAATGGAAAGGAAGCTTTAGCAACCAAGGGGCCTAAAAAGAAATAAAAAGTATTGGAGACAGAGCAGTGACAGCTTAGTTTAGTGTGTTGGTTTTTTGTTTCCCTGTCAGTGAAAGGAAGAGCCTACTTTTGTGTTGGAAGACATTCAGAAGGATGATTTGTGTCTTCTGTAGGGCAGGTAAGTGATGGAACCAGACACCCTGGTTCCTGGATCAGGCAACTTGGGAAAATTGTGTTTGCCCTCTCCATGCCTATCCATCTAGCATTCCCTCCTAGAGGAAAGCTGAGTGGTGAGGTCTCCTTCCACCATAAAATTCCATTGTAGCTATGCAAACACGGACAGAGACAGGCAGTAGCTGCATAATGACAGGCAGCGACTCTGTTTCTCCACAGCCCTTCAACCCATGAGTGCATTGTAAGAGAACTTTTCCAAGTTTTTTGGTCAAAGCCAGGGGATTTCCGTCCCACAAAAGATCAAGGTTCAGTTCCTAAGAATATGAAATACTTTCACTGACTGGAATTCTTACTATTGTATTTATAAAATCTTTGACAATGCTAGATATCTTAGATATTCCCACTTTGTATATTACATATAAAGTTTGTAATAAGGATTTAGTCTTTTGTGATTCCATATACTTGTAGAAGGGGAAGAAATTACAGGAGTGCTAAGTGGCACCTTGTGGCCCTGTCTGCACTTCACATCCCTTTTTTTTTTTTTCTTACTGCAAATGTAATGAGCTCAACTTGAGGGCCCAAGCCATTCTTTTCAGCCTGACTAACTGCAAAGTGAATTAAAATGTTAACTAAGACCTTGCGCATCTCTATCTTAGAGAAAAGTGTTGAATTCTAAAAATTCAAAAATTAAAATTTAAAAATCTTTCTCCTTCCTTCTCACAGTGTGGTTGAGCACAGCAAGAGCAAGAGACAGAAAGGAATGTCTTGTTTTGGATGTGTTTGACTTTGGGAGAGTTTTTTCACTGCAGAGTTTTGCTGCAAAGTTTTATATATATATATATATATATACATACCATAAAGACTGGTTAACCTGGTAACAACTGTCATTAGTTAATGTCATTAACAACATTCTTAACCTGGTAATAACATTGTTATTGGTAACAACACAATTTATAGAGGGGAAGCATTTCTGGAGGGGAACAGTGGTTAGAAAAAGATTCACACAGAGGAAATTCAGGATTTGCCGCCGGAGACCACATCAACATGTGGCAAGAAGTGGCTATCTAAGAGTTTGGGAGGTGGTAAGATGACTGTTTACAGTACATTTTACTGTATAGTATTGAGCAATCTTTCAGACATCACAGGATTGGTATCTCCTGTAAGAAGGATACAGGAGGTTGTATTTTCCATTAATTGTAACCTAATAAGGAAGAAATCAGTATCAGTAAATAAACTGAAAAAACAGGGCATATCTCTTTACTAAGCAAGGATATTATAACTAAGGCCCACTCTAATGAAACACCTTGCCTGTCATTAGTTACGCATTACAGATGGGCTATTGTGTAAACATACTATGGGAAAGAGCAGCATAAAGCAAAATATGATACTACAAACAAATGATGGGAAAAATAGTAATAGGAAATTGAACTTTTCATTTGCCTTATGACTAAGAGCATCTTTACACAATGGGACACCTGGTATTCCACCAGAGTGAATTAGCAAATCCATACTGCTGGAATATGAGAAAGAGAATAGGAAACTGCATATTTTATTTGCATTCTACCAGAAGTGATTAGAACAGCATGCTCTATGCTAATGATTTAAGCAGAAAGCAGTGGACAAATTCTTGACTTCCTGACTGCATGAGTTAAATGAGCTTTAGCATAAATATGAAATATGCCCATATTGCTTACTTTTACACCATTTACTTAATATTTTCAGAGAACCTTTTAATGTATCAATTACAAGAATTTCTGCATCCTGCTTTTCATAAATGTTACTGCTGATTCCCACAAGTCCTAGTTTCAGTGTCTTTCAACAAAGTTGGGGATAACAACTTCATGCAGCAAAAGAGGGGCTGGCAATTGGACAGAAATTAAAATGAAAGGAGGTGGGAGCATTTCCATCTTGCGGCAGAGCCAGAAATAATATAGTTGAATCTGTAGAGCACTGAGCCATAGCTGCTAAGTCAGTCCAACACCAAAGGAATGTATGCTTAGGGAACGATGTGCTTCTGGATAACATCGATCTGCACTAGATGACTATTCTGTCCTGTTTTCTGAATTCTTCTTTACTCAGTTTGAATGCCTCTGAAAATCCTTAGAAGCCTAAAGTCCACTGTCCACTTTTTCAGCTCTTCAGCTTAGTAAAACTCAATTTTAATAACATGTTTAAATCCATCTTTAGAAACATTATAGTGGTCCTACCTTGTAGGTTCATTTAGCTTTATGTTTGATAATAGATACCCAAGTTTGGAAATAGAGGATTAGATTTTTAGTCTCGCTATAGTATGACAGAGTCTTTGCTTTATATCTAAGGAAACCACAGGTAAAAATACTATATCTAGAGGGTGAATTAATCAAGCTTTTTATCACCCCCTTTGTACCATCTAAGCCATGTGCAAATCTATTGCCTTTTCCCCCAAGCCAAATCCTGCTTTTCTTTCTTTAATCATTCCTTCCTCATCCACAAGCCCATCACATCCAGTCAATTGCATTATGTAGCTCAAAGTGGAGTTTTTCTTAAAATTCCAGTAATCCTACTGAAAAAATCCATGACTTTTAAATCATATCCCTTCATCTACCTTGAGTTTCACTCAGTTTTTGCTAATCTCTGAATAAGTTACAGAGTAACTTTCTATTGGTAGTATTTTTATGTGGTGGCAACTTTTTTTTTTTTTTTTAATAGGCAATTAATATTGTTCTGAATGAATAATAAAAGTAACCTTACATTGCTCATGGGTCTTTTTTTATGGAAAACTCATTGAAACTTCAGTGAAGAACCCTGTTATTCAAGATCCTGTTCTTTATGAAGGAATAAAAAGGCACTCTATTTTAACAATAAAGTAGTTGTACTTGTGTGACACTATAGATTAAAACCAATCAGACAGAAATTAACGTGCATACATGCAGAATATTAGTAAAACCATGAAAAGGGGGTGATCTTTTCAAAAAGAGATGGATGATGGAGATGAGGAAGGAAAAAGCTGTCACAGAAAATAAGAGAATAGCCCATAGTCACCTCACTGAACAATAGGAAAGCCAAGTATCAAAAGCAAAATAAAGCAGCTTCCTGGGCTCTGTTGAATAACTATTCACTGATTTTTTCACTCCTGAGTGGAGCTCTGAAAGAACTAAAGAATATATAAATGAGATATTTGGCGAAAACCATCTTGGATTTAATCCCACTGTTTTTCCCTTATCAAAATTACTCCGCAGAGAGCTCTATATTGGTGATAAATCCATTTGATCCTGCCAGAAAACAAAGTCAGCTTCAGTCCTTAACCTGGGAGGGTTGTTTGTTTTGCTCTAGGACAATACTATGTATCTCAATTATTAGAACAATCAGAAGATTACCTGATGAAAAACTCAGGTGTGTGTAAATTGAGAACATAAGCTTGATTCCTGTAACAGGTCCTTTTAACTGTGTTCAGCTGGTGAATAGTTTGTATTCAGCTGCGTTACTAATAATGGTTTACAAATACTAAAACTAGACTAAATGGACTTTTCTAAATCTTAATGATTATACATTGTTAGGTAGAGAACCAGAGTGTACTGACAATGAAGAAGCTTGGGATGTCAAGTTAATGGTAATGGGACTAAACCAAAGCATTTTTCAGATGAAATGAAGTTCCACAAAACCCACCACTGCCACAAGAAAAAAGAAAGGTAGAAACATTATTTCAGAACAGAAATGTTCATGTCCACTCTGAGATTCCACCAATTGGAATGTCCCATTTTAGACACTGGATCCACAGAGGGATAAGTTAAGGAGAACGCACAGAATATGCTGCAATGTTAATTGCTTAGGAAGGTTTTGGTTTATTTACAAGTTTCAAGATAGAATAGAAAGAGAATAGGTCACAGCTCAGGCAATTCCTGAAGAGCACACAAGATATTGCTTTTCACACATCATTTCTCTCCTACCAAAGGGACCGAAAGAATTGTTTCAAGTACTGCCCATATGGGATAAGGACTTGAACAAACCTACAGCTTATTACCATTGCTTCACATGAAATGTTAGAAGAAATAAGGAAAACCTGTCAGTCTGCAGATCAGTGTATAACTTTGCCAAGGGCCAGGCTGTGCTGAGAACTGACATACCACACAAAGCGCATGTGGCTCAAAGAGAGATCCAAGAGGATCTGCCTTCCCCATATATTCTTGTTTCTGAGTCTCCATGCTCACTTGAATAAAGACAGTACCCTTCCGAGCAGTCTGAAACTTCTGAACCTAAAAGAAGAAGTTGGTTCCTTTTCTGCTGTGGTCATTTATGTGAGTTCATGTAAAATGTGTGAACATTCTCTCTCTCCCTGTGCTCTTTAACTACATGCTCCACTTGCCTGATTTAAATTGTCCAAAAAAATCCCAGCTGAAAACTCCTTTTATGGACTAATTGCAAGAACATATAATGACAGGACTAGGCATAATGGCTTCAAATTGACAGAGGGCAGGTTTAAATGTGACCTTAGGAAGAAATTCTTTCCTGTGAGGGTGATGAGGCCTTGGCACAGGTTGCCCAGAGAAGCTGTGGATACCCCATCCCTGGAAGTGTTCAAGGCCAGGTTGGATGGGGCTCTGAGCAACCTGGTCTAGTGAAAGGTGTCCCTGCCCATGGCAGAGGGATTGGAACAGATCATCTCTGAGGTCCCTTCTAGCTCAGACCATTCTCTAATTCTCTGATTCTATTGTCTTTCCAGCCAATTCTTCATAGGGTGCACCCTCTGACACAGAGGTGGTAGCAACCAGACAGAAGTCATAGCTCAAGTATCTACTTTCTTAGGGAATATATTTCAAAACCATGGGGGGTGTACAGTCAAAAAACAGGTCAAGAGGATTATGCTGCTACAAGGAAGAAGATAAGCTGTTCATATACTAGGGAATTACTGAGCCTTTACATTATCCCTGGTGGATTACTGTTAACTCAATTGAACCCTAATGGGGTAATCTGCCCATGAAGCCAAAGACAGGAAGGTTGAAGAATTCCTTGAAATACCAAAAACTACACAGCAGTGGAACCAGGTGGATGAGATTAAGGACTATGAAGAGTTCTCCTAGCCATTGGAAGTCTGTGCTATGACTGTGGCAGCTTATTACTTGCTGTGCTGACACACAAGGACTGACTGCCAAAGTGCCTTCTGTGACATGGAAGGAATGCACACCCTTGATGTTTGCCCCAGTTGCCCTTCTGTGATGTGAGTTGTCTCACTGGACCTGTTAAGGTCCACAGAGTGAACTCAATCACAAACCTCTGTGAAAAATAACTGAATTAACAGGATGGGTTATTTTTAATTCAGTTCTCAGATCAGTTCACTTACTGCATTTATATGATGGCTGCTCAGTGCAGTTCTCTGGATGCACAACCCAGGAAGGCAGAGGGGAAAAGAGGCAAAGGGTAGTGCTGTCAAAAAAGAGGCTTCTTAGGCTGATTTCACAGCTGAAGACAAGTTATCGTGAAACACCAGAGTTAAGCCATGCAACAAATCCTTCCTGAGGGCTTCCAGCCAAAATCATAGAACTATAAATTCATTTAGGTTGGAAAAGACCCTTAAGATCATCAAGTTCAGCCATTAAACCAACACTGCCAAGTGCATCACTAAACCACGTCCCTCAGTGCCATATCTACCTCCCTTAAGTACCTCCAGGGATGGCTACTCCACCACTTCCCTGGGCAGCCTGTTCCAGTGCTTGGCAGCCCTTTCAATGAAGAAATTTTTACTAACATCCAATTTAAACCTGCAGTGATGAACCTTGAAGCCATTTCCTCTTGTCCTGGCTATAACCACCTTTCAGGGACTTGTAGAGACGGATAAGGTCTCCCCTGAGCCTCCTTCTTTTCCAGGCTAAACACCCCCAGCTCCCTCAATTGCTCCTCACAGGACTTGTGCTCCTAACCCTTTACCATTTACCCTTACCTACTTATTATAGTAGACCAAATGTCAGTTTTCCTGAAGCTGATATTAAGCCAAGGGAAAGCTCCATCATTTGGGTGATCAGGATGACTTCACACAAGTTCAGCTGTGTGTCCATGCCTCACATGGCTAAATTTTTCCAGGTGACAGTATTCACAAATACACAGATTTTTAACTTTTTAAATGATATTATAGCTGTGCCTTTGTCCTCATGTGTCCTACAGAATATGAAGTTAGACCTGCCTAATGCCATGTAACATGCCAAGCAAAAGAGCATATTTATATAGGACAATAAAACTATGCACAACACTAATTTGTATTTCTAAATGTGTGGCTTTTGCAAAGTTTTTCTTTGTACATAAGTCACTGTTCTGAAAACTTCATGAATTATGCATCAGACTTAAAGCCAGGTGTACCCCAAATAGAGAGCTAAAGTTGTAGGACTATAAATTTAAAGAATAAATTTGAACTCATCGAAGGATTTATGACAGGATTCTACATGAAGTATTTTTGCTTAAACTGCTTGAAAGCCTTTCTTGGTATAAGGGAAGAAAGTTATTTGATCCAGGAAAAAATTTGCTTGTTAACAACTGCATAGTCTTTTGTCTGGCTAGTTCTTAAGTGTAGGTGTTTAAGTGTATATTGCCTTTCCAATTCTTTCTACACTGTGTTTTCAGTAAACAGGCAGAACTGAAATGAGGGTAGTGGGTATTTCTTTAAATTACTCCACTTTCCCAAATGGATTCATATTGATTTTGTGAATGCATCCTCCAAACAAATAATCTGTTTCTGCCAGATAGATGTGCCAGGCTCTACTTCAACTTAACTACCACACTATGTTGCAAGAGATTGAAATAAAACCTAGCTAGCTGAGAATGAAGAAATCTTATCACATCTTGGTACACTCATGTTTTCAAGCTGATCATGGAATAACTGCTGACTGATTTATCCTTTTCCCCCTCTATCCATGAAGTCAACCCTCCCCAGTCAAAATGTGTGGTCCCTGCTACCCAGTTTTTCCAGCGCTGTAAGATTGGCTATGGGTGCTGCAGCTATCACTGCTTCCTAATAGATTTATGTGTTATCTATGCAAATCCCTTGTGCTGTGCACACAAATCATGCTTCTCATGAGCTTAGAAATCCCTTAAGATAATGCTGCCTAAATTACAGCCTTGCTGAAAATACCTTTCAGTTTTTCAACAGCTGTGTGTTTGAGTTCACTGCTAGCATAAGGCAATTGGATCATCTGGCTAAATTTTTTTTCAAGGTTTGCTTTGGCAGTAGCCTGGTTGATAAATATTGATGAATCTGTATTTGAAAGAACAACTCTTTGTGTAGAGGTCTCAGCAGAGAGGGCAGGCAAGGAATATCATTTAGATCTGCAGAGCTATACATCTGTGTTGGACAGAGTCTGTGCTGTTGCTTTGCTTGCGATGTGGTTTATGAAGGGGAGTGTCTGGGAACAGGGGAGCTCTGCCTCTTTCCCCCCCATCCCTTCCTTGTGCACTGGCTGAGATGATGCCTCTCAGAAGGAGTTGATGATTGTTCCTTCCCTGTCAGGAATGAGTGACGGGGAGAGAAGCTGCTACAGCACAGAGTGAAGCAGGGAAAGAAACCAAAGGGGAAATGCAGAAAGGACAGAGTACAGAAAAAAACTGCAGAATCCCAGAGATTATGAATGCATATTTTATGCATTTATGCAGTAATTTCTATGAGAAAGTGACCAAACCTCTGGCTCAGTGTCCTGTGTGTTTAGGAACATAGGACTTCAAACATCCATCTTATCACAGGTCTCACATAAGACAGTCCTGAGCATCAGATTTCAAGAATTTTCCTGCAGCAAGTTAATATGGAATGATCTTCCCACAAAGCATCATTTAATATCTGGGTCAGTAGTGAAGTTAAAATAAATATGAATGAAAATTAGTCTTTTCAGAGAGGAAGTGATAGTATCAAAGGGAAGGTCCCATCTAAAGCCAGAAAATTGCTTTTTAAAGAAATTTAAGGAACTTAAATGTTCCATTAAATAGATGTATGCTGGAGTTCCCAGACTCAAAAATGCTGTGGTAGATGGTAGTAGAGGAAAAGATGCACAGAAATACCTTTTTCCTCAGAAACTCAGGTAGCAACACCAGGAAATGTCTTATCATTGGCAGCTGGCAGTACTGAGCCTGTTAGTTTCAAATGACCACTTTTACTTACTTTGCAGAGACTAATTAAACAGAATAAAGCAGATGTGGTTTAGTGGTAAACTGATGAGGCATAACTTCTTAGAGTTTTCTTTTAGTTTACATCTAAGAGAGAGAAAGAAACTTATTGCCCTGCCACATCCAGAATGCAGGACCCAAGAAGATGGGGATATGTTATCCTAACAGTTATTCATCTGAATGTAGAATTTTTAACAAGATATCAAGGCTACATTGTACATACATCTGTACATTTAAAAAGGCATCATTGCCTCAAGTGAGATTTATTGATCACTACAGAACTGTGAACTGCAGAATTCTAAGTCTAGAATACTATTAGCAACTGTTTCATCTACCAAAACAAATTTTACATCATATTGGAAATGTAAAAAGAAGATGCTGTTTAATACAATTTTATAGATTTTAAAGCACTCTTTTTAACATCTGCTATCAAATCAGTATCTGAAAACACCCTCACAATCCAGTTTCATATTCCTACATCACAGCATTTTACATTTACTAGAGTTCTGGGAGTTTATTACAGGAATAACGCAGTAAAAGTAAAACAAACAAACATGCAAACAAGATAGCTAAAAGGGCTGGATTCAGGGATGCACTTTGCATTTTGGTATCTCCTATGTGAGTGAGTGCAAAATGAGGATAAAACATTAGCTTTTGTATTGTAGTCTTTAAAAAGCATTTTGCAACATTGTTCATAAGTATATCTAGTGCACCATCCCTGTGAATGAGCATTGAAATTTCCCACCAGAAAACAAATAGAGTCAAATTCCAACTTATGTTAAACTGATGCAAATCAATTTCCTGTCTGGGCTGAAAATCAGAGCAGGTTTTGATCCAAGTACTGTGCATAAATCAGGTATTCATCATATGTAAATTGGTACAGTTTCACTCCTTCTCTTTCAGTCACATTATTCCAAGGGGTAATTTTTCTCCTGTATACATATGTATCCCACAAGCTGATCAGTTTAAAGCTCAGCCAACAGTATATTCAGATCATTCATGTCTTTAAAAGAAGCAGTGAGTCACATATATGACTGAAGTATCATTCTTGTGGCTGTAATGATATTAACTATGTTCAGTGTTTGAGACTCTAAGGATCAAAGCTCTCTCTGTTCAGGCATCTCCATCCACTCATAGTCCCCTAAAAAAAATATAGCAATTGAACCTCTTTAAGAAAAAGTCTCCCAAGGGAGTAACTTTAAAAATATATTTAAAGCTAAACTATGGCAATGACAATTTTTAAGGCACAGAATTTTAAAAAATAAGGTTATGAATGGGCCAAGTCATACTTAGAAAGCTTCATCAGGAGCATTATTATGAAGCCATACCTAGTTTCAATGTGCTCAAAATGAAAGGAAATTAATCTTCATGCACTGACTAGTATGTTTATAAATGTCTTTGTCATAGCAGAATGTGAGTTTTAAATTTGTATGTGGGTTCAAGAGAAAAATGGGAAAAACACAGAAAATAATTAATCCATTAAAAGCCCATGGAAATTGGAGGTGGGGGGTGGGGTGGAGGGGGTGGAAATAGTAGATAAAAATGCAGGGATTTCCTGAGTTAGTTTAGTTCAGATTTCAGACTCCATCTTCCATTTCAGTTGGTTCTAAAGTTTAGGCCATATATGGAAACAAACATGGGAAATGCTGGAATTGATACAACCCCGGCAATTCACTTCAAACAAATGAAGTTAATGTTAGGTCCAGAATATGATATACCACATTTTGGCTTCATTCTCTGAGGAAGGATGAGAAAAGATAATTCTGTATGCAGTGTGGTGGACTGGTGGTTCATGAAAACCTGTAAAAAAAATCAGTGTATTTATAACTTCCATGTAATAAAGATACGGTATTTTTATTACGGCAATGCTTAGCACAACCTCCAGAATGAAGCAAGTCTTTCCATAGTGACGTAGACCACAGTCATGTGACCCTGTGGACACTGTTATCTAAATTGCTATAAGTCAATTTGTTTGCTAATTTGGAACAATCATGTATGAAGGCTCCTGTAATTTGTCAACAGTTTTTTTCACTACTGTTTCAGTAGATCACATTTATCTTCCCTTCTGATGGCCCACAAAGTCCTAACTCCTTGCACTGTCTAGAAATCAAGTTATAGCTCCATATCACAGGAATGCCCACTTACAGAGTCATGCTGAGGGTAAGGCATTATTGAACTGAAATGCATGGAGAGGTTATTGGATCTGCTCTGCATTTTATATGATAGGAGATAATGCAGAAGATAGAGTAGAATATTTAGTGAATGACTTCTCAGAAACTATTGGTTTGGCCAATGATTTCCAGTCCTGAAGAAAGAAATAGATAACTGGTTGGAAAAGATTGTCTGCAGGAGGAGTTAAGGTGCTTAAGGGTCTTCCACCTCCTAGAGGACACTCACCTGTGTTGGTGACTTAGGTTTCCCAACTGAGAAACAAATTGAATGCAGTGAAAGTAAATTCTGAGACACTGCATTCTTATTGATAGTTCCCCTTATTCCACCAGGGAAAGCACAGGATTTGCTGTGCCTCTCAGAGGCAGGAAGAAAGGAGGATGAAACAGCTACCCATGTGCCCTCTGTAGGATGTTGTTTGCCTTTCTGATCCACAAATTCAGACCAGTTAAGCAGTGTAAATCAATAACCTCTTGGAGAATTAGAATATATCTTTCTCTGTGAATTCCTTGTCATACCTTTGTTAGCAAAAGAAGCACTGAAAGCAGCTGATGCCCTTTTTTACAGCATTAAGACAACTCTCCCTGATTCTATCTTATTTTGCCCATCAGTAATGGTCATACTCTTCATACAGACTCTTTAAGAAGTTCTTACTTCCGGGAGACCATTTCGCTTCATATCACTAACAAGCCCCCTGGGTGATTTAGTGGTCAGTTCCATTTGATTTGTCCATTGAGTCCCAGTGACAACATAAAGCAAGTAATGACCAAGTGTGGGCCAGGTTAGAAACACAGGAATCTCAGGAAAAGATAAGCAGGATTTGCCCGTTGTTTAAAGTGAGGGATGGAACCAAGTCGACTCTTTGATGTGTATTGTAATACTTTGTGCTTCATCTGAAATGAAAAGCAGTTGAAAATGAGGCCTAAAAAATCTAGCAGCAGCTTCACCAGAGATAAGAATCGCTTGTTAAGCTGATAATGTTCTTCTTCCCCCCCAGGAGCTTTGTGGTCACAGACTCCTGAGAACTAAACTGTATCATATTTAGTGTATTATTCACTTGGAGCCTTGCCAGGCACGCCTGACAAAAAGGTTTATCATACCCCAGTGCTTTCAACTAGCATGTTGCTTGTTGATATAGGGGATGGTGTTTCTGAAGAAAGATAGTCTGGGATCCATACAGAAATTCTAACTATAATCCTACCCATTCAAGCCAGTGAGAGGTATGGTATTGATTAGAGATGGGCAAGTCCCTTCACCTTTTCAGAATAAAACAAAATAGGGTAATAAATGTGTTGGAAAGACATCCACTTTCTTCTTCCAATACGTTACCTTAACATATCTTCGGCCTATTCCCGCATTTCATTTCAAAGCCAGTTCCCCTCAGGAGTGGAGGACTCCCACATTAATTATAGTCTCATTTCTAGTAAGTTGGATATGTTAACAGAAGCTCTGCTTATTATTCCCCCCTTGTATGCGAGGAAAATATTCAGCAGAGTGTGGCCTGATCATGAGGTGTTCACACGGCAGCAGTTTGCCCCATTTGGACTTTCATTCCTACCATCAGGCTGATTCCTTTCAGACATTTACATCTACATTGACACAAGCCCAATGTAAAAGCTTTGTTTGTATAAAAAAGTCTAATTCATATCCAGTGTTTGGGAGGGTGCAGGGGAAAGCAGGAGGGCAATTCCTGGTCTTGAAGGTATTGCATGACTGGAAGTAAATTCAACATGTGACCAACATTCAGGTTTGTACCACCTCTTCTGAGACCCCACACAGAGTCACACACCCCAGCAGCAGAATCTGGGCACAGATTTTGATCCAAGTACAAGCTGATGAGTGTGGACTGGCCACTGCCATAAGGAGCCTTCAGGATGTGTCATGGCAGACCCCAGCCTGCCCTGGTGAAGTGACTGCTGGAGTTGGGATTGCACCATACTGCTGCTTTACTGTGCTTCTGCAGGTTGTTGACTTGAAGTTTGTATTTCCCCATCCCAAGAAAGCTGGTTACAAACATTTTCCACTATATTTTTTTCTGTGTTGTGAGAACAGAATATTTTTTTTAATCCCATTAAATGCAAGCTACCAATGTGAAGTAATGTGTTCTTCTTTAAGGGAAAGAATAAGCTTTGAAACTTTTGGAGGTCTTGGGGGAGGGTTGTTTTGGTTTGTTTTTTGTTTTGTTGGTTTGGTTTGGTTTGGTTTTGTGTTTTTTTGTTGTTGTTTTTTTGTTTGGGTTTTTTTTGAAAGCTCAGGAAATATTGCCCTTTTTTTCCAAGATTATAAAACCAAGGCCATGAGCTAAAGACAAAAATTCTGTTTCCTATTGAAATAAATTGATCTCTCTATACACATAAAATGTGTTTTGTTGTTTCAACATGGTTATATAGTTCAGCTTCTATACTTAATTGAGGAGTTTCTGGCACATGTCAGATTATAAAATGCAGAGAAAGAGAGAAAGCTATTAGATGAGTGAGTCTAGATTTCCATGGTCGAAATTATTTTAAGAAGTAGTCACACAGCAGAAAGAAGAAAAATTTACTGGGACCATTGTTAGACAAGCTGTTGAAAGAACAAAGGGAACAGAGAATTTACATTTTACTGTGGCCTTATAGATGTCCCCAAGCAATAATCACAAAGTCTGATTGTTTCGAGTGTAAACATCTCACTCATGGGAGTAATGATGACCAGAACCCAGTTGCTTACCCCCTCCTAGGAGCTGTTCGAGCCATGGAGCTGCAGTTATGATTAGTTTTCATTTTGTTTCTGTTTCCAGAAAATTTGGAATCAGCTCTTCAGCTTGTGCAGTGGAAAAAGTCAACCAAATAAACATACATCAGGTCAATAAACAGCAACAACTGGCAGAGTGACCCCACAGAGCTTCTCTTCTGGTATTGTCCATACTACTCACCTGAAATCTATAGGTTTGAATTACCTCTGGCAAAGGAAAAAATGTGCCAATGACTAAGATATTTTTTTAAACTAGTCACAGTAAGTGCTGTCACAAGCTGTAGATGTATTTATGACCCAGTAGTTCCAAGCCACATGTCCCTCAGATGGAATTGGCATTCAAATACCTCTCCTTCCAAGCATAAATTGTTTAATTAAATTAGATACACCCTTACTCTGTCATGCTGCTGTGGATTTCAGCCCCAAGTGTCTGAACAGGGCTGTATTGCCCAGCAGACCCATTTTCCTGCATGTCAGCCAGACTCTACTTGTGGAGAAGTCAGGAAAAGCAGGAAAGTCTCAGGCCAGAGTTCCTCAGTGGTCCTAAATTCTGGTGAAACAAGGAAAGAGAATAAAGAAATTCAAGAAATATCCACCTGTCACAGAAAAAGAATTAACTCTTTGCTGCGGTCGCTGGTAACTCACAGACTGGACACAAAATGAAAGGCTGAAAGTCCAAACCATCTAGAGCTGTAGGGATTAAAATTGTGATTTGGAGCAGTGTATTAGGAGCAAGCAGAAGCTGAAGGAGCAATGTGATGCCCACAGATGTCTCCAGGCTGAGGTGTGGCAACTGAACCAACACATGATGAGAAGTTTGCCTCTACTCTGCCTGGGTAACTCCAAATCCTTGTGGAGAGAAGTTGGGCAAGAGTTCCTCTTGACTTCTGGGTTCAATATGTGCTAGTGAGTTTACTGAGAAACATCTTTTAAGGCTTCACTTGGGTCACAGATTTCAAAAAAGAAAAAAATTTAAAAAGTGTATGGGAAAAATAAAGAAAAAAAAAAAAAGGCAAGATTCTTTGCCAAAGTAAACCTTCTCTGACAGGTATGTGCCTGAACATTTTAAAACTGTCTGTACCGCATGTTAGAGAGAGAGAGAGGCAAGTCTCTTTTGTGAACAATCATTATGATATAACCAAAGAAAAGCACTGTCCTCTGACATGCCAAAGTAAGCTGAGTTACTGAGTTATTCCAGCCTGTGCAATGAGGTGGGGATGATCCGACATGCAAAGTGGTATCTCCTTTGATTTTCACATCCAACTTGTATCACTCCCACATTCTCTGTGAGCCTGGGCAAGTCAGTCCTCCACTAAATCCCTCTCAGCTAGACACCTCAAGTTTGATGTGGGGCACCTGCTCTAGTCCAAGGAAGCCTGGGATTATGTTCTGGTTTATAATACAGTCTCAGTCCCGATTGTCTCGGGTTATGGTTTTTGCCACATTCACTTTGCTGCCTGGACCATCCACTTGCAATTGCAAACTTGACTTTTAACATAATTAGAGGCAGAGCTCTGCTTTTTAATGTCAAATATTTTTTGGCTGCTTTTCCCAACCTGTTACTCCCAGTGTTTGGAGCCTACACTGAGCCTGAAAGCCCATTACTGGCTGTCATCAGTGAAATAAGATATAAAAAAAAAATAATGCTGATGCATCATTTACTGAAACTGGAAACCACTTAATTAATATATTGGGTTTATGTGTTTAGTAATTAAAATTTAATGAATTCCTTTTCCTTATAAGTGGGCAGAAGGAGTAGCTACTCCTCTAACAAGTGCTTTATTTATTGTTTTAAAGGCATTTGGATATCGTCTTATGAGGACTAAAACATTCTCTTCATATGCCTCCCGTTTTCCCTTCCAGCTAACTCATGAACTAAGAACTGAATCAGTAGAAATTATGCTCAGAGATGATGGCTCATCTATTTCCTTTCTTTGGCTGCTTTTACAAGTAGGCAAAGAAGGTGCTGACTTGGCAGGCTTCGGAGCCAAGACTTTTTAAGACCAACTAGTGATTTGGAGTTCTTGTGCTTTATGTGCCTGGCTCGAAGCACTGTAGAGGCAATTGATTTTTGGAGGAATGGCACTCAGCACTTTGTAGAAATGCAAGGCCTTTCTAACACTTTCAGAACTATTGAGCACTTTTGAAAATCTCGGCCCAGGTCCTCGAGTTCAGGGTCTGACAGTGAAAATCCAGGTGCAGTTTTGGTCCAGTTCCTCTGAGAGCTTGGAATGCCAGAGGGGAGAATTTCTCTTTAAATGTCTCTTTCCACCTTCTCATGCTCCTTTTACTTCCTGGGAGGAATTGGCACAGCTTTTAGATTAAAATAAAATCCATTATATATGCTCCTTTGGACCCCTGGAAATACTTGGAAAGTTCAGTTTGAGACCACAGGTGTGTGGGTGGAAAGTAGAATGATGGAGCATTTTAAATTTCTTATTTTGGATATAATTATAGTTAGATTCATAGAAGCGGAGAAGTTCTGATTTCTAGCTAGTGCTTGCTCCAAGTCATAAATGAGAGCACAGGAAGAATTGAAAGCAAGACCACAAAACCAAAGGAGTATTTATGTTCACACTCTCTCCTGGGACACAGCAATCCATCAAGGAGAGCAGGCAGTGAAAAATCTGTGCTTTCTTTCTTGCCTCCTGGATTTTCAGAAATCACACTACTGGATTTCTCTGGCTTCCAGGAAGATAGGACTACAAATGTTGTTGGCTGCTGGGTGGGAATAGCCAGGGAGGGATAAAGTTCTCCAAGTTTGCATCCCAACACTTTCTAACCAAGTGAAACCCTTGAAGGAAGAGCAGTCTCTACACAGAAGGGATAATGTTTTTTTTTCTCAAATACATGAGAAAAAAGCTAAACCTTTCAGCAGCCAAAACTGTCTCCACTTTTACCAGTAAGGTCTAGTCTGTAGCTGATGAGCAGGACTTAGGCTGGACTGTGTCAAGTAGAGCAGGCTGAGGCTCTGAACAATAAAAATGGAGTGAGATAAGAAAAAGGGAATTTTTTTCTGCAGATTGAGAAGAAGTTGACCTTAAATCAGCAAATTAAGCTGTCAGTCTAAGATTGACAACTATGCTGTGCTATCCAAAGTTGAATAATGAGGTCATAGACTGTTCAGAGTGGGTTAACTCATCACCTTGAAGGAAACTAAATATCAATTTTGCAATTCTCCTAAACAATCTTGTGCAAAATGGGAAAGAAGATGGGGGCATAAATTAAAATAAAATAAATTAATAATGCACCTATAAAACTAGGAACATGCACCATCATTTAAAAAAATGCATTAAAGGAAGTGAATAAGTATTGTGATGCATTCCTAGCCCAAATTTCAAGGGCAAATAATTGTTCTGAACTGCTTTATTTTTCTGTTATCATTATTTCACTCACATGTGCAAACTTGGTCAGAATTTAAGAGAAAAAAAAAATCAAGTGCAAGACACTGCATGACAGTTTCTGTTCCAAAATATACTACACTTTAAACATTCTTGCAAAGAAAAAACACTTCCAAGGGACTTAACTTGATGGTACGACCAGGGCCAGGACAGGGAATATCTAAACATCCACGAAGTTTCCTTTAACACCTTACATGCAGTAGTTTTCCTGCCTTCTCTCTGCCCCACTACCATCATAAGAACCAGATTTCAGTATTTTTAGGTAGTTCTCCCCCATGCATAAACTAAGTATTTTCATTAAAATATAAATCTCAATAATATTTATTTCACTAATATGAAATAATCTCCTTAAAATGCAACATTGTGAAACAAATTAGATAGAGAAAGCATAAGTGTTTTGTTAAGAATTCTGCTGCTAATCCTATGCCATCAGACTCAAATAATATAAGAGAGTAGAAGGAAAAAACATCAAATCCTGAAATAGTTAATTTTTAGCTGTAGTGAGCTTGTGCTAACTTATTATCAGAAGAGCTATTGCTTTCGGAGAAGAATTAAATTAGTATATGAAACACATTGAATGTCCTCCAACATTATTATAATTATATAAAGTTATTATTACATACAATATGCTGTCCAGTTACACTTCCAGAATGTTACTCTGACCTTCTTTTAAACACCTGCTATCTTATTTGTAAATCCATAAGATGAAAGAACAAGGGCAATTTAAAAGTTTGCTTTTTCTTTCTCAGATAAACTTCAGTGTAAAGGCCCATATTATTGCTCACTCTGAAAAAAATACAACATTAGAAAGTAAACTAAACTTACTGACTTTTTAATACTACCCTCCATAAGAATGTCTTTGATCAGACATTTCTGGTGCCTTTTAAAGTATCACAGCTGGCCTAAAAAAAAACTAAACAAACCACAAGTCCTTTAAAAATGTTGACTTGTAAATCAGTGAAATTAAAATAGATAAAATTGGAAACAAGACACAAAGGTCTCTCCTACTTAATACCAAAGCACTTGCCTTGCCAGTCAAATGGCAAAAAGCAAGGCAATGCTTGTGTGACTTGTCTCAGAATAAAATAATCTAGGTGTCTTTCCAAAATAAGGAAACATTTTTGCCCCAAATGCCTAACTAACCAAAATTTTAGAAGTGAAATGTTTATTTGACAGCTATTTCTGTACCAAAATTAGCACGCAGAGTGCACTGCTCAGGCCAAGCAGGGGAAAAGACTGATATAATGGATATCATGAAAAGTTGATTTAGAAGTGTTAAGATTTGGTAAATTCTAGGGGAAAATGAATATTTCAACCTCCTTAATTTGCTAATCACATCACACCAGTACTCAAATGTGCAGTTCATGTGTGTTAAGGCTGAGAATACTTCTTGAGAAAAATTTGGAAAAATGGACTATGAAGATCATGTGACTGAGATGAGGAAGGAAAGGAAAACACCTTCAGCTGAACAGGGTAAAGTAAAATTTGGATTTAAATATTTTTTTTGCCAAATTTGCACCCCCAAAAATCTTAGTTGTGCTCACTAGAAATGTGGGAGATATGTCTTAAAATATCTCCCACAATGCCCCAGAGATTGTTGCTTGAGTAAAGGTAGCCACAATTCTGCATACTGCCCATGCACAATTTGAAAAAACAAATGCAAGTAAACAAAATTGGGACAAATGAGAGCATTTTAGGATCATCTTATCTTCAAAATCACTCATCCTCTTGATCTAATGAAATCAAGACTAAATAGGCCTTATAGAATATCAGCAATTTTAAAATGTTCTTAAATAATGATGAGTAAAGCATCACTTTGACATATAAGCAACCTGTGACCCTCTTTTGTTGACATAAAAATCTTCAAAAAATAGATTATCAAAAAAATCTACTCTGTTGTTTCTCAGAAAAGATAAAACTGTGAAACAACTACTAAATATTCAGTTTATATGTCATTAATATTATTTAAATATGATGTTACTGTTACAGGGCACCAAGCTGATTTGAGGGTTGAAGCACCTCTGATGTGAGGAAAGGCTGAGAGAAGTGGAATTACTCAGCCTGGAAAAAAGAAGTCTGTGAGGTGACTATTTGTGGCCTTCCAGTACCTGAAGGAAGCTGACAAGAAATATGGAGAGCAACTATTTACAGCGGTCAGAGTGAGAGGACAGAAAGGAATGGCTTCAAACTGACAGTGGGTAGGTTTACATTAGATATTAGGGAAAAAGTCTTCCCTGTGAGGGTGGTGAGGAACTGGAACAGGTTACCCAGAGAAATTGTGGATGCCCCATCCCTGCAAGTGTTCCAAGCCAGATTGGATGGGCCTTTGAGCAACCTGGTCTAGTGGAAGGTGTCCCTGCCCATGACAGGGTGGTTGAAACTGTATCGTTTTTAAGGCCTCTTCAAACCCAAAGCATTCTATGATTCTATGTACACAACTCTGTTTTACAGTTGCCAGGTATCAACAAATTGAAGCAGTTGACAGGTGGGATGAGAAAGTCTGTGTTGTCCTGAGAAGGTCATGGATGTGGCTTTAATGCCCCAGCAACAGACACCCTAAAACTGTCCATGTGAACAGGTGTAGAGAAAACACATGTGGCAGCACAACAAAAGTCTCCTAGCCTCTGTTTCAAGAAATTTATACATATCCAAATAGACTTTTATCTTCTCTTTTGTTCTCAGATCTGAGCTATAATCAATAAATGCTATGAAAAGTGAACCACTTCATTTGCCAAATGCTAGTCACAGGATTGTGAAAGCAACATATGTAACTAATATCACTGTCAGAGATGCTAAAATAATAAAATGTTGGTGTTAAAATCTAAGTACTGGTTTTATTTTAGAAAATTCTGGTTTAGCAGTTCCTATTTGTTTTCCCAACATTGATGGTTTTTGGTTTTGTTTTTGGGTTAATTTTTGGTACTGATCTCCCTGCCTCTCTCTTATTTCCTCTCAAATATTGCAGTCTTCCCATTTGCTGAGCTGATACTCATTTCCTGTTCATGAACACAGATACAGTTTGAAGTGTTCATATCATAGAAGAGAACAGGCAGGAGAAGGAACCACAACTTGCATGCAACAGATGGGTTACCCCCATGAATCAGAATTTTAAGGACTGGAGATTTTATTTTCTTTTTTCTTAAATGAAGAAAAAAGTCTGTCTTCTATTTTTAATTTCATTCAAAGATCTGAAAAAAATCAGAAACTTGTAAAAATACCCAGTTCAGTGGAAAATCTAATGGCATTGCCAAAAGTTTTGTTGTGATCAGTGCTTAAAAATGTTTAGCAGCCATCAAGTTGAATAATTCAGCTGTAAAACCTCATTTTTCCGATATTTTGGTCGCAAAGTTATCAAAGTCTGTCACGTAGCCAAGCATTCAAGATATCACCAAGGAATTTTAATGGTCAATCCTAAGCTGGTAACACAGTCACCAGACAGATCATGGAAATTAGCATTCATTGAACAAACCAAAGATGTAATTGTTTTGTGTGAACCAATCTGGTCAAACAGTCTGCTAAACAGCAGAAAAAAAGAGGATATAAACATCTCAGTATTTCACAAGAATAGTATTTCAACTATAAATACTATAAATACTATAGATAGTATTTCAACAAGAAATTTTGCGTAATGTTTATGCAAAAAAAGTATATATAGGGCTGGAGAAAATGAGGGAGAATAATTAAGCAAATGACTCCCCATCTCTGCAGTGCTGGCTGACCTATGGCAATGGCTAAACCTGGGCACCCGTCCTGGCGAGTGCTGCATTCATGGGAGGGAGATGTGCAGCAGCTCTCACTGCCTGTATTTCATCAAGTAAATACTGCAGGTGGTATAATCAGCAGAATTAATTCAGTTACACTGTGTAAGAGCCTGCCAAAACTCTGTGCTTGATGGTTCACTTCTTCACTAACATTCCCAGCAAGTATGCCACCAGTGTTAAGTGGCTCAGGGGCTGCTGCTGCTGCATGAGAAGCCATAAGAATATGCTGAGCTTTGTAATTGTGTCCATTTTATGCAGTCCATGAAATTCATGCTAATTGATCTGCAAGAAAAAGCAGCTCCCCGTTCCATCACCGTGTCTTCCAAGTGCCTTTTAGGAACCAGTAAGATCGATACGTTTCTGTAAATAAAATGTGAACTATATCTGCGGGGATATAAATTTGATAAAAAGCAGGCAAATCTAAACTAATAACACTTTAATAAAATATGTATCTGTGTATGGACGATTATTTCCCCATGGCCACATTTAACTTGAAAGAAAATAACATACCTATGAAAATAAGTACTTTATCATGGTTTGGAAGTAGATGATTTTTAAGGTCCCTTCCAAACCAATCCAACTTGTTCTATGATTCTGTGATAATTTACTATTACTGGGGGGCTTTGCCTCTACCTTTCAGTGTTTCCTAAATGTGTCTTAGTGTTGTTACTTTCATTTTATTAAATACTAATAACTAATATTAAATATTAATTTTATTTTATTCATGTTGAAGAAGGACCTGTGAACCTCTCTGGGTTTATGTTATCCAAGGTTGTCCCACACCATGACAGTGTGGATCTGTCTGAGCTCAGCTCTGCACTCCAAGTCCAGCACTAAACCAAAGAGCTGTAGCTTTACTGCCTGTGCTCCATGTTTTCTGGAGGAGCAGCTTAGTCCATGTAGAGGGGAGACTTGCCCTATTTTTCCAAGCCCAGAGTCAGTCCTGGTTAAATAAAACACCTTTCTACATAATTCTAAAAATAAGCTTCCCTGTGGTGTTTAGCCAATTTATGGGATGTTTGCTGATTGGTTTTACCAATCTCTGGAGCTCAGACCAGACCATTGGCTGAGGTGATCAGTTCATTGGCTCTGCCTGTTCCAGTTCTTGTGGTCACATTGGTTCGATGCCGCTTTTGACTCTTCTTTCTTGGCTTCACAAGAGATGTTGCCAGCTCCTCTCTAATGTGTCCAGCCAAGTGATTAATGTTTTTCAACCATTAAACAACCTATTACAACACATCTGTTCCTTTGTTACCCATCATGAAGTACTGTTGGCTCTCAGAAGTGAAAAATCCTGTCAAGCATTTTTATTTTAGTTTCTGTTATCTATTTTTTCACTTTCCAAGTCCCCACTGACTATTCCAGTTTAACATTCAATTTGCATCCATTTGTAGATGAAGAGAGAATTATCTCTGTATTTTCAGGAGATGATAAGTCTGCCAGGTGCCTCTTGACCACAGCATTAATCAGTTTATGTGACGTTTCAGCTAAAGCTGGCCTCTTATAGATAAAGTTACACAGTTTTTATATAAATGGACAAAGGCCAAAACCACCTCTTTTCTTTGGGCAAGCAGAATTTTGGTTTTGCTCAGACCCACTGATACACAAGCCACCAATCTGCAGCATTAACCCTATTTTGTTAAGACATTGACTCCAAACTGCCCCTTGCATTGTTTTCAGCCAGTTTAATTCTTCACTTTCTGCTTCAGTTCCTCAGCAGTTAAAACCCGAAGCGGACTATTAAGACTTAAAGGCCCATGAACAGCTGAACAGTTTTACACATCAATGCTTTTAAGCTGCTATGGTTAGCTCCATCACAGAGAAATAACTTGCTGGCTTTATTTCTCTCCTGTGGCATTTAATTTCTACTACACAGTATTTAAACATGTTCATTCAGGTATGGGTCTGATAGTTTTAGAGCTGGGATCTCAGTACCTCTCACATTTTCAAAGATACCTGTTGCTATGTTTTCACTACTTTTCACAGAAGGCAAAGCAGGTTATTTCTGTGTTCATCATGTTCAATAAATGCTGTCAAGCTGTTGAATTTTTCAGTGAAATAAATAAGCCCAAAGGATAGTTCCTTGAATTGGTGCTCTCCAAAAAGATTAAAAAAAAAAAATTAACTAGTATTCTGGGTTTGTAAGGTGACAACCAGAGCCCTGGCAATAATTTAGGCAGCATAAATGCATCAGCTAACTCCCCAGTAATTTTCCTCCTCTAAGAGCTGTAGAGAAATTTTAAGGTTATTTGGGTTTGGAGATTATATGGCCAAATCCCAGCAATCTGAAGTGTTCCCTTTTGATATCATCTTTCTTAGAAGAAAATAAAATTAAGCAGAAGTTTTATAAAGGCAGATGTTATGAATCTATGGTAGGACTATAGTTTCTGTGGTGTTTAGTCCTTTCAAAATTCACCTGTGTCCTGGAAAGCATGACCTGCCTTTCCAGAAGTGCATCTTCTGATGAGAAAGAGCAGACAGATATACTTGAATGTGATATTGTTCACCTTCTCTCATAATGCTACAAATTTAATGTCTTTCTAGGTTTTTTGTCCCATTGCCCATATTTCAGAGAAACAGTACAATGTTTGCTTTATCTGACCACCCTGCAATAAGTATAAATTATTTGTAAGTGTCATTTTTGGCACTGTGCACCTTTTTTGTTTGTGATCAGCATAAGTTAGTGAATGTTTCACTTGTTTTATATTAGTATTCCTGTGATCACAGAATCACATTTAGTTTGGAAAAGACCTCCAAGACCACTGAGTCCCACCTTTGACTGGTCATCATCTTGCCAACTAGACCATGGCATTGAGTGCCACCTCTCGCTGTTTCTTGAAAAGCTGCACTACCTCCCTGACCTGTCCAGTCCAATATTTAACAACCCTTTCCATGAAGAAATTCCTCCTGATGTTCATCACTGATCCTCCCCTGGCACAACTTGAGTCCATATGCTCTCATTCTGTCACTTGTTACCAGGGAGAAGGGATTGATCTTCACCTGGCTACACCCTCCTTTCACATAATGGTACAGAGCAATAAGGTCCCCCCTAAGCATTCTTTTCTCCTGCAGAAACACTTTTCGTTGCTCCTCTAAAGAATTCCCCAGTTGTCTGTGTGTCCTACACTGTGTTTGCAAACATTTGCAAAGCAATGAACTGTAATTCTGGTTTTGGTGTCTTTTTTCACATGATGCACACGGGCCTGACATAACCTGAGGATGCAGTTGGCTACAGTCCTCTGTGGCACTCGTTTTCAGCCTTGCTGCCACGTGTGTCCTCTATCAGTAGAAGTTTCATGTCCTGTGGTTTTTCAAAACCTTGTAATGCCCTAGGTGGGTCAGGTGGGCTCAGAATTTCCTCAGCAGGCAAAACCATGTAGTGACAGGACAAGGGGGAATGGCTTCAAATTGACAGAGAGTAGGTTTAGAATAGATATTAGGAAAAAAATCTTCCCTGTGAGAGTGGTGAGGCACTGGAACAGGTTGCCCAGAGAAGTTATGGATGTCCCATCCCTGTAAGTGTTCAAGGCCAGGTTTGGATGGGACTTGGAGCAACCGGGTCTAGTGGAAGGTGTCCCTGCTCACCACAGAGGGTTGGAACTGGATGATCTCTAAGGTAGCATCAAAGCCAGGCTATTCCATGATTCTATGAGATTGGCATTCAGAAATCAGGGCCAGCGCCAGAGGTGGTGACCTGGTGATGGGCATGTGTCTTGCGAATAGATATCACAGATGTGATAATCCTGATGCCCGATGGATTAGAGCACTAATCACTCCTGTTAGCATCAATGTGACTTCTTTTTGCTGCCAAATTCTAATGGCTTCCTAAGTGATTATTCTTGACTCTTCCAATAGTTTCTTTAGGGGACACTTTTCTGGTCAAAAGAGAACATTGCAGAAGGGATATACAACAGTCTTAGTGATTTAGACTGTGCAATTAAAGATAATACACCCTTCTAGGGAGCACTACTCTAAAGTGGATTTCTAAAATACCTTATTCATGTTCCAGAAAATTGTCCTTCACTCCAATGGTTGTAGGGGATTCTGTACAAACCATTTAGGAAAACAGCAACACCTGGTGTCTGAAACCAAATGAGAATTATTACTAACCTTCAAATAGTTCTAGATTTCTGTGAAGAACTCACAGCAAAATCTACTGTATAACCTTATATCAGTAGTAATTTCTTCCATGTTTTCATTTCTCTAAAGTCTTGTACATTTCAATTTTTTGGTATAGAATTTAGAATCCACAGGGTTTGTATTATGAGCAGCTTTCCTACGTGCTATAGCTGGAAAAAGTCAAGTATGTGAGTATCAGAACCAGATACATACAGAAATAAAAGTATTTTCTGTCTACCTCCAGTTTTGATGGCACCTGTGCCTTGAAGGTGCACCCAGCAGCGCTGTTTAAAATCTCTCCAACTGTGCTCCACACTTTAGAGTGTATTTTGTTGTATCTCTGCTATGCCCGGTTGATCAGCCTGGAAAAGAGCAGGCTTTGGAGTGACCTAATTGTGGCCTTCCAGGTAGGGAAGGAGCCTGCAAGAGGATGGAGAGAGACTATTTAAAAGAGCCTATAGTGACAGAACAAAGGGGAATAGCTTCTATAACTCTAAGAGATCTGCAGTAAAAAATGTTGTTCTTGATGTGGTCCAACTAACTGGGCATGACAGCAGTAAGAGCTGTACTCTCCTTGGGGGATAAAAAAACACCTCTGGCTCCTTTCTCCTACCTGTGCTATTGCCAGTTTGTCCTAAGGCTTTACAGAAGGGGTTTGCAAATGTCTTCAGTGTCAGGGAACCTGTTGGGAGAGCTGTAAAAGTTGTCAAGACCCTTCCCTGCTAAGAGGATTGAACGATTTCCTACCCAGAGACAGGGAATGTGGACAGGATGGCCCTTTCTGTTTTCTGCTGCACCAGCAACAGAACAGCAGTATGCTATGCAGTACAAGCAGTCCAACTGACTTCTTTCTCTGCTGGAAACATGACAAGAAATGGGGAAGAATGCTCTAGAATACAAAATGAGACAGATGGTCTGTTAAAAAAATTAGCAGCAGCAAATCTCTCTAAAAGGCAGTTGAGGTCTACCCAGAAAGAAACTGAAAGAGTCAGAAGAAGCCAAATTACTGCTGCTGTTCCAGTTTTATGCATGCACAGTTGGGTGAGCCTTCAAAATAGAGGGCCAGAGTCTTCCCTGCATATGCTTAGGCAGAGATGCCAGTAGTGAACTTAGCAATCAATCAGCAGTCAGTGCAAGGCAATCCAAATGCAATGTTTGTATTGATTTTCTGTGGGAGGAAGAGGTAAGATGAGGTTGAGGGTTCTCTCTCTCCCTTTTCCATATTTCCAATTCAGCTGTTTGAAGATTCTCAGTTCAAAGCACCTGTGAATAAGGTGGATGTGATGCTGAGAAGCAGAAAGGTATTAAAGCTATTAGACTGTGCAAGCAACTGATTAGGATTCCCATCCAAATACTGTATTTCTATTTGGCCTGTGCCTAAATGCTGAGACAGGGAGAATTTCCCCATTTCTGCAGAACTACCAAGGCACTTTTTAGTCTCTGAGTGTTTTAATTCCAGTAGTTACAAGCACATTATGAGCAGCAGTCTCTCAAAGGGATTAAAAAAAAAAAAAAAGAAAAGCTGAGTTCTGTGACAATGACATTTGCATCATTGCAATGAGGTACATCATGACAGTTGTACTATGCATAAAACATGATGCAAGTGGCAAAGATATCGTCAGGGCTTACACGAAGGCCAACTTCTAAATCAGCAACAAATGGTTAGAATGAGAACCTTGTGGCTCAGATCAGAAAAGGTGGCATGGGTTGCTAGGACAGCATGGACAGTACTGAAGGATTGCAGATGAATAGAAAACATTTGGGAATTTAGCTGTCGGTGGATGGAGAAGAAATTTGTCAAAGTTCACGAAGCTATCATGTGTGTAATAGGAGCTTATAAAGGACAGACTCAAGGCCTTTGTTTTTTCATACTCAGGATACAATTGAAAACACAGAGTCATCTATAGATGCCACAGTCACCTGCTGTGATGGTCACAGAATGCAGAACCACAGAATCACAGACAGGGTAGGGCTGGAAGTGACCGCAGTGGATCATCTGGTCCCACCTGGCTGCTCAAGCAGGGTCATCCCAGAGCTCTTGGCGTGGGGTTGTGACCAGGTGGTTCTGGAATATCTCCAGTGAGGGAGAATCCACACCTTTTCTGAGCAACCTGTTCCAGTATGTGGTCAGCTGCACAGTGAAGAAGTTCTTCCTGATGTTCAGGTGAAACTTCCTGTGCAGCAGTTCTGCCCATTGCTTCTTTTCCTCTTGCATGTCACCACTGCAAACAGCCTGGTCCATCCTCCTGACACCCTCCTTTCAGGTACTTGCACACATTGCAGAGGTCCCCCCCCTGGGGCACTCAGCAGAAGACAACACCTCCAGGCATTAAATCTGCCTCGGCAAGATGCACAGGACTGCTTTGTTATTACTGTAAGAATTCCCCATTTGGATCCAGTGGCACATGCTACTACTTCTGTGCATGGCATCTTGCTTGTAGGACCTTTATTATTTTCCTCTCTGTAGAAATTATCCAATCTCACACAGACAGTCTGTTTCTGGAGGAATATAAGCAGATGGGAAGTGCCTGTGATTCCTTGTGAACTTCACCAGTTAGAGAGAAATTTCTGTTTCAATTTGTAATACTCCATCATACCAATCAATGCTCAGAAATGCAGCACCCTGTGTGGAATACCTGGTTACCTCAACTGGGAAACCTTCAACTGGAGAGGAAGAATTGGGGCTGCTAAAGATAAATCTCATAGCATCAAGCACTGAAGAAGCAATACATGGGATGCACAAAAGATGGAAAGAAGTGAAACAAATTGTAGAGCTGCAGTGAAACTCATGGTGCTCTAGTTATATTTGCTGATAGACAACTAAATCAATTCACAGTGAATTGGTACTTCCAGCTCATTCATGAGGCTAAGGACCAGGTTCTCACCACCTGAAACCTGATGTGGAATACTGTTCCTTAGAAAGTGCCCTGTCTCTGGGGATTTTAATATTCATATGTACTCCTGGCATTGGCATGTCTGCCAAAGAAACTGCCATTTCTTGGACAAGCATCCTTTTATAGTCTTCAATACAAATACTGGGGGGTCGGGTCATTCTGTGTTCTTTATTCTTTACTCAGCCATAGCATGCACACACAAAGCCAGAAGCAATAACTCTTTGAAGTTATTAAGCATTTTCAGTGGAAATGTTGGCTTAGATTTACACAGATAGAGCAGGGAACCAACAGAAGGTGCCACAGAACAGAGTGAGCAGAGGGTCTCAGTGTAACAGAAATGGGTAAAGTTAGAAGGCTGATACAAAACACTGTTTTTCTCTTTCCCAATTCTTTAAGTATGTCAAGAGGGGGAAAGCCACACAAGATGCAAAGGGAATTAAGTACTCCCTCATCTGCCAAGTGCCCTGGGAGAGAGGGAGGCAGGGCTGGAGTTTCTGCCTCTTAAGCCTGTTGTGATCAGCTCTGCCCCTACACTGGATCTCTGACAGATTTTCCAGGTGAGTGAACGTCAAATCAGAATTGGCTTTATGATACTAAGTCCTGTATATGTGGTCTGACACTAGGACTGCATGTATATTATTTGTTGTGTGAAAAAGAAACCCAGCTTGACCAACACTAGGACAAGGAGGTGCCTATGCATGGCTACATTCTCCTCTGCTTCCTCCTATAAAACTTGTTCTGGAAAGTGTTTCATCCTGACATGTAAGCATTGCAGTCTTTGTAACTCCTTAGATTAATTTTTGATTCAGAATAATTTTACTGAAATCAAACTACATGAAACTTTGACCCGATGTCTTTTACAAGTTTTTTATTTCTCCAGTTACATTGTAATAAGACTAAATGTGTGTTTCTAAATGTGAGGTTTCTAAGGCACTAAACCAAACTGAAGCACCTCTTGAGACAGAAAACAGTCGTCTGAAAACGCTGATCTACATTTCTGGCCAAGAAGGAACAATATACCAACTCTGTGCTTTCCCAGCATCACTTCACTCCAGCACCAGTTCACAGCACAGGGCTGATTTGATTTTCACTGATTGCCAGCAGCCTCAAGGGGCCAGCTGCTCTGGCAGCTGGAGACCAGCCAGGAGTAAAGTGGCCCTGGCCACCATCCCCTGTGCTGATGGCAGGGGAAAGAGGTGAACAAACTACTGCAGCAACTGCTTGAAGATTTCTGAAACAGGGCAAAGGCCCAGGAGCTGCCAGCCACCCCAGTTTTAAGCTCAGCTTTGACCAGAAAACTGCTGCAGAACTGTCCTCCTGGTTTGGTGGATCTAGCTCCACGTGTGGAAGCTTCCTTACACTTTTTTTTTCTCTTGTCTTATATTGAAAGCAAAAACTGGTTGGTTGTAGGGAAAAAAAAAAAACTGTAATATGTTTGCTTGCTTTCTAAAATTATAGCAATACTACAGGCTCAACACAGGCCAATACTATTCAAAGTTTATTTATCATAGATTTAGCAAATAATGGAGAATCCACGCATTTATTTTCTACAAATGTACTTTCCTTTTCTTAATCCAGAGAATAAAGCCAGTAGAAGAGTACTTGTCGTCCTTCCTTAACAATATATGAGATTCTTTTAAGGATCAAAATGAATGTCATATTTTGGGGTAAAAATAAAAAGCCTCTTTTCTAGCATTATAGTCATACTTACTCAAATTTTGTTGTCTGTGAAGTGTTGGTTATTAATGAGAGTGGCGTTCTCATATTGAGAAGTATTACACCAGAGTTATGGGTCAGTAGGACAGTTAACAGCAGGCTTACACCAAAACAAAATTTAAACTCTTTACATGTGTAGATTCTTACTAAATCACCTGATAAAATACTATATTGTACCTAAGGGGGGTGAAATATTTTCAAAACCTGTTTGTCCAAACTTCACCTTTTTGCAATAAACCTTCAGCAGACCTACCATAAATGGAAAGAAAGACCCAAAAATATGCCACAGCCCAACATGTAAGGCACTAATCTGAGATTTAATGTGGGAGATTTAAGCAGTCCGCAAGGAATGCCTCAAAATTGTACACTTTAACAAAATTGTATAACTTAACATGTTACTAGAGCTATGGCAAAATAAATTAAAAATGCAATTGAAGATGTAGTGTTTTAACTGCTCTTCTGTAGTCCTATTTATACTCTGGCTATCTCCTTTTTATTTCAAATTATCCTTGTTAGTAGAAGTACATTATCCAACAGTACAGAACTATTCTACAGCATCAACAGTGCTCTAATGTATTCAGTTAGGTGCCTTCTAACTGTCCACACGTCTCTAGGTAAACTGTCTTGAAATAAGATTTTACCTGCAATTGTTATAGGCAAGCAGATTTGCTTGTACCTGAATTTATTTGTGAGATAGTTTAAAACAAACAAAAAAACCCCACTCCTCTATAAATGAAGTGGGGTCTGTCAATGGATAAGTCTGAATAAGACTTTTTCCTCCTTTTCAGACAGATTACCTTACATAAATATTTTACAAAGTGATCTACTTCACTGAAAATTTTAGGTTCAATGTGCAGACAACATTCTAAAAAGTTATTCAAAAGAAGGTAATGGAGCAGTAGATTTTGCATGTTGTTAAAATCTCGGTGCTAAACGAAGTGCTTTATGAACCAACATTTATGCTTATTCAAGAGTTGGTCCTTACAGATACTTTCCCAGTGTGTTCCCATAAGTTCAAAGATATTGTCAACAAATTCTTAAATGGAAAAATATCACAATATAAATAAATGGCTTCTGTCCTTCACTTATGCACGTACACAAACTGGGCAACTATAGAAAAACTACATGGACTTTCTAATCACATAAAAACATTTGATTGTAAAATCTAAGGCTTTGTCCACCTTTGCCCAGATGAAATCCTGAACACCTTTGGGATCTTAACATTTCTAAATACCTTTGTTGTGAGAGGAAACCTATACTTTTGAGTAACCCTCCACATCAGTACATCTGTGTGCACTTCAAAGGTTTCTGTCTACCTTTTGAAGTACCCTATCCATATCCAATGCTAAAGCTTTCCTAAGTGGAGACTGGCTGCTGCAAAAATAGACTGTAAATCTGGTTTCAGCCAGACTGTAAGTAGATTTAAAGACATATTTTAAAAAGTCCTGAGAACCTGTCTTGATTACTGTGCCAAGAATTTCTACCTTGACATTTTCACTCAGTAACTCCTTTCCCTAGTGGCCCATCAGAAACCTCTCTGCTCCTCATCACCTCCCCTTAATGCTTCTTAAGAAAAAACAGGGCTGGTGATGAAGTCCCTGATGTACATTGCCTCCAATGAAAGGCTGGAGCAAACGGTCAAGGCATTATCTGGAGATAAAAATACAAATATTCTTTCCACATGCTGCTGTATTGATAGTAATAGGAATAAGATAAACACTCTGCGCTTGAGTCTTTAATTCTGTTATAGGATGCAACTGCTGTGGACTGCGTTCTTCCATTCTTTACCAAAAGGACCAGAAGGTTCCTTTGTTATTTTGGTGCTCCACACTTGCATCTCGAAGGTACAGATCAACATGAAGAACTGGTAAATCCAGCTAAGTCACCTCTTTCTGTATCACTAGATGTCAAAATGCTTTACAAAGTCAGCAGTCACAGTTACCCCACAACACAGATATAAAAATAAGGGTTACATCATAGAGCCACTCAGTCTCTTTGAGGTTAAAATCATCTCTTTAAGCCCAGGAAGCAAGGATACTGTGAGAGCAAGGAACAGGACCTTGCAGCTCAGGTACCCGATTAGTTATTACACCAATGAATCCACAGTATTTTTAGGTCCATGACATCTGGTATTCACAAACACAGTGTTCTCATTTGAATGTCTCAGTTCTTGGTTTTCTGAACACAAACCTTGTACAATGACTGTTGGCCTTTTCTATAACTTGAGTCTCTGTTACTAAACAAATCAATTGGAAAGACAATTTCCCTGTGTAGAAGGAAATGGGATTTTTGCAAAGCACCTAACAATGACCAGTAACAGGAAAAACATGACTTTCGTCTTACTAACGCTGAAAGAAGAAAAGAACTTCTGGATCCCTTTTTCTGGGAATTCAGTTTATTACTGTAATAAAGAGTCTGTTACAGTTCTCTATTTGATTGTGATGTTTTGCAAAGTTAGATTCAGCATATTCCTAAAATGTATAATTATTTTGAGCTAAATCACCTTAATGGGCCTTTGAAGGAATGATGTTTGTTAACTTTGTAATGTAGTGAGCTCACTTATATTCAGTTTGTCAAAACTTAGATAAGTATCTGTGCTGGCAGCAGACGTACCCTCTTCCAAGAAGAGCACTTCATTTTGTTGTATGCAGCAAAAGAGGGAGAAAAGCATGAGAAAAAGAGTTAAGACACCCTGGGTAAACCCAGATTATTTTGAAAATACCTCAGCTGGTTGATGAGATGTTGAAGTGTTATTTTTTTCTAAGATAAGAATAAGAAATTATGACTTTTGATACCTCTGTCAGTGCCTTGAGCCCTTGCTCCTCATTCCTGCCTGATCAGTGTTTTAGAGAAACTGTTCCAGTTCTTTCCTGGGCACTACAGCAGTGTAGGATTTATTCCAAATTAAATCATTTGATAAGTTGGTGTGTTACATTCAGAGAAGTCTGGGCTTATTTTTCAAGTTTTACTGTGAGACTTTAATGTAACTATGGACAAAACAGGTCTGTCTCCTTTCTAGTGTATCTTTTATATTTACCATTACAACATCCACATCGGGTTAGTGCTGTAGTGTTTTCACAGAAAAAAAAAATAAATAAAAAGTCTGTCTTAATATTTAGGTAATACAGAATAACTTACCAGTATTAGCATTTACATTTCTTTAATTAATAATGCCATGATGCTAATCAAGGAAGAAATTATTTACTGTAAGAATTCACTGGAAGAACAGTAAAGCCTGTCTTCATTCTTTGATTTTCATTCTGATAAGGCTGTAAAGTCTAATAAAATTAATTAGTAATAAAATCCCCTAGCATCCTAGCATGTTTGGAGATGTGGAACTCCTGTACTCTAACCACCTTATCTAGGGATTATTGTATTAAAATGTAACAGTGGACAGATATGGGGAGGTGGTGTGGCTTTTTCCTTTAAAAAGAGACACTCACTGTGTGCCTGCTGAGCTGTACAGCTTCTCCCAGAAAGGGATCAAACTATTCTAAAATCTCTTAGCACTTTTTCTCTACTGCAGCCACTTGGGACTTGCTTCATCTACTAGGGACTTCAATTTTTCAGTGCACTGCCAGAGAAACATCTCATCTCCATCCTCTTGCCTCTGTCATTGTCCTTGTTTTTCCAACATTTTTTCCATACTTCTTATCATATAAATATTGACCAATCCTGTCCCCAAGATCTCTCTTTTGGCTAAACTAGGTATAGTGAGATTTTTAGAGTATTCAATGTGGGAACACTGCTGGCAGTGAGACTTTCTTCCCTTCAGAACTGAGGACTTCCTTAGTGCAGGAAGGACATGGATTTGTTGAAACTAATCCAGGAGGGGTCCACAAAGATATTGAGAGGACTGGAGCACTTTTCCTATGAGGAAAGGCTGAAACAATTCAGGTTGTTAAGCCTGGAAAAGAGAAGGCTTTGAGGTGACCTATTTGTGGCCTTGCAATACCTGAAGGGGGTCAACAAGAAACATGGACTATTTGCAAGGGCCTGGAGTGACAGGACAAGGGGGAATGGCTTCAAACTGACAGAGAGTAGGTTTACTTTAGGTATTAGGAAGAAGTTCTTCCCTGTGAGGGTGGTGAGACACTGGAACAGGCTACCCAGAGAAGCTGTGGATGCCCCATCTCTGCAAGTGTTTCAAGCCAGGTTGTATGGGGCTCTGAGCGACCTGGTCTAGTGGAAGGTGTCCCTGCCCATGGCAGGAGGGTCAGAATGAATTGGTCTTTAAGATCCCTTCCAGCCCCAATCAGTCTGTGATACTATGTTTTTCAAGTTCATATGTGAAAAAGTGCATGTATATGCACATATGTGTAAATCTCCTGTGTAATTCAGGTGAGTCCCCCTCTCTCAGCCCATGGAAGGTTGTGCTGAGCTCAGCAGGCAGGGGAGTGAGGGGGGAGGTTGGGAGCAGGAGGCTAAGGAGAATAACCTCAACCATGCTTGGGGAACAGGATGCAATTGGGATTTTACCAATCTTAAACTGATATTGCCAGACTCAAGTGAGTTGTGTCTAGCACAGCTTCAGTGTCCTTGTCCTGTAGAATGGGTGATATTAGGATGAGTTGGGATGTGAGCCCATATAGCCACATACCTTTGCCAGAGTGGTTTACTAGTCCTGCTCCAGAAGTGGTACAGCATCACATCTCTGCACCATCTCCAAAAAAGTAGGGCATATCTGTTCTCTTCTATGAGCTCCAGGCAGGGCTGCAGATGTGACCAACCCTAAGCATGTGTTGAAACCTTGCTCTCTTCTTGGCATGCAACTTATGTGCAGATTATTAATAAAAATGATGTGTTAAAGTGAAGGAAGCATTAAGCTGGTTTGTGGAATAATTTTCTGAGTTAAGGGAAGGAGGTTAAGAATGAAATACATTCTTGGACAGAAAGTAAATGTCTAGAACTTAAGCAGTGATTCACCATGGAGACAGTGCAGCTAGTCTGATAATTTCCAGCATCTAAGATGTGTGTTACTGGTACAGCCTGTAATAAAGAGACTCTCTGGGAAGGGGATTTAAGATCCATGATCTGTATATTCCCAGAAGAATGTCTCACAGAAACTCTGCAGAGGTTTTAAATATACTTTTCCAGGCTTCGTGCTGCAATGCAGGCCTGCTAGAAAGCTTTGCTTATTCAGCATCTGGAGGTGGCAGCTTCAGAAACGATGGTCTAGCCCAGGGGCTTAGCAATTAGACCCTGATCCATTAAGATACTCTATTTAAGAGCTCTCTGCACCCACTCCTTGCCCCCTCCCCGGTGCAGTAGCAAGTAAAGTAACAGGGCTTTCTCTAAGTAGTGTGGATTTCACCTCAACAGTCTATCAGATGAAATGAGCTCCATGCAGTTAAGCAGATTTAATATTTGCAGGATTCCCTTACATTTCAATTGATTTTAAGATTTTGCTCTCTCCTTTCTTTAATCTTTAATTATTCCTGGCTTTCTTCTGCATTTTACAGGTAAGGCTTTACTATTATTGACATAACTATTTGGAAAGTCTCCAATCCAGGTAGGTATTTTTGTATTGCAGAAAAAACAGGAATTCTGGACCAGTCCCACAAGACATGCTCCATCATAAATCCTGAAATTTACCCGGCCTGTAAATAAAAGTGACCTTCTTCTGTGCTTTTCTTGTTGGGGAAACACTGCACACAATCTGGTGTTTGGTTTTGTTTGTTTTGTTGGGGTTTTTTTCAGCAACAGCAGTCACAGCTGGATGAAGAATCTAGAGGAATGTTTATGAAAATTAAAAAGGCAGATCTGGTGGTAATTTTCTAAAGTTTGGGTACACTTGTCAAAATGTTCATAGGAGGGAAAAGGAAACATCTAAAAAAATATTAATTTCATGTGTTTTAAAGAAATATTCAGGTTTGCTATGTTCCAAATCTTTATTCATGCCGAAAGTTTCTATTCTGTTTTTATCACAGAAATAGGGAAAAAAAAATCAATATATTCAATTAAAATATTGAATATTAAAAAACATTCAAAATATTCAATAAAAACTTTTTTTTATTACAAAATATTATTTATTTTAATCAAGATTTTTAGTTTCATCAGACAACCAAAGAATTCATTTTTACCCAATTCTATCATGCAGAGTGCTTTTAGGCAATGCCATTTTAGATACTTTTAACACATCCCATTGTTAATATGTGACAGAAAGATTTAGAGTGGTTCTTAGTGAAGCATAAACGGCATGAACCTGGTACTATTGAGCCATCTCAAGGAATACAGAGTCCTTAAACCAGGATTTAATTATGAGATAGACAAGGTCTAGGGGTATAGCTCTATGAAGATACTTGTTTACAAGCTATTTTACCTCAGTACCTAGTTTGATTGGGATGTCCCACAAAAGAAAACAAACAATCAAAACCAAACTAAAAAAGAACAACCAAAACAACCCCCACACACACCTACAGAGCTCGTTAGCTGCAAGGAATAAGCAAGCTAGTCCTAGTCAATACATTAGAGAGAAATCTATTACAAATATGTGTAATTTATGGCAATGCATGCTTTATTCACTCTTCAAACTGGGATCTCAGACTGGGCTATGCTTTAAAAAGCACTAATAAAATAAATGCCTTTTTTTAAAAAAAACTGCCAGGCCTGGTCTGGTTCTTGGGGTCTTCCTGTGCAGGACCAATAGTTGGGCTTCAATGATCCTTGTGGGTCCTTTCCAGCTCAGGATATTCTATGATTCTATGATTCTGTGCTGATGGTGTACTGTTTATGAATAGCAGTGCCACTAAAAGACACAATCATGACTATGGACATGGCCCATAATGCTGGTGCCCCAAACCTGCTTGTCATCAGGGATGTCTCAAAATCCTCCCTTAAATCCCTTTCAAAAAACAAAGTGAAAACGCCAAAATTACACAAAAGCAGACCATTTACCAGGCAGATATCTGCCTTATCCCAAAAGACTAAAATACAAAAACTTTAATGACTGTATTTTAGTCAGTAGCTAAAGAGAAAGTGCTGAATGTGGTGGGTTTAGATTGTGTGTGGTTACTGCCAGTGTGACAAGAGGTGCTGTGCCTGTGCCCAAAGCCATCCAGCCAGGAAGATGCCTCGACCTGCTTTTTTTTTTTTGTGTGTGTGTTCCTCCTCTTTAGGAGAAACAAGTACCTGTAAACCCAGGTCAAGAGCAGGAATGAAACAGTTACCACTCTATCAAACCCTCAACGGGTCAGAGAGAGGCACACACAAAAGCACTTTAATCTCATTTGCATTTTGTGTTATCAAAATGGCTCTAGGGGTGAACAGATTGCACTATAACTAATCCTAAAAGTTTCAAAAAAAAAAAAAAATAAGTAGGGCAAGCCCTGCAAAAAATAATCATATTAGAACTGAAGTGATGAGATATTTTTATTTAAGGAGGATCATTTTGACATTCTGAGCTTTTACTCTGTATTCCTTTCATGCTTTCAACTTTTTGCTTATATCCAAGAGGGTTAGAATCTTTTTTTCTTCCCCTTCTGCTTTTATTTTATGCAATCGTATGACTCTATAACCTGGGCTTTAAGAAAAATATATCACAAGATTCATAATAAAACTGAGGAAATGTTTTTTAACTAAGACTTAGTACAAATTACTTTTTTTTAATGAAGGCTTCAAAAAATAGCACACATTTATATGTTAATATGGACATGTGTCATATATATATGAATGACCAATCATTGCCCATGTCCATTGGCCATTGTGAGTATGTTTGTTTTCTTGAAGTATCCAAAATTCTTTCACTCATAGCCTAAAGACTATATTCAAAATTTTTATTCCTGGAATGCAAACTGTTTTCAATCAGATTAGTATTTTTTCAGAATTTTATTTCTGCGAGTAGCCTAATATTGTGTATCCATGAAAGGTTTCTTGCATTTTTTCCTAGTTTGATTTAGGAGTGTGAGATATAAGTTGTGTAGTCATTGTTCTGTTATATCAGTTTCTAGAGTCTGTAATCTTTTGATAGTCTCTTCAGCTCTTATCTATTCTGCTCCTAACTCCTCATTTTATTGCCTTGATAATCTGATTCCCAGTGCAGGCAAATCTCCACCTTCCTCATTTTTCAGTCAATGAAACAAAGACTTCTCTTTTGCTATAATTCCCTATTTCCTTTTAGCTGAATTGAGCTTTTTAATCCAAGTTTCTTCTCTACACACTTAGAAAAAAACATTACAGCAGAAATAACTCAACCTTTTTGTTAGTCTCTAACCCTACCAAAACATATTACCAAGCCTCAAATGCAGAGTAGGCAAAATTTAGGCTTACCTATCTCCTTTCAAAGTGCCACAAGAAGTAATGATTTAGTGGAAATCAGTGATTCTTCTTAGTTCCAGTTCCTCTTTCTAGTGGCCACTGAGGTGAATATAAACCTTTTGTCTGAATGTCAGCCTAAAGTACTAGTTACACTGTTCATTAAAGATTCCATTGCATCAGACCAAGTTTGTTCATAATTTCCTTTTTGGTTGTAATCCCATCCCCTTTTCCTAATACAGTGTAATATTTTAGAAAAATACTGTAATGCAATTCTTCTTCCTGTAGATTTGTCCAGTCCTAGTGACACAGGAATCAGCCACATTTCCATGGTGGTCTCTAGCCTGACACAACTGCTCTCCTTTCCTTTCAGCTGGCTTTTTCAGACCCTCACAGACCTTGACAGGTTGCAGTTCCTTGCACTCCTCCGTAAACCAACCCCAAAAAGCAAGCCCAAGAAAAATCTTCCTGGGGGCTAAAGTTATTTGCCCCTGTGGCTCAGCCAAGTGAGAATGCTCTCCTGATAGTGAGATGTAATAAACCTGTGGAGCTGTGTGAGTTCTGGAGAGCTCAAACCTGTGGAGCATCAACAGTGTCTATGCTTCTTGTCTTGATAGAGCAGGGGCCAGAAATCACCTGTTAGTCATCTCCTTCAGAAAAGAAATGCTGAAACTCCCCAGAAACCTCTAATCTCTTGTTCCTGTTGCAGTTCCTTGAGTGTAATTTTGTCTAATGTCTGGTGGTATTGGGTTGGTCAATGATAGAGTTCTGCACAGCACAGACATGAAGAGTTTTGCAACCCAGGAAACAAGTCATTTCTGTATTTTGGAAATAACTGATGAAGACCAAGAAAACATCTGGAAATTCTCAGGCCGTGATCCTTCTCCACATGCAAGATTTCTAACATTTTCACAGAGTGAGATCAGCTGTGATTTAAGGAAAAAAAAAAAAAAAAAAGTCCTGTTCAGCTTTTGAGGAAATTTTTATTCTACTAAGAAAACTTCTGAATATTTCTAATTAACCTGGATTTTGTTTAAGACATCACGGCTTGCTGTCATAACTTTTTTTTTCCTTTTTTTTTTTTTTTTTTTAACAACAGAAACCCTAAAACTAAAAACCAAAAACCAATACCCTTCATTTAAAGATTTTGTATAGGGTCAGTAAAGCCTTCAGAGCTTCTTTACAGAGTGGACTCTGTTTGCTTCCTGTACTGAAATTTACAGCAGCTTTCTTGAATACATTTCCCTCAGATTAACTGAAGCCACAGAATCTGACAAATATGGAACAACACCATGTCTTTATAAGCTATTTATTTGCATCTGTTTTAAAAAGTTACCATTGTGTTCTGATTAAAAATTAGATTCCTTTCAAATAATTCACTGATGCCTGGCTTGCTTTTCAATCCAAAGAACTCTACAAATATTGCTTAACTCTCCTCTACATCAGGTGAGTTTCTGTGATAAATGTCTTTTAGCTCTGCTGGTATCCCTCTCTCTCCTTCTAATAATCAGTATTTATTTTAACAGAGGCATATCTCTTTTCATAATATGATATCTGAGGCTGAGATCTCTAGCAATTCATTTCATGGGGCATATTCTATTATTCTTCACAAAATCACAGTTCTGTGTGTGCATTTTTTTTTTGCATGTCCCAGGTTTTCTTGTCACTATTTTCCTCTGAAATTGATGGTCAGTGCAGCAGATACTCAAGCCTGTGAAATGGTCGGAGAAAAATGCTTCTCAACTATAAGCTAGTATGTGCCTTATTCTGGATGCTGGGAAAGCAATTTCACAAGTGTGGCAACGTGACCATTATCGAGGTTGCTCCAGAGTTGATTGCATCCAGGACAATTAGGAATGTCGTGTCTTAAACAAGCTGTTTCAAACCAACAGAGGGGAAGAGCCAGAAAGAAGCAGATTCTATGGAGGTGGGGTAGTGCTTTTTTTTTGAGGCCATCTTCCCCCTTCCATCATAAGACACAGAAAAAAAAGCAGAATTACATAGTGGTCATTTCTCTAGAGGGTCTGTGGACCACCAAGGACTCCAAAGCACACCTTGACTTGTCAGGAGCTCTCCATCAGAAGGCTGTCCATGCCCCATAGTCTTGCACAAGACACAAAGAATCCCCCTCCTGGGGAGGGATCTAGGTGTTCCCATGCAAATTATAATGTATATTACCTGACAAACTCCCTTTTCATGGGGCCCCATCACCAACGGATCAAGACTGTGGGCATTATTCTGATCAAGGGCATCAAAATTGCAACAATCAAGTCTCATTGCTGGATCCAGAGGTGGTGATATCCTTCCTTTCCGTTATCTACTCTTACCCTTTCTTTCTCTTTCTTTCATATATATTTCCTTCATATTGTTACACTTCTATAGAAAAGAACAAAATAGCCACATGCCTCCTTTCTGTTGCAACCAAATTGTTCTAAAATAAATCTTCCTCACTTGTACACTGGCCATTCAGTGTCATTTCACTCTAATTCATTCCAAGGGGTTTATTAACAGGAATCTCAGCTACCCTGCCCCAGGCAGGTCTTAACACACAAGAAAATCTATTGCATTTTAAAGGCCACTGCTGTTTGCTGCTTGCTGTCCTCAGAATGACAGAACTTCCAGCTGCAGTAAATATTCCACAGAGGATATAAACAAATTGAAAGAGCATCAAGTTTTTCAGCTGGCATGCAGAATGAATGAGTATAAAAAGGAGAAGGCAATGATGACTGTGAGAGCCAGGCTGCCCTCATCCATGACCCGACACCTAACAAAGTCCACAGCTGGACAGCGTTTCACTGGTGTGGCTCTAGGAGGTAAGGGCATGATGGAGATGTCTTTCTGCTTAGAGGAAGACATGGGTGAGTGCCAGCACAGTCTTCCCTTATTAAATACCCCAGTCAGATGAGGGGACTAAAGGAAGTCTGAAAAAGAAGTTAGCTGAAGTTTGAAAATAGCTGGATAATCAAGGGTGCAAGTGGGAGAATGCTACAATTAAGCTTGCTCATGCAACCTTAATTCACTCATTGTCCATATACTTCATTGCATCTTTAAATGTCCCAGTGAGAACCTTTTTCCATAGTTTTCCCTTTGAATTGTGCAAAATAGATCTCTGAGTAACAAATTGATATGCACTCACATCTACAAAATTCTAGATAATCTTGCTTTATCTGTTGAAAGGAATATAATAAACAGAGCAGACTCCAGGAATGAAAAGAACAATATCCATCCTAAGTGTTTCTGTGTGATGTTAGTTGAATTACTCAAAGGAGCATTTTTACAAGTGCTGATCAGTTGAGTCCTACTCATTTGCTGGTTGGTTGGCTTGCAGTGTTGATATTAGCTTTGCAAAGTGCTGAGCACTCACTTTTGCTACTGGAGTTGGTGGGATGCATAATTGTAATATTGATGTACAGTGAAATCACAGGGATGCATACCTTAAATGTTAATGTACCGTGCCATGCTGGAGCAGTGTGCAGCTGTATTTCTAACCCTGGACCTTTTGGGACTTCCCACCTCATGATGCTTTATGGACATACACACAAAGGGCTTAATAATGCCAAGTTCCTTGAAAAGTTACGTTATGAGTCTCATATTGAAAACTAAATTAATAGATAATCAATTTCCTTCTCAGCTTCGATTGTTTTATCTAAAAAAAAAAA
>VXAU01004673.1:141401-189509 GCA_013399695.1 Formicarius rufipectus | reverse complement strand
AAAAAAAAAAAAGAGAGACTAATTGGAACCCCTTTTCTCACATGAATAGAATTAAAGTTTATTAATGGTTGTGAAACACTAATTCTCACTCACTAAATTAAGAAAAAATATAAATGGTGAAACTTAGAACAGAAGATACAATTAGTGATGAGGAAGACCACTTTAGTTGCAGAGTTCCTTGCTGACTTGCATTTAGGAGCACACATTGACCCAAAATAAGATTGATGCAGGGACCCCATGGATAACAAGACATATGATGATTTAAAGAAGACAATAGTGTTTGCAGTTACAAAGCTGTGACAGTGAGTGTTCCAAGGGCTCTGTTAACTTATTCCTAACTCAAAGGGTTTTGTCCTTTAAGGCTTTCTCATGTACAGAGCCACCTGGGGGGAAGAATACCATGGAGCATACCCTAGGCAGTTCCTCCTCCTTAGATGCCATCAGCATGTACCCCACAGGGTTACATGTGGGAGTGCAGGATGATTCTCCCTCTTCTTCAAAAAGGTGCACCTCTCTCTACTTGGTATGTGCCAGTATAAAAATTAAATGGTTTTGTTTTTTTCATAGCAGAGGTATACAATAAGCTCAACTGAAAGGAGCCCTTTCCTCATGAGCACTCTCTCTGCCACTTTCTTTTGGTCCTTTGTAATAGAGCATCCTTTTCTAGGGATTTCTTTCCTGGTATGGCACTTTTGGCATAGTTTCCAGGTACAAGGGAGCTGTTTTATAACTGGCAGCTTAAATAACTTTTCCACCAATTTTACTTAATGCCTTCTTGTGGTGGTGACTTGTTTCGTAACCCTTCTGGTAGGTGTATTCTCCACAAATTATGTTTCTCTTCTTACAGAAGTGTTGGCACATCTTTGCAGTAGTTCTTGATTGTTTTGCTGTTGGTTTTTTTTTTTTTGTGACAGGCGAAATTTCATGGTGTATATAAGAGCAATAAATTCTGCATCATAATAGATGGTAGGAATTTGAATAGATGTTTTGATTTTAACCTCTACCCTCATCAACATTAAGAAGTAACTGCTTGCCAGTATAAACCACACAGATACCACACCTGTTTTCCTACTCAAATGTTGACTGAAGATGAGTTTCTCAGACAGCATTAAAAGAACAAATGGTACCCTGTTACAGAAACTACTGCATTCTGCAACAACAATGTTCCCTTCTGAGTGACTGGTCCCTAAAGCTGGAGCAAAAATTAAACCACTGTGAGATCTATGGATAAGACAGTTCTCATAACTTCATAGTTCTCGTGTGTATAGTTCTCATAAGTACACTGATATTTGGCTGTGTTAACAATTTAACTTTGCCACATTCAGGTTCATTGGCTTGCACTTGGGCAAGTTGCATCCTACTGGTGCTGCATTCAGCTGAACAGAGGTGAAAGTTAAGGAACATTGGGTGCACTTGGTCTCCATCCCCCTCTTCACCCCAGTTGTGCTATTTCTACCTTCTCTTGCCCTCTTGGATCAGCATTTCTGATAGGAGACAGAACCTTCTATGGGCATTAAGAACCACCAAATGATTGCAAGCACTGCAGTTAGAAATGTATATTTTATGTGTTTAGCACTTCTAAAATCTGATTTTTCCACCATTCATAGCTTTTTGTTCACTTCCTCCGTCTTAATACACAGTTGTACACATGCACATGTACATAAGAATTCTTCCCAGCATCAAATCCTCATTCTGCTCTGCAGAGTGAATTCCTGTGCTTATTCTCCTTGCTGTTTTTGCTCTAGGATGGACTTTTCCCACTCAATCAATAGCCTCCTCTACCCACAGTAACATTTTACCCCCACAACACAATCCTGGGCTGTTTTTAGTACCATGTTTGTGAAACTCGGTGTGGTATTTGGTGCTTGTCTGACCTTTCCCAGGCAGCCTTGGCTGGTCTATTGCTGAAAGGGTCAGCTGAAAGGGTTTCTACTCAACTGTTTGCTGGCAATGCTGGGCAGGAAGAGCTGATACTGTTACCCTTATTACAAAACCAATTATCTCTTCTATAAAATCAATAAGATTATGAAGGCCAGGCACTGGAGATAGGATGGAAGATCAGCAGTATTTATTAATGCATTCCACATACTCTTGGCTCAGATATTATTCTTAAATATATACCTTCTTCAGAGTGATCTCTTTGCTTTATCATAGTAGGCATTGACCCAGATTTTACCATCCTTCATAAAGTTCTTGCAAAAATTGTAAAATAACTAAAGAGTAACTTTAATGCAATTACGCTTTGATTTAATCCTGTTCTCATCACGGAGATGCCAAATTCTGAAAAGGAGCTTTCAGCTGTAATCCATGGAATTTATCTCCAAATGTGTAGGAGATACAATTAGGTGAGTACTGTTCATTTCATCCACTGTCCCATTTAACTCCCAGAAAGTCCTTTTTCTTCAAGCACAGCTCTCTGCATAGCTGTCACAGCACTGTGTCAAAGAGCTGCTCAGTCTCTGGTTTCACTTATTTTATATGGGCTTGTTGGCAATCAGATTTAGCTGTACAGGCATAAGCTCCAAATCCCTTGCCATGGTCATCCAAACTGTCACTGCTTCCTCTCTCTTTCAGCTAGCTAGAAAAAAGGGATCATTTCACACAGCACTGCAGTTGTCTGTCCACTTGAGTTAGCACCAATAGGCTCCTCAGAGAGCAAACTTCACCTGCCAGAAGATTAGAATGGAAAATATAAAGGTGAAAGTAAAGAGGTACTTTCCTCCTTTGCTGCACAAAGTCATGTTTCCAGAAATAACTTGCCTTGATTTGCTGAAATAGAATGATAAAATATTTTGCAAGTTGTAAATAAAATACCAATAATCCCACCAGCTGATAAAACCCCCTTGTACACAGACTTTTCATTTATTTAGGAAATGTACAAATTTACACCGTAAAGGAAAGGGAAAAAAATAAAAGAGGGAGAGAAAAACCCCAAACAAAATAAAAATTAAATTGCATATGCTGTTTTAAACTGCAGCACAATAGATTAATTATGTACTGCTCCCATTTCCCAGTTCTCCGAGAACTATGGCAGTAGACAATTGAATGCATCTTTATGTTTTGTTCAATAAATGGAATAGCTGCCAGTACTTAAGACTTTGATGTGTTCATAAAACTTCCAGTCTATTGTACTATGATTTTTTCAATGAAAATAATTCTCTAAAACTCAGAAATCAAGCAGAAAAATATCACACTGCAGGCATTCACACATTTAAATACAGTTATTTCCCCTATTTTAAGAAATAATTTCTCTTCATAATTCATTACCCCTCCAAGAATTTAGACAGATTTTGAAAACTTAAATCAAGTGGCTGAATATGTAAATACGGAGTCATCAAGAACTTGTTCCAAATCTTGCCAGATTCACACATGTAAAATTAGACCTTAAGCATTTTGCTGAGTTCAAAGCAATGAAATTGGAGACTAAAAGAGGGTTTGGCTCATTAATTATTGCAGTGTTTTCATGGATTACACTGAACAGCTGTCTGGGAGTCCCAATTCCTTTATGCAGAAAGGTCTGGCACTTCAGCTGTGATGATTCACATCAGTGGTAGACGTTTACCACAGGTGGTGGTGGCCTTCCCACAGTACACTCAAGGCACACAGAATCCATAGATGGCTCCTTTACCTTGATAACTTGTGCATACTTCCAAATATGTGACCCTGGGACTTTTTCATACAGGCAGCCTTTCATTTTCACTGAAGGAGTGTGTGCAAGAAAAACTGCTGGTTGGAGAACCCACAAGGCACTTCACTCACCAAAGGACTCTGTTGAGTGAAGGTTGTGACACAGGAGGAAGAGACCTCAGGAACATCTGACTGAAAACCTTTTATTCTAGGACTTCATGTAAAAATGTGTTTGTACTACAGAATGTGGATTACTTATACTCTTCTGGATCCCTTACAAAGCAAAAGGCAAATAATATATATTATTTTTTTACTATTTAGAGTATATGTACAAGAAGCTGGGCACTCTGCGAGATTTGAAGAGAGCACAGTTAGATCCTTTTACTGAGGGGAAGAGAATACCATCAATAAACCCTGGATTACAGGTTGTCCTTTGTGTTTGTAGAGTCTCTTGTCCACATAGTTGAGATGTATCAACCCTTTAAGCACAAGCCTAATAAAAATGTGTAGTGATTGAATTTAGGATGTTGTACGAATGTAGAGAAAGTCACCTATTCAAAACACAGAGGTGGGCAGCCAACTGCTGTGAGATCTGCCGCGGGCCTGTAAATGGCAACTGCCCTGGAGACTGTGAGGAGGATACGGGAGGGAATATTCCCTCACTCCATCACTTACTGTGACTGTGTCACCTACTGTGGCCAAGGCAAGATGACGGACCTGACATGTATTTTTCCCTCCACACTCAGTACACAGAAAATCTAGCTCAGTTAGACAGATCCTTATGAGTCTTCCTTTCACTGAGCTGACCTTCCAAACTTCTGCATTCGTGAGATCAATCACTTCGATTTTGGAACACACTTCTCCACCCATTCATCCTCCCTGGAGGAACAGCGCAGAATAATTGGAGAGAATTAATCCAAACGAGCCAAACAGATGTTGAGGAAAGATTTCCTCCCACTCAATCAACTTCTGACTGAAACTTATCTTGTCCTTATCACAGATTATCCTTTCCATTTGTCAGGCATGCTAATTTACGGTTTAAATATGTACATTTAGCTAGTACTGGAGACTTTTCCCCAACATTCTAGTGAGAGGCTTAGAAATATACTGATGCAGTCTTAGTGCAATCAGAGGAAATCTGAAATCATGAAAAATACTCTTCAATTAAAACTTAATTTTACCAATACACTATATTTAAGTTTCAGGATTTAATGATCATTGATATGATAGTACTGGTATCCTTGAAGGTAAATTTGTGTGTCAGGCTTGTCCCTTTTTAGGTAGGTCATGTTCCCATTGTGTAGGGATTTTGTATTTAAAGGAATATTTGTCAGAAATAACAAAAAATATTAGATGTAGCTGTTTTGTGGGCAGTTTACCCAAGAAAGACACCTTGGCAGTGTTGATTTCCATGAGTATAAAACTCAAAGTTCAATGAACTTCACAGTGCAATGAATTTCAGCAGATGCAGCCTCTCACCTTGTACAGGGAAGACAGGAGAGAAAAAAAGTGAGCAAGGGAGATAAGAAAAGTGCTAAGGGAAAATATCTGTCCTATCTGTTTATCTCCTGGCTCTGGAGGGTCAGTGAATGATAAAGCAGGAATACAGACCACGTGGGACCAGCAGATAGAAAGCAGTGAAAGAAGATGTTCTTTGGAAGGACTAGAAAAATCCCCCAGAGGGAAGCTACAGATTTGCAGGTTTATAGTATTTCTAAAGCAGCAGTTATGCAGGGAAAATGACCAGCTTCATGGATCTGCTTGGGAAAAGCAGCATTCTGGAGGCAGACAGCACCTGAGAGCCCTGTCCTTGTGCCAAGAAGGAGCAAAGCAGCACAGAAGCAGAGTGCCAGTCCACCCCTGTTCAGAGGTGATGGATTGGCCCATTAGATTTTAGCTTTGTTGCTGAGAAGTGAGTGCTGTGCTGTTTTGTGATGTGACGCTGATCCACAAGGATCTGTGCTGTGTCAGTTAGCTAATTTGATATACACTAACACTGGCCTGATATTGCTTAAAAGTCAGCACTTTCTGGTATCAAACACCCTCTATCAGTTCAAAATGTTGGGGCCAGGACTAATAAATCCCCCTCACTCCTAGGTCCAGAAGTCTTTCTGCTGCCAAAAGTCCATGAATAACTGTATTTAGGTACTTTCTGTGTTGTGAGAAGAAAAGGTCATTTACAATGAAAAACCTCTTTTCCAGTTTTACTACCAAAAATTGAACAATGGCCATTCTAGTCTTGCTGAGGGTAAAAATGCACTTTAAAAAATGACATTAATTTTTAAATAACTTACTTTCATATGCCATGGTGATACAAGGGATTCTGCCATCTTCACTACTATGAATGTATATATATACATAAACTAATTAAACTTTCTTTCTGAGATAGATAGAAAGTGAAATAGATGAAACAGAGCAGGCCACAATCAGATTATGTTCTCATTCAATTTGTTACGCTGCTGCAAAATTTAAATGTCCATTGGAAATACAGCCAAGCTTGAGGATTTTCAAAGCTAAGAATTTCATTTTCACTCCTTTTGAGTTTATAAGTAAAAATTGAAGGGAAGTCTCATTATGTATTTCGCATAGATCAAATCTAAGTCATGTTTGTGACAGTATAATAGTGCAAATACAAAATTTGGAAGAGTTATAAACAACTGCTGCATTTTGGAGGACTTACAAACATATTCCCAAAATATTTTTAGCTGAGAGGAGCATGAGCGATTTCAGATCAAAGGTGAGTTCACAGGACCTCCGCAGTCCACTCCTTTTATTCAACATGCAAAACATCTGTATTGCAGTAATAATAAAAATCTGGCCAACATTTCTTCCTTCATGATTTCATCTACAGTAGGTGCAGGATGCTACTCGTGGCCTTCGACTGAGAAACAGTAGTAGAGAATAACTTCATAAAGATTTCTTTTCTGGCTCTAAGCACAGAGTGTTGCAGAGTGCCTGTGAGGGCACTGGGGATCCTGAAGCAGTGTGGTACCCTCAGCAAGGGTAGCCAGACCAAAAGGGCTGAATCTTTTTGGTTTTTCATCTGAGATAACTATTTCAGAGTTAACTCAGGTTCCATCGTGCCACACTAAATCGTAGCATGTATCTATTACTTCTTAACTGTCCCCATTTCTTCCAAAAATTACAGATAGCAGGTCTGCAAATACCATAGAACTCATATAATTTAGTCCCTCATTAAATATTATGCACATATATGCATATACTGTCTGTCCCAGACTTTCCGAAATATCAAGGCATAAACTCAAAATTAAAAACTGGATTTTTTTCCTTAGATAATCTAGATGCTTAATTTCTTTCTTGTTTTTCAAGTTGATACCTGTTCATGATCTACTGTTCTCTTACAGTAGATTACTAATGCATTGAAAATTAGGTTAAGTCATGTATCTAAATAGCACTTGTTTTCAGATCCCATAGTTATATAAAGACCTGAAGACCAAGGAATATACGGACTTAGAAGGTGTCTACACTTTTAATTACTTTACTCAGCATGTTCTAACATGCCAGTTGTGGGGTTTTTTTCAGTGAAATTCATGTCCATAATGAGAAGTGCTTATTAGAGCAATAAAAAAAAAAAAAAAAAAAAAAAAAAAAACCCCCNAAAAAAAAAAAAAAGGTGGCTACAACTGGAAGTCAGAGAATTTAAATATTTAAATATGGGGGTCAGAGCTGAGGTATACACAGAAAGATTGTAGGAAATGCATAAAACATTTGTATAAATTTAGCCTCAGAAATGGATAGTGTTTCAGCTTTAAGAGGAACATGTAGATTCAGCAGCAACATAGAATCATAGAATCAACTGGGTTGGAAGAGACCTCCAAGACAGTCAAGTCCAACCCTTGAACATGGACCTCAGTGCACGTTGCTAAAGGCCAGTATGGAGAAAAAATACTCCAATGAGACTGCTCCAAGCTCTGAGTTTTTCGAAATACTGGCACCCAAGATCAAAGTTTCTGAGTGTCATCCTGGAGAGGAGGAGCCTGACCACTTTCAGGACTGGTACCATGCAGGCCACTCCTTCAATCAAGCAGTTCCTTAGACAGCACCTGGCCTTCTGCTGGGGGCCAAGGAGAGGTGGAAGAAAAATTTCTGTAGTGCATTGTACTTCATTAATGATCTTTGATTCCTGTTCAGTTCCTTAAGACAGACTATATTTTTGGGGATTTTTTTGCCTAGTGGTTGTCACTTTTACCCTCTGCCAGTGGTGATGTTGCCACTCTCTTCAAACAGCAGTTTCTGACATTTGCAAGAGTCATGGGCACTGCTGATCATCTCTCTGACGCAGGTGTCTAAGTTTAGAGGAACTTAGGAAATTTGTTGGACTAGAAACTGAAGAAGGAGACAGGCCTCCTTTAATTTCAAAAACAAATTTTAATTAGGGTATGATAAATGGAAGGATAACAGTTCTTAGCTATAATATATATCTATACGTGTATTCAAGACAAACAAAACAACCAGGACTAAATGAGTAGAAAACTGAACCAAACCCTTCCCCCACAGTCTCTGGCTCCATTGGGCGCAGTAGTATCTACGAACCACAGGTGATGATGTTGCTCCTCAGCTAGTGCTGAGCTGCCCCCGGGGGGTTGTTCGGAAAAATTTCTTTGGTGTCCCTCTGAAGCTGTCGAATCCCTCTGTAGAGGTCAGTGGGAAGAAACCGCTCAGGAAAGGGAAAAAAAAAAAAAAAATGGCTGGGATCCTCTTTCCTTGGCTTGTGGTTTGTTGGCCTCTGGGCTGGAGCCTCCGATGTAAAGACCCCTCACATCTGGGCCAGCTGCCACTGGGCTCCCTCAGGAAAGCCCGATGTAAGGGCCCCGGCTAGCGATGTTGTGTCTCTCCCTCTTGGGCACAAGGAACTCTGCAAATCCAGGGATTGGGAAAAACGGGAGGAAAACAAGGAAAAAACCAAACTGGCAGGCAGAGGTTTCTCCCTGAGCCGTCTCTTCCCCGCAAACTGAAAAACTGAAGTGTCTCCTTCCCCCACTCCCGTGAATTACCAGTCCCTGGGTAACGCCTTGCTTCTTTTGTTAGAGGCAATGGATGAAGACAGGCCTATTCGCCCCTCATTCTGGTGGTAGGGGAAAGGAAAATTCCACTAGATGCTAAAAGTATAACGGCAGGTGAGCAAGAGAGAAAGCAAGGATGGAGGATTAATTTCAGCTTCTTTATCCTCCAGTGCACTCATCAAAACAGTGCAGATGGCACACGGTGAAACCAACCATCTGCTACCACTGAAAGTGAACGTTTCCACTCAAGGATTGGTTCCCCTCCTAAGGCACTCCAGTGTGTTTTGCACAGCTGCATGCTATCCATGCAAAGGATTTATATTGCTTCAGGTTGGCCCTATATGTGGCAGGGCAACAGGACTGCTGGGAACATTCAGGTCAATCTGTAAAGGATCAATCTTGCCAGGAAATCTGGATTGTTTTCTTTGTCAGAGTTATGAAAAAAGAAGGAAAGGCAAAAACTGTGGCCTTTTTGGCAGAAGACAAACATTTAATCAATGTGCCATTATATCCTGCTCTAAGAATTATTTTCATTGGCTTAGATAGGAACAGAATCATATATGTCAAAAATTAGCTGAAGGGCTATAAACAGAGATGTATGAGAAGACGTTGTACTGAATGAACAGTAGAGGGAACAGGTTTTCCTCCTTGTAGAACTCCAGGATTCAACTCCAGAGCCATTATTAAACCACTGATGCATTGACTTCAGAGAAGGTACTGTATTAAAGGCTATGGCACCATAAAGGCAGCAAGAAGGAACTCACTAGGCCAAGCCTCTGAATCACAAAAGCCTAGAACAAGGTGCCTAAATCCTCTTTCACTGGTTTCACTTTGAGCACAGGCCTAATGACGTTCCATTGCTAAGGCTTTTATCCATCTCTCAGTCTTCAGAGTCTCATGGTCCTTTATGTGGTGCACGTTAGAGGGGAGCAAAAGGGTGCTCTCACAGACTCGCTCATCAGAAAAACAGGGAGTTGAGGTGGAAGGCAATGCCAAAGGGTTTTCCCCCCCTTCAAATCTGGCTGTTCCCATACAACTGCAGACTGTGACAGGCGTGGAGAAACATGGCCAGCTGGAGGGGAGCAAAGCTGGCAAGTGGGGTAGCATTCTCTCATGCAGAGAGTGTATTGGAACATAATGTTGTTTTTCAGAGCCAGGGAAATGCCACCACAGGAGGAGGGTGGCTAAAGAGCAACTAAAAAAGAACAGTGAGGCACGAGTGGTAAGAGCTGTCTTTTTAAATTAGAGACTCGTTGCAGTGGGAACAACAAGGCTACTGGGAGTCAAACTTTAAGTCTCTTTAAAACAACTGGCAATGTCTACAGCTTTGTGTGAGATGAGCGCCCAACACTTATTTCCTTCTCCAAGCTGTTTCACAGGGGTGTGGAGGGAATGGTCTTGAGCCTGCTGTGAGCACCATCCCAGAGGTCAGACTACTTTGGATGGGAAGGGGAGCTCCATGTAGTCTGATTTTCTGGGGGTGTTAAACACACTAAATTGTTTACTGACAAGATGGAAAAGTAATCCAAGAGAAGTCAGATATTTATCATTTTTGGATAACATGCTTATGCAAGCCTGATGACCACAATAGCTGCTGAAAATTCTTCTGTGTGTCATGGTTTAACCCCAGCCAGCAACACAGGACCACACAGCCACTTGATCCCTTCCATGGTGTTGGAATGGGAGTGAGAATTAGAAGAGTAAAACCTGGAAAACTCATGAGTTGAGATAGACACAGATTAATAGGGAAGGCAAAAGCCACACACGGAAGCAAAACCAAACAAGGAATTCATTTACCCTTTCCATGGACAGAGAGGTGTTCAGCCAGCTTTAGGAGAGCAGGGCTCCATCACATGTAACTCCCTTTCTTCTTCTTCCCCCAGCTGCATGTGCTGAGCATGACACCATGAAGTATGGAATATCCCTTTGGTCATCTGGGGGTCAGCTGTCCCAGATGTGCCTGCCCCCAAATCCTTGTGCATCCCCAGCTTCCTCAGTGATGAGATGGTTTGAGAGGTAGAAAAGGACTTGGCTCTGGGCAAGCCCTGTTCAGTAATAATGACAACATCCCTGTGATATCAACACTGTTTTCAGCACAAATCCAAAACACAGCCCCACACCAGCTATGAAGAAAATTAAGTTTATCTTGTCCAAAACCAGTATAGTGCGTTTGTTAAAGTTTCAACACCTACCAGAGATTTAAAATATTTTGAGCTAAACTAAATAGTTTTCTGGGTGCCATGTGTCTGGAGCTCTGGATCAGGTAATGGATGTCAATCTAAATCATTAAGCACACCAGCTTTGTATTAACTCCTACTATCTAAAAGTAGCTTAAGTGCTTAAGAAGCCTGTTAGTGATGTTAGTGTAACCAAATTTACCACTCAGGTTTAGGTGACAGTGTTACTGAGGGCTGTCTTTCATTTTCAGGTTTCTTTGACAATTTGAATACTTTGAGTTGCTTATTAGTCAGTCACTAAGGAAGACTCTAGTTTTCACACATTTCTTAGAGTCTATACCTCTTACTTAAGTCCACTAATATGGTAGTGAATGCTTTTTCCCTGTGAAAAAGATGACTGAGCATACTTATACCATGAACACCATCACAACCTTTAGTTCCTTTGTATTTTGTGCTGCTGAAGGATTCTTTACTGGCAAATACAAATGCATGGATGGTATTCTTTAGATGAAAGATAAAACTGTTTAATTTCAGACCAGCTTAACAATGTGCTCTCCTGAACACAAGCCAGTATGGATGGGAAGCTGGAACCTAGCCTGTTCCTTCTCTTTTTTGCCATAGATATGCTAGCAATGACTAGCTTTGCATGACCAAATAAGAGCTGTTTTATTACCTCTCTGTAGCAAGCAACATGCTGAAAGGATGGCACATAAAACCTTTCTCCGTTTGTACATCCTTCCTGAGCTAGCAACAATCTGTCCCTCAAGATTATAGTAGCAGTCATAGGGACTAATGTGTCATCTGCCCTGCAAATGGATATTATTTAAACAAAGCAGAAAACAGCCTATGGGCAATTTTCAAGTATTTGGGCAGGGAGGGAGGAGGGGAGAACCAAGTCAGTCTGTGAGCATTAAAACTAATGATGCCTGATGGGTTTTTATCTCTCGGCTGTGATTCTGTGATGCCTGTTGAAGGGTGAGCTCATGCTTGAGCCTTTTCTGCAGTAGAGTTACTGGTTGCAGACAAGTAGCATCTCTTGCCTCTATTCAGCCACTTGTAGGAACTTAATAACTTAATATCTTCTCCTCTGTCAGATTTGATCAAAATTGGACAGGAGATTCTAAAGATATTTAAGGAAAGTAGCAATAGACACACATAGGCCTGCATACATAGAGTAATCACGTAAATGTAATTTCCTTATTAAACCAGGATAAAAGCAGTCATCACTGTAAAAAACTGTTCATGTAAGATATATCTCATCTGCTTCTGCTTCAAATCCAGGGCTTGCAGAAAGATTTTCCAATATGTTCAGATACCTTCCTAATTCTTTTTGATGTCAATATTTGGTGTCCTATGCTCTCCAAGAATGTACCCTCACACATATTGCAATACCTAAATGAGCAACTTATAGCTTTAGAGGACATTTTCACTTGTATTGTTGTGCTTTTTCTGATATTTAAAGAATAATAAAGTGTGTTTAGGATGTCCTTATAATTATCATAACTAAGTCACATATTATTTTGTATTAATTAAAGCTTTCACTACTACTACCACCAAATAACTGCTTTCCTTACACAAGGTACAACCACATTTGCTAGTTCTCTTAGACACAAAAAGTGTCCAGTGTTCCTCTCTGAAACAGTTTATGGTAAGCAGTATATGATGCAATTTCATTATATTACTTCATATGTATTATAAGAATTGGGAAGTGACTGGGAGAGACATGTGCAGCTGGACCTACCTTTGAATGTGGGATGTAAATTCCTTCTAAATGATGGTAATGCAGATGATTTCCCTTTGAAACCGTCATTTTTCAGTGCTTTTTATAAAGTCTCAGACAGTAAAAGAAAAAAGTTCAAAACAGAATTTTAGCTTTTGTTTGAAATTTCCTTTTCTCATACCTACCAAAAAAAGCTTACAACTAGTATAAACCTAAAAAAAAAGAATTTGCCTCTGCTTTTGACCAGGAAAAACAAGCCAACTTGACCTTTCACTGTTTGAGGAACTTCTACTGATCACTTTCTTCATGCCTTTGGCAATAGTTCCTTCACCCCGAGCAGATTCTGGTGTCATAGTAATATAATATTTCCATAAAGTCTGGAGTAGCTGCCATTCCCTGTGAGAAATTATGGTGTCCTACACTTATGAGGAGATGCATCCCCCACTCTCACAGTGCCCACCCACCTGTGGGAGGTGACCCTCTTTGGAGATCAATAACACAAATACCCCTAAATGTTCACGAGTCCTGTGGCATCACCTCCCATGCTGCAGCTCTAGGGGAAAAACAGGGTTTCCATGTTTGCACTTGAGCCCACAGGTTACACCACTGGGCAGGTGCAATTGGATGCAGGGTGTGGGAAGAGCTCTCTTCTGCCACAAGTGGGGCTGGTGTATGTTTCACAAATCAATGACTGCTCTGAAGTCAGTGTGACTGTGTTGGTTCTATTGTGATTTATAGAAAATTAGATGAAGTCCAACACTCTCAAGGCCAGTATGCTCCAGGATAGCACCTGGAGGCTTGAAGTGAAATCAGATCCCTACAGAAATAGACATTGTTCAAGCACTCAATAAATTACAGTCCTTCTGACATGCACTGCTTGAAGTCTAAAGGCAAGTGACTTATTCAATTGTGTCTTTGTACTAAGAAAAACAGTAAAATTAATGACAGAATAACAATGATATATAACAGGAAAGGTTTTAAGTGAAGATTAATTTTCTGACTCGATAAAATCTTTCCTATCTAGAGGTTCTAAAAATATTATCACATTCTACATAAGACTCGCATATGCTGACACCAAACTGTGGGAAAAGACATTGCTCTCATTATAAAATACAAAAGGTTGGCTCTTCATAATACTTTCAAAAAGAAGCAATAATGTGCAGTTTATGAGAAGTAGCGTAAATTATACCTGCAACCCATTAAGCTCCCTTTTGTTAAGAAGCTCTGAAGTGCTGATATAGCTCTGCTATCAGCAAATCTGCCATTTTATTGCAGTTATTCATTGCCCACAGCAATTCAACAGAAAATTAATTAGCACCACCCCACCATAAATCTCAACAGTATTAACTAAAATGCCAGTTCTGTAATCACTTTTCATTAAAGCCAAAAATACTAATTAAAATTGATTTTTGCCTGTGCTTTGGTAAACTACTGCCAGTGTAAGGATCTCAGCAGTAATGCTAGATGAAGGGAGACCTTTCCTTAAGTGGATTTATATATTGTCTTATCCCCTTTATAAAGATAACAATGTGTGAAAGGATAAGGGCTTTGAGTGCAGAAGCTGACAGGTTCCATGAAGAAGGGAAAAAATGTGAAATCAGTAGGGAATGTAACCTTATTAAAACTGTAATATCCTATATTTTCAGTCTGGACTATGTCTATCTTTTAGGCAAGTGCCTATTAATGCACCTCAATCAATAAACTATGAAGGATTTTTTTGATGGATAGTTCTAGCCGTTTCAGTGGCACTGAATAGAGATATGCCAAATACTTCTGCCTTGGTATAGTCACCTTCTCAGGGCCTTTCATATGCCATGGGCAATCTAAATGCTGAAGTTTACTTACACTTTTAGACCTGAATTTGCAAGATTAGAGCTTCTCAACAGTGTAGAGTAGGTCCTTCTGTGTGAGAGTGACAGCTTGTTATCAATGGCAAATTAAAAACATTCCACTGTTGAGCAGCACTTTAATACCCGAGTATTAAGCAGCACTAGAATGTTTTAGTGCACAAGTTTATGTCACTTACAGAGTAGAGTAAGAGACTGCAGCAACAGGATGATTATACTGTGAGTAAACATTCATAGTGAACAGACCTGCTTTTCTACATTTCTGCCTTCCTGGACCTTATAATTTCTTTATTTTTTCTTCCAGAGCACCACTCTCCTAATTCTGCTTTTCATCTAGCTTTGTGTTTCAAAGCTATTTGGCTTCCCTTTCTAGTCCCTGCTAATAGTTTTTTTTTCACTGTAGCCTCAGTCTCCCTGTCCAGCTCATGGTCCAAACCCTAATTTTAGGCAGATTCAACTCAGCAGTTCAGCCTATGGTCCTTTCCTAAATGTGTCACTGCACATTCTTGCTTATCCCACTAAGCTCCTCATGCAGCATCCCACCTGGATCCTACCACTATATCCAAGCTGGTCCTATTCCCCTTTCTCTCTCATCTCTACCCAAAAATCTTGCTCTCTGGACAACTTCTTGTCCTTGGTCATCTCTCCTTCCTCCCCAAGCTAGATCATTCTTGATGGGAGCTCCTTCTGCTGGAACCGTGTTGTCTGTTCCCGCTCAGGTACTTCCCTCTGTAGGCAGTCCTGATCCTTCACAGGTTTCCATCCCAGGCATTCCTGCTATAACCCTCACTCCCTCCCCTGGGCTGCCACGCAGAACAAAACGTGCTTCAGGGGACAGTTGTTAACAAATCCATCTCCTGCTGTTACAGAAATAAAATTTTGTCCCTTTAAGCGTTTTGTTTGGAGCTGGTTGCCCAGGACACACTACAAACACGTTTCTTTGACAAGGCTCAGAAACGCTGAAGGCACGTTGCCTGAAAATAACTTGTTTTCATGAGAAATGCAAGTATGAAAAAGGTATTGTCACTATTTCAGCTGTCAAAACAAGGGTATGCAAAAATTAATATTCTAATGAAAGATCAAATACATAGGATGTTATAACAGCTCTGTATGGTTCTTCTTAGAATCATTTTCCTTTTCTGGTGTGTGCATATATTCTCGATCTGCTATGTTTGTTATGTTTGTTCTAGTTGTAGTTATTCAGATACACTAAATATATAATCATAGTCTAGAAACAAACATAAGAAGTGTCAATACCAAGGATTTAATTATACAATACATCAAACATAAAACTAATTTTTTTTCTGATATAGATGATGATAAATTAAGTGCTTAGAAGAAGAAGAAGAATAAAAACAATCTGCAGTGCATTAGACAAGTAGGAGAGATTGCTTCGATTCCAATCCAGTACATTTTCTAAATTTCCAATACTTATAATGGGAGGAAAAAAAACCAACATGTTTTCTTATAACTGTGCCATGAATTGGGGATATAATCTCATCATACATCTGTTCCATTTGCTATCAATTAGTTTGATGAAAACAGGCTAAAGCTGTGCAGTGATCAGCAACAGATATTAAATACACTTCAGTTTTGATTACACTTCTTGCCTTACCCATCTGAGGCCCCTACCTTTTGTTACAGCTCTGGCAGAATATTAATGCTTGTCATTATGATTTTCAAACATCTGTGATACTCTAATTTTTTTCCTGTAATACTTCCTTTAAATACATGTAGCAAAACCAAAAAATATGTCCTGGAACTGATCAAAAGAGTATGGGGAAGTCAAAATTAACTCTTTACAAAAACTTAGAAGTTAAAAATTTCAGTTACTTAAGAACACCGTCATCTTATCAAAACAGTTTTCCACATTTGATATTCCTCCTGTTCAGAATATTCTACTGAAAGATCTAATATTTTTTCGCACCACCCTAAACTCAACTTTGCATTGTCATTAAAACTTCTCCACAAAACAAACAGCACCACTTCTCAGGCTGCATTGATGTAGAACAGCTAAGGAAAAAAAAAATAGAAAAGAAAAAAAGAAAGACATTTCAATATTATAAGACACATCAATTCCTGTTTTCAATCAAAGAGTATTTTTTTTCCTGGACTGAAATTTTACAGTGATTTTAAGAATTATTTGGAGACTGTTTCCCACAGTTCCAGTTGTCAATCAGAGGGTACTGCAAGGAGCACGTACTTAACTGTACCTCACTGACAGTGAAGGCATAGCCAAGGCAAACATCTTTGGACAACAAACCCAGACCATGAGATCTAATTAAAAATTGTATATTTGCAAACAATTTCAAGCTCTTTTCCTCCCTCTATATATGCATACACGTGTGCGTGTGTGTGTGTGTATGTCTTCAACTGTGATTCAACGGTTACTGACTATGGCATTCCGACTTCATGAATCATTTGCCTCCTCTTAATAAGACTCAGAATCTCATAATGGTTTGAGTTGGAAGAGACCATAAACATCATCTCATTCCAACCCCCCTTTCCATGAAAGGGGCACCTTCCACTAGACAGGTTGCTCCAAACCCCATCCCACATGGCCCTGAACACTATCAGGGATGGGGCATCCACAGCTTCTCTGGGAAACCTTTTCCAGGGCATCACCACCCTCACAGTAAATAATTTTTTCCTAACATCTAATCTATACCTACTCTCTTTCACTTTGAAGCCATTCTACCTTGTCCTGGCCCTCCAGGCCCTTCTAAATAGTCCATCTCCACCTTTCTTGTAGGCTCCTTCAACTACTTGAAAGCTGCAACAAGGTCTCCCCACAGCCTTCTCTTCTCCAGACTCATTTAAATACATCACAAGAAAATAAAACAGTATTTTCTTTACATTTTTAACCTAAAAGGCAAAGCTTTGAGGCTACAGTAATACAATTAAATATTAAAACCACCCCACTTTAAATGGATAAATCTAGCCTTCTAAACTCTAAAATGCCAAACTTCTGCTTCAGTAGTTACCCCTATTCAAACATTTTTAATCAGCCCTGCACTTTAACACATCCTTAATACAATAATGATAATTTTTATTCTTCATAGGTTTATGGATTGCAATTGTTACTCAGAACTGGGAAATGCCCTCCTGAATGAGTTCAACCATTTCACAAAAGCTCTTAGTACGAAAACAATACCAAACCACTGCCAAGACCTTAAGTATGTGCTATTAACTCCTCATCAGATTTGAAAGCACCCACTATTTTGCACAAAAAAGTGCTTTCCTGAAAAGAATTGTTCCAAATTCACCTCAGGTGTCTGTTCACAGGCTTCATCAAGGGTTCCTTCAGTCAGTGTGCCAAATAAATTAATAGCTTTTCTAGCTGAGCCAACATTTTGTACTCCAGTTCAAATACTCTGCAGTTATTTTAAAAGTGAGTTGAAACAAAGATCTCTTTCTCATCTTGCTAGCACTTATTTTAAGACACACTGTGATAGAAGTGAATGGCCATCTAGAAGCATCTATTGCAAAGTTAAAAAGTGGTGAACTACCAAAACCACAAAATTCTTTATGTCTATATGTATTTTCAGTATGACATTCAATGATGGAAACCTTTCTTGTCACACCTTTGCCAGTCTCTCTTATTCTCCAAGGGAAGGAGGCTGCAAAAAGCAAGACGCAAGTCTTTGCTGAAGATGAGGAGGATACTTATGGCCCTATAGAAGCAACACAAGGTGTCAAAAGAAACATTAAAACAATACACATTGGTCACCGTTTCATGCAGTATTGGAGATTTCTTGTGTATATATATATTTATAGCTGTAGTCCACACTAAGTAACTAACCTGAAAAAATAAATAGATTTAGTGTAGATTAACTCTTTCAAAATGGTACTGCACTTCTGAAACCATCAAAGACTACAGAAGGCATCACTCATAAATAGTACTATGAGGACCCTGGTATCAAGTATGAAAATAGAATGGCTTTCATAAAGAACTAGATTTCAACACTGTTTGAAACCCTTCTGAATCCTTGTTTTGACCCAGCCAGCATCATCTCAATCGTGGTGATGGACTTCATCCATGGGCAGTTCTCTTCCAAACAATGAAAAAAAATCTCTTTCTGAGACTCAAATAGCAAAAGGTCAGTAGTGTGGACTTGGTTTCCCTTTCCTGCTTCTTAAGTGTTACATTCTCAGTAGGTTTTCATCCATTTTGTGCTGTAGTCAGGGGCCCTGCTACTCCACTCAGGTGAAATGGCATTATCTAATGGCAATCAAAAAGAAATGTTTCAAGAAATCAAGAATGATGAGAGGAAATGTCTACTCTCTGCCCACTGACAGCTGAGGTCATCTATCACTGCCAGTAAAGCATTTTTCTTTTTGTGTCCTGGCCCAAATCCAAACTATGCCAGGTCTGGGAGATTAGTTATGATGAGACGATGTTATAGTTGGCCTTCGGTTACCTTCCTTTCTTGCTCATCTTTAGCAACCAAAAATCAGAAATCAGAACACAAAAACATAAGGATCATTTGGTTTGTTTTTTGTTTGTTTTGTTGGGTTTTTTTTGTTTGGTTTTGTTTTGTTTGTTTGGTTGGTTTGGGTTTTTTGTTGGGTGCTTTTTTGTTTTTTTTTTTTAAAAAAAAGATTTTTAAGAGATTAATCGTGGAGTGTCTTCGTCTACTGTTACTTATATTTTTAAGATTCACTTCAGTCAAGCTGTCCTTAATAGCCATTAAGGTCAGAAGCTTACACTAAGGGAAAAAAAAAAAAAAGAAGAAAAAAGAAAACTCATCAAGTCACATGACTTCAGAATCTCTTCTGTAAGGACGAAATTGACTGCAACTGGACCCTGGAAAAATCCTTCAGTGCTGGTGTCACAGAATGAATCTTTTATTCCTGCAGCCTCTGAAATCCTGCTTTCAGAATTTCTTGTGAACAGAAGCCTGGATATAGTTGAGGAAAGGTTATCGTATCATTTCTGGTCTGCTTGTAAGGGGAAAAAAAAAGTAACAAAAATTAAGTTATTGCTATCAGATATCCAAATCAAATAAACTGGAGAAATTCACAAAATAATGGACGTCTTGTTCCTCTCATGGAAGTACATCCTTTCATAAATGTACTTTGACATTAATCAACTTTGTCATTTCTGCCTTTTATACAATCTTTATGACTCAAATCTTAAGATCAGACTAGAAATAAAATACAAAAAAAGCACATTAAAGGGTACCCACAGATGGTGAATGTTTGAAAAAATGGACAACTCTTCTGGAACTAAAACTCTCCAGAGAAACACAAGTATGTTTCTTGTTGCTACAAAAAAGCTAAAGAACATTACTTCTTTTTCCCCGAAATCAGTGGCTGTGTCTGTCGGGGTGTTTTTGTTCCTTAACATTTCCCCCTCTTGCTGTCTTAAAAATTTCTGTGTGGGTCAACAAAAAATGAGAAAACTAATACACATTGATAGCCTGTAGGCAATGATATACATCAAAAGGCAGCATTTCACCTCACTTCATGGACAACTAGAAAAGCAACAGCTAAAACATCAATGATTTTCAAGAGATGGCCAATTATGGAAGAATACTGGGCTATGGACAGCTTTGACATGGAGAGGAAATGGCTGTAGGCCTGGGAAAACAGCAGAAGACATCACCTGTGTCCTTGGGCCAAGCCTGGGAAAGCAGAAGAAAGTAAGAAAACAATCAAGAATAGCAAGAGTGTGTTTTAAATTTACCAGCATGAGGAGAGATGTTGACCACCTATCCGAAGATGGACTAAGACTGATGGACAAGAACACCTGGCCAATGAGATGCAGCACAGACACAGGTGGAAAGTAGTAAAATAGTATAAAATATAAGCTTGTAGTTAATAAAGTGCTTTTGCCATTTGCTTTTTCTTTTGCCTGACAAAAGTCTGAGCCTGTGTTTTTAGTCAGTCACAGCCAATGTTAACCTTTTTTCCTGTGGGGGGAGCACCTGTCAGGGACTGCCGTTCCAGGACATCGGGAGAAGATGATTTTTACCAATGGATGAAACTGCCTGCTACTAAATAGAGACTGCCACAACCACCAGTTACGCATTGCCATGGAGCTGTTGTTTTTTAAACGTTTTTATACTGTTCAGGTGTTATAATTAGGATAGAGATGTATTAGATAGATATTTTTTACCATTCTTTTACCACTGTTTGTCCAATTGTCCTGATTGGTTATGGGGATCTCTGTTACAGCCCCTTGATTGGTTCTTGTACCCCTAAAACCCCATAGGCTGGCCGGTGTGGCACTGCAGTACCACCATACAAGGCTAGCCACCTCCCAGTTTTCCCTTATAAGTTATAAACCCTCCTTCCCTTTTCCTTTTGTGTTGTGATCCACCCCCAACTCCACCCAAGTTCTAGAATCCTCTGACCGAACCCTATAAGAGTCCCATGCGCCCCTAATAAACCGTTCACGCCTGTTTCTACCCCACCTTGGTGTGGACTGTTCCTTTTTCCCTTGGCAGACCGCGACATTTTTCCATTTTAGAAAGTTTTAGTTGTTTAAGAGAAAACCCACTGCAGCCTGATCCACACCATGCAGCTGCAGTGTCTGTGTCCTTGCCCAAGGCCAAGAGTGCATCCAGGGAGAGAAGAAGGATGGGAAGCTGCAGGTTGCAGTTCTCCATCCCAAAACCTGCTCCGGTAACAGGATTTTCTGCCCCCACCGACTGTGATCGGTAGAATGCAGTGAGGTAAAGTGGGAACAGGTGCTGTCAACCTGAGTCCTGTGGCAGCCAGGTGGTCAGACCACGGATGTTTCAAGGATGTGTCACTTCCAGTTCAAATCAGAGCACAGAAAACATTTTCAAGCAACTGTCAGTGGACAAGAACCAGCATGAAGACACTGTAAACAGACTGTAATGGTAAGAAATCTCTACAGGAAATTGAAAGGTGGGGAAACATGGTTGAAAAGGACATTTCTCCTCATCATCTTTGGTTTAAAAACATACAGAAGAATGAGGGAATTTTACACTTGAAAAGCAAGCATTCAGACAACATGAGTTTACAATTTGAATCATTTTTTTTAATTGTAAGTAGTTCTGTTAGCAAGATACACCAGGGGTGCAGCAAACTGATGTAGAAGAGAATGAAGCTGAGCACCACTCAGCAGGGAAACTGTCTGGATGTTTCTCTCCTTCTGCACAGGAGAAGATTCACTCACCAGAACAGGTCCCTTTGTCTCCACAAGTGTAGAGGTGAGGGAACTTTTCCCTGCAAGAATTAATGCCATGAAATCCAGAGGCTAGAGTGAAAAGGATAACTATACCACACAGTGAAGAAAAAAGGAGGTATGTGTTAGAAGCCGTTCAAACTGGTATAACAGCACTGATATGTAGGTACTAATGACAAACCTTTTTTCCATGTTATTAAAAAAAATTAAAGTAAATGGAAATACTTAGAGAAAATATGCTTAGTCAAACAACTAGGAGGTTTTCCCCTCAACAGACACATTTTAACAAAAGATGGTGAACAAATCTGGACAAGACATAATTTTCCAAAATGAAAATGTTATTTCAAAAAATGTCAACTGGCTGTTTCACCCACATATCATGAGAAGCAACTCTTGTCTTTCATGGAAATTCAACTGCAGCCCTCCCTGCACTGGTGAAGAAACAGAGGTTTTGATTCTGTTCCTGTGACAAATCCATCACCTTCTATATCATACTGCTGGACTATGTGTTTGACAGTAGAATGTTGCACAAGTCTAACCTCTCCCAAATCATGCTTGACACCACAGGAGACATAGCAGGTCTTTTCAGCTTCATAGGTACAGTAAATCTTGTGTTGTTGCATAAATAATATTTGTTAAAAATTATCTGAACTTCCATGTAGACTGGGCTTGGGAATTCTCTGACAAAGTAGGATGATTATTTTATTTTTTTTTTTAGGATGTATTCCAAAACTTACAGCATGTTAAAATAATTGTAAAGGCTTGGTACAGAAAACAAATATCTGAAAGTCAAATGAGGACTACATATGTATAGCTGGTTGTTCATTTTCACTGGTTCTCTCTCTGTGCAGCCCTTGTGGTCAATCAGGAAACCACCCTCAAGAGAGTCTCAGTACCTGAGCAGAACACAGTGCATCAAGTGTGTGGTTTCAACCTTAACTCCACATTTCCTGGCTCTGATGAACTGTAGCAAATCATGCCCTTAACCTAATTTCAGCAAATTTTGCACACGTGAACATACCTTTTCTTTCTGCTTGGCAGTTGAGCATGGAATAGAATAACAGTGCTCTAAGGAGCTGTGCATAAGGAATAAATGGGGTTGGAATGCACAGACAGAGATTTCTCTTCTCAATTCAATGACCAGAAAGATTTGACATTAGCCCCACTGTGCATTGTTAACACTGCATCGAATGAATCATTTCAGTTTTGAGGCTGGGGTTTTTTCTGGCTCATCAGGGTGTGATCCTGGAAACTCTGAGACTGGAAGTGTTTAACAGTTTCCTGCAGGGCCCAGTGTCCTTGCAAAAGACAAACCTTGGTGAACATCACATTTTCTTGATACCTTTGGGTTTCCAAAGCAAGGAGTTAGCCTGCATAATTTAATATCATTACTGTGCCTTTCTTAAGCCAGTTTGGCAGAGACTCATCTCACTAACTTTAGACATCTAAAGGTGCACTGAAAATGAGAGAACATTAGTTGTCTGGGCTCCCTTGAGAGCCTGTGGAAAGTCAGGAACCTCTCAGCAGCACTTCATCACATCTGTATCACCTACTTACCTTGGCAAGGGATGAATCACCTGCCAGAGGCACATGTACTGCTTGACAGTGATTCATTTGAGCCCTGAACAGGCTGAAAAACTATCTACAACCAGGTGTTTAACTTTTTGGACAAGCTAAAGTAAGTTTGATGAATCCCATCTGAAAGACCTAAGTAGCCTTTGCAGTTTATTTTGCTGTATTTCAAGTCAGAGGAGGATGAGAGTTTATTCAGTAAGACCTAGTCTGGCTCTTGTCCCTGGTGACTTCATTTGATGGGCATGTTATATATTTACCCACTTAGATTAATGGTACTGGTACAAGGAAGACAACACAGAGGCCCAAATGACATATATATTGTACCTTTATACTGAAAAAGGATCTGAGACAGGGTCTCCAGCTGCCTCTGATGGAAATCCCATTCAGCTGAATATTGTATGCCATGAGATCCTATAAATGTAGCTGAAATGTGTTATGGTAGTAAAATTAGCTAAGAACTGGTTTGTTTTCTTTTGCCATATTTCATGGTTTTGATGTCAGTTTCACTGCCTTATAACACCAGAACAAAGAAATTTTTTTATGCATAAATGTATAATTTTTGGCAGATATATTAGATGAGTGTGGTAACATCAGGCGTCAGCAATAAGGTACATATAATTCTATTATACCCAAGAGACAAGCAACAAAATTTACAGACAATCAAACTTTAAGTATACTGCTTAGCAGTAATTCCCATTTTTTCCTCAGTCTTAATATGGGTGGAGTTAAAGTAAAACACAAAGCAAATGAGTACTTGAAAAACATACAAAAACAAGGGCCTCATTGAAAGGATCTGTTGAAAAAGGAACATGAGACTCAAGAGTTCACATTTAATTTATAATACATACAAACACAAACACAGACCTTTTTTACATTTATATGTAATACAAAAGAAATGCAAAAAACATAACCCTTATGAGGGTTCATGGCAATTTTTTTCCTTAACCAAGCTGAAAATTCCCATTATTTGAAAGGTACAAGAGTATGTTTCCAGAATGTTTTTAGGGTGCCTGAATTCCATTTCATACCACATTTACATTTAGTGGTCTTAGTCTCAGTCAGGGTCAGTGATTAAATTCCTGCAAAGTCGGACACTTCCCAAGACCCAGCCCAGTCAGTCTTGTTTGAAAGCTGCAGCTCTTTGTTTCTTAGAGCAAGACAACTACCAGAAACAATATACCTTCATTATAACTAGAAATACTCCCAGGACATAAAATTGAATCCTCGTGACACAGGAGTTGGGAAGGCTGCTTGGAGAGATTTTTTCTTTTTCATGAAATGATGAAGAACAAGACCTTCTTGTCTATAATCAATACGATTGTCCTACTAAATCAATTTTTACTTTCCCATTAAAATTAATAGATTAGAGCCAGCCAGAGTCAGAGGCAATGACTGTAAATGATAAGCCAGAGCAAATAGGATTTGTCCTTTTCAGCATTACTGCCAGAGCAAAAGCACGCAGTGATCAAACGTTCCCCCCATCTGCTCACTGACTGGGCACCAGGCAGTGCCTTCCAAGTCCCACGTCTGCAAGTTCCAGGCACTTCTGTATGTCCTGAGTTGACATGCAAATGAAAGAACTTTCTCAGAAAAAAATTAGACTACCCTAGTACATCCTCCTTTTTGGACCCTTTGGTGTCTTCTTTACCCTGGGTAAGGCTGGGAAGGGGTGGAGTGGTCTCCTGTCACAGCTTTCAGTCCCTCATCCAGGTAGCCTCACTCACCTCCCAGGGAGTCACAGGTCCCTGCCAGTGGCAGGTGTGTCTCGGTGCCTGTGCCTTTTCCAGACCAGCCATCTTATTCCTTGGGATCCTTGCATCCAAATTACCAGGTTTATTTAATGCCTCCGTGGGATTTCAGTTGATGTGAGATGGTAAGACAGCAGAGAAGGTGAGAGGATGTGTACCCAAAATGCAGCTGGCAGTTTGGTCATGTTATACACAGAGCTCATGCTTTCACAAGATGTTCATAAGCTTTTGAGGCAGGTTGCCTCAAATCATCAGAAACAGACTCACTAAAAGTAATTACTGGTGTTTAGATAGCAAGGTACTGGGTTTTGTTACAGGCAAGAGCTTCTCTTACCGTGAACATTGGGAGTGGAAGGGGTTTCCATTTTGATTTTTCTTGCAGACAGTGAGTTTCCTCATCGTGAAGAAGTTCTGCACATCTCTGGGCCTGGAACCAACAGCAAATGAATTCAGCCTCAGCACACAGCCAGTAAAAGACTACTTAAGCTCTTGAAACAGAAGCTCTTAAATGTTTTGCAGATAAGCTTTTAAGTGCTTTGCAGATAAACTCAAAAGGTGGGCATACAAATAAAATAAAAGACATTAAGAATGGGATGTTTTTAAATGTCTCTATAACCTGTCTCTATAACCACAATGAGTTAACAGGTTAATTACTTTCAAGGGAGTGAAAATTAGATTGTGATGCCAATTCAATACATTCACCAGTAATTGTGGACCATTTTTACACACTTTTATAGACGTACTTTTTAGTTTTCTTTTCCCTTCCTCACTGCAATAAGAATTACTGCAGACATTTCTGTTCGCTTTAAAAAGTATTCAGAAAAATTGGTTCTTGCAATTTGCACTCTTTCTATTGTCACTTCTATTCCCATAAAATTGAAGTGAAATGGCTGAGACAGAGCAGGGTAGTTTCATGTAATCATCAGCCTGAAATCATTCACATTGTTCTCTCTAATCTTTTTTTTACCCAGAATTAGTTTGTTTCAAACATGCCTCTTGCACAATGCTTTCTCAAATTGCTCCCTCACATCATCTCCCAAGAAAAGAAGCAGCAGCAAAGTTACCAGGTTTGTAAGAAATTGTCACAGATCAGACTCAACACAAAAGTGACAGTTCTGTCTTGCACATATGCATGTGCCAAAAAGCCAAACAGCAAGAAAAGTAAATGAGGATGGGGGTTTAAGGACCTGCTCTGGATCAGGCAGTGTGAGGATTTAGAGACTTCAGACTGGGAAACCCATTTGCATTATCAAATCCCCTCTCATCACAACACAACACAGGCAGGCCACAAAAGCACTATTTCACACATACTTCATATCATATTTTGCAGCATCGTCGAGGATCTAAACTAAAACATAACAGAACAAGTCAGCAAAATTTATGAACAACTGAATGCACAGGAGGAGATCAGAAGACACATGAGATCTCACAATTCTGCGATAGCACAGCAGTTCTTAAAGTCATCTGGTCTCCCTCACCTAGAAAATTCGACGCACCAGAGAGGCTTATTTTGAGCTAATCAGGCCCTGAGGCTATGTCTGTACTAGTAAATGAAGGCACAGACCCAGGTTGAAGCTCTGGCCTGTGATTATCCAGACTGCTCACTGTCTGCCCAGCCTCTGCCTGTATCAGCTACTTCCAGACAGTGGAGGGGCTGTGTGGGGAAACACACACCCTAAGGGCTATTTCCAATACAAAGCATCAGGTCTGCCTGATTTGGGTCCCTCCATCCACTACAGTCCTCCAACATTACCCCATTAGCCTTTGCACCTTTTGCTTGCCATTAGTGTTTTACCCCAGGGCAAACAAATTTCATTAGCATAGTGTGACAGCACAGCCCTCTTGTTATTCCAGATACTTCAGACTGAAAAACTGTATTCTGTATTATATTATTCTGTAGATAAGGGGTCTGCTTTGACATAACTATTGCTTTCTCAAGCCCATTCATTAAGCAGTTATAGAATAATTTCCAAATAACACACCTGAGTTGAATCCCTGTCCTCTAATATAAATGCCAAGCTGACAGTCCCATCTTTAATATTTATACTATTATTGCTCTCTCATTGTCAACCTATTTAAAGAGTGTGAGATCCAAAAAAAGATGGCAGTGCTCACTACATATTTACACAAGCAGTGTAAGAGTTTTCATACAGATAGGGATCCAGCAGCCTCTGACATTTTTAACCTGATGTGTCTGAAAATGAAGACTGTGGCTCTCTGCCACCTCTGGAACAGGGTCCTAGGAGTGAGGTTCTTCCTGCAGCTCAGCAGTGGTCACTGTTCCAGCCCATCATGTGTTACATAGAAATATTTTTCAGATGTCTTTTTAGGGACCCTTTCACTGGTCAGGCAATGCTATAAAGGCAAGTAAATGGCTTTATTCAGCACATGCTTCAGCTGAAGATCAGAAGACATCACGTTATCCGTTGTTGCTCTTACATGAAAACATTAATGGAAAATCTGGGCACCAAGACTATTACTGCTCATTTTGTGCCATACAAATGGCATGCTTTAAATAGGTTTCTAAGTATTATCTCAGATCTTAATTTTTATTGCAGGGAATTTGTAATTTACAACAATAATTTCAAATCCAAGCTCAATAAAATGTTGCATTGTAAAACTCGGTATATCCAGACTGGCAGGAAGGAAGTAAAGAATAAAAGTAATATCAGTAAGTTTCTTAAATTAAATCATATCTTATGCTTTCCAGATGGAAGCAAGACAGAAATTCCCACCTGGTTATAATTTTTATCAATTCAATATAATTGAAAAGAGTATGAAAATAATGTATATTCCTCCAGACATATGTGATGAAATGAAATTGTTAGAGAATTCTTACTTCACAGCAAGAAACCTCCTTCTTTTATAATACACATTCCAACAGAGGTATTTTTAGGTTAAAGTACATATATATATATATTTATATATATATATATACATGTACTTTTGTACTGTTCATAATTATACTTACATACTCTTGAGAGTCAGATAATTTATGGCTTGCAAGCGTGCTGCAGTTGATTTACCTTCAATTTAAAATTATTCCATATACAAGTAGTGAATATTGAAAAAATTTGGATTAATTTTCTTAACTATGCCTTTTTTACTCTTTAGGTATAAAAAAAACAAAACAAACTCACAGCTCAAGAAGAGGTCAAAATTTTGAAGTCAATTTGACACCGCTCAAAAATTCTGATCCTTCCAAAAGAAATCTGACATCAAATTACTAAAAAATTTAAAAGGCACAACTTCAAAATTCAAAATTAAAAATTTCTTCCAATGGATGAGAATGAACAACAGCAGTGCAGGAAGTTATGAGGCCAGTTCCGTGCAGAAGACACTTGGAGTCTTTGTAGAAGTTCAGACACCTGTCCTCTAAGGCGACATCCTGCCATGCCCCAAGTTTACAGGTTCATTTTTGTGTGCCATGCTGGTGACGCACAGCAGTTCTCTGCTTTTCCATCTGCTCAGCTGAGACTTTCCCCAGTATGCCAGTCATGATCCACACTTGAATTGAATTCTCACTGTGCCCTTTGGAGGTGACGAGGCCACCAAAACCCTTGGCACTGATGAGATTCCCAAGGTGCACTGGAGCCAGGCCCCTAAATATCAGATGCCTAGGGATGTAGGGAAATGGAAAGATGTTGGAAACTAAATCGAGCTGTACACAGGAGGGAGCTGTATCAAAGACCATGTCAACTATCCAGGCAGATTTTAGAGAATTTTTTTTTGCCATATTTTGAGAGGGTTGAAAAAGAGATCTGTCAAAGCCAAGAGTTGAAGACTGTGGATTGCAACTGGAGGTATGCCTGTATATTCAGCCAGAGTTAGGCAGGTAGGTTAAGGCAGAGAGAAAGGCTCACTTTTCTGAGCATCCCCATCAAGGGCAGGTTAATCTTCCCATGCCTTTTAAAGATGATGCATTTTTTCTGAGGGCATCAGAACAGTTAGGTGTAAGAGCAAGCATAGCAACCCCAAAATCTTTCTTTTGTACTTACTCTCTTTGATTATAGTAAAAGTGAACAAGAAAAGCTGATAATAAAAACTGGAAAAAAAAAGGCAGCATAATAGAAAGGAGCATTAATAAATGAAACAGATGGCTGTAATGTATATCAAAGTGAGTGACTTTAAGTAAATAATAAAGGCAATAAAATCTCCAGCACTATTTTTCCATTAAAGTTTTAATTAAAGGAATGGTTCATGATACTTGATTTTAAATGTAATTAACATCAGTTGGCAAGGGCTGGCTGAATGATTATTATTTATCAACGTGCATCTACTATAGAAAGGAAAGGGAGAGAAAAATGAGTCTTTCTGGGCCTGGTGGTCTGTCTTGGGGAATCAGTGTCGCTCCACTGGTGTGAAAGGGCCCCACATTATGTCAGGATCTGTGTGGCTCAAAGGGCCTGGGGGTCCTGGTGGGCAACAGGCTGAGGAGGAGCCAGCAATGCATCACTGCAGCAACAAAGGTGAGTCATATCCTGGGCTGCATCCACAGGGATGCAGGGATGCACAGGGATGCATCCACAGGGATGCACACTCTGACAGATAGACATGTGATCGCTCCCACTCTACTCAGTGCTTGTCAGGTGACACCTGGAGCTCTGTGTCCAGTTCCAGTCCCTAAAATTCAAAAAAGACATGGACACACAAGGTTTGGGTTCAAAGGAGTGAAGATGATCAAAAAGCTGCTCCATGAGGGAAGACTGAAGGCATTAAGGGACCTCATCATAGAATTCCAGCAGTCTGAGAGTGGCTACACAGAGGAAAGAGGCTTCCTCTTCACAAGGACTTACATGGAGAGGACAAAGGGCAACAGGTACAAGTTGGACTGGAAGAGGTTTCATTTTGGTATAAGAATTTTTTATACATTAAGAACAGTCAGTCACTGGAACAACCTTCCCAAGGACATGGTAGAGTCTCCATTACTGCAAGTTTTAAAGATGTGACAGGACACGGAACTAAGTAGGCATCTTTTGCCATGAAAAGTTGGATCAGAGGAACTTTTAGGGTCCCTTCCAACCTTGGTAGTTTTATGATTTTATGATTCTACTATTTGAAAGTCTAACCCAAAATCTTAAAATGTTTTCAGGTAAATCATATATCTAAATTACACTGTGAAGATCATGCTGCAAAGCAATGATAAAAATAATCCTACTGCAATAAGAGCAGAGTACTCACCAATATCTGACAAAAAATTATCAAATTTGAGGTGAAAATGTGAATTGTGTAGAGGTACACTCGTTCTGGACAAAAAAATAACATCTAGAATGTTACTCATTGTATCTCACATTGGCAGGTTTTTTTCTTTATGGGGTGTATGTTTTTGGAGAATCATTTAAATAGCTGACAACTGAATCTTTTGAAACATCTCTGCACTGTTCTAAAGGAGAAGTGTTTCTATAATCTAGCATGAGCAATATGAACGTATTTAAAGGTATCACAAAGTGTTCACTTGACGAATATTGAATATTAAATGGATTTTCATTTTTTAAATATCCTACTGTTCTTTTTACACTTCTGAGTAGGCTGAGGTCTCTTTATTTATCTTTATGTCACAGGGAAAAAAAAGATTATCCTTTGCCTATTTTCTACAAACTAAAAGTAGAACGAATATGAAGAAAATTATGCTCTGGGGTAAAAGTGACCCTTTTTTGACCAAATCTTCCTTCGTTTCTCACAGAATTTCACTGATGCCAAGCCTGATGTGATGGTGTTTGGAGCACAAAGCTATTTTTAAAGCTAGAGGGAATCTGGGGAAGCGATTTCATGCTACCTCTAAGAAAAGATTTGTCTTTTCTCATTCGTATGACAAATGCCTAGCAGATGCGAGAGGATTTTTCCCTTAGATTAAAAATGACGATGCTCCCTCGTAAGTCATAAAATAATAAGATAGCTGAATGGAACCCAAAATACATCTGTGCAGCACATCTGCCCCTCGGTGGTGCCGACGAGTCAGGCCAGAGACTCACAGTCAATTAGCACCTCAGCACAGCCCCTGGCAGGTGGGTGGGCAGGGAGGGGCTCAGCGCTTCATCTGCAGCTCCTTTTGTCTTGCTGCTCAGTTACACTTCAGAACCCGAGGTGCACAGGCCCAGCAGAATATTTTCTGGCATTTCCTTCCCAGGAGTCCTTTGCAGTGTTAATCGACAGACCGTGAATTTCAAGGACCCCCCCTACTATTTATTTAGGAATGCTATCCATTTATATATAAAAGCACAAGCAAGTTTATAGAGCTCTGTCTGCAGCTTCTTAAACTTGCATTAAGTCAGGCATGAATAGGCTTTTAAGATATTAATTTTCGGTTCATAAGGGAATAAGAATTTGGCAACAAGTGCAGAAAATTAGGCTTTCATGTTTAAACCAAAACACAATAAATAAAGGGTGAGAAAACCGAAGACTACATAGCAGGTCAATAACATTTATTTTCCATGGTTGTGTCTCTCAAATACTATTTCACATAACTCCTAATCATAACTCGTTATAATGTCAGCTTTGTCCCAGTGCCATGTATGAAATGCCTCTTCCTTACATATGTTTCAGGAAGAATTTCTTCATGGACAGCCTGGAACAGCCTGCCCAGGGAGGTCATAGAACCACCATCTCTGGAGGTGTTCAAGAGAAAATTGGACATGTCACTTAGAGCCATGGTCTAGTTGACAAAGTGGAGATCAGTCAAAGGTTGGACTCAATGATCTTGGAGGTCTTTTCCAACCTAAATAATCCTGTGATTCTGTAATTCATGTGAGGTCAAGTATTCCCTGCCCATTTATAAATTTAGACCAAACTAGGTATCATTTGTCCTCCCATATCTAATGTAGACAGTCTGTTACCTCCTACTGATGCTTGCACCCTTTAGAATTTCTTCTCTTGTAGCTTGTGACCATCACCTTTTCTCCTTCCATTATGCACTTCTGAGTCAACACTGGCTCTGTCTTCCCTTTAACCCACCTTTTATACACTGAAGGAAGACATCTGACAAAAGAAAGGAGCACTGCCTGGAGGAGGCAAGGACATGGGATGAGAAAGCAGGTCTTCTCAATGTCAGCCATACCTCACCTGATTCCACTAGATGCTTTCTACTTACCTACCTAGAAAGGCTGGTTTATAATGAAAGAAAGACAACAATGCTGTAATGACTGGCATTTTTATAACAAGTGGGAGTTAAACTGTAATGCAAAGAGGCTAAAATCAGGACCCTCAAACTTGGAATCAAGGATCGATTCACATAATGCAATGGAGAACAGAGAGAAGGTGTCTCTGAGCTCTGAGGTGGCACTTACCTTCAACTGTGCTTCCCCAGGGTGTGCCCCACACAAAGGCAGCCAGATATATCAGGCTGGCTTGCAAACTATTTACTTGCATCCATTAGGACAAGTATTAAGTCTAATGAACTCAACCAGATTTGTTTCCTGTTTCAAGATTAGCTTGATCATTACGTGTTTGATGATCTGTGCAGAGGTCTTAAATTCTGTGCAGATACACCTTAGAAGCTAGATCCTGAAAGGCATTTAGGGACTTAATTCCTATTTGGCAACATCGTGCAAATGAAGTTGTTTGGGTTTTGAGTTTGCTTTTTTTGTTTGGTTGGTCGGGTTTTGGTTTGGTTTTTTTTGTTTGTTTTGTTTTGTTTTGTTTGTATTTCTTTTGGGTTTTTTTTTCAGTTAGATATATTAATACTACTGAGAAGTTCATCTGAAGGGCTAAAGTCAAGATCTGTAGCTAATTTCCAGCACAAGAGACAGAATGAGGGAGCAGCTAGGAACACTATGTGCAATGTACTAGAAAAGGTCATTATTTTTTTTTTCATGGTAAACATATTAAATGTGGCAATAACATGAAATACAATCCAGTGTATGTGCACTCAAAAAAACCCACAAAACTGAGGCAGAGGACAAACTATGGATCATTTTTCAAATGTTATTTTTGATTCAAAACACAGCATTTTACTGCTGGAAATTACTGTAATTCCAGCAAGGATAACCTTGTAATTTCAAAATAGCAGAAGTGAGGGTGGACAGAAGAAAAGTCCCACAGCCACTCTCCATGTGGTCACTCCTGTCCAGGCAGAAACAATCTCAGCACCTTGGAGTATGACCCATACTCTGGGGACATCCTTCCTTTAGCTGGCACAGGCATAACACCCTCTAGAAACTCCAGACTGATTCAGCCTGACTCCTATGGACTGATTCACTTCTGCAAGTTACAGCAACATCTTAAATCAGTTTATAAAATGGGCCTGGGAACAGGAGGGCTACATTTGCCCCAGTGAATCACATCTCACATCTGTCTGATCAGGAATCCAGCTCCTGACAGTCATCAGTATCAGGCACTTTGGAGGAAAGTAAGAATCACATGTAGGTCAGTTCTTGTGACCTTATATGCACATCATCACCTCATATGTATATCATCAGGGTTTCTGCTGATTCAATACTAGTTTGGTGGCTGAAGCACAAGATTTAACAAGGTTTTGAATTTGTTATTCTTTTCAATTGCAACAATACTGCAGTTACAATTACAGTACATTGCAACACGGCAAGAGTTTCCCTCGAAGTCCTTTTAAAAACACCCAAACAGCAGATTTTTCAGAAATGTGTTGCCTTTATTTGTAAGAAACCCTGTATCCAAACACGCCCAAATTATGGATGCAAATCGAGCTAAATCAACCCACACCCACTGAATCCATCACTAACCAGGACTATCATACCCCCAACGCTGCGCTGCCGATCCGCACACAAAACTATTACCCCCGGCAGAGTATATCAAAGAGCCTGGAATACCCCAAAAATAGCGCAAGATTTCCCAAATGCTCGGGAGCAAGGAGCCTTTCCCCCTCGTCCAGGAGGCGGGTTCCAGAGCCGCAGCCAAACGCGGTGTCCTGCTGCCCTCCTGCGGGATGCGCCGCCCGCTGCCGGCGGCGGGGCACCCACCAGGACGGGATGCGGTGGGACGGGACGGGGCCCTCCGGACTCAGTGCCTCGGAAAAACCACGCAGGAAGGCAGGTTTTCATATGGCAGCTTTCCACGCAGAACACATCCAGCCTTGGACAAGTGCAATCTGCCCTGTTGTGGCTGTCCTGTGCATAACATCACCTGTACGAAAGAAGTGGTTTCTTTATGAAAACGAAACAACAAAAACAACAAAACGTGGTTTGTGTTCCTGTCTCCAAAATAGTCAATGTCTCTTATGTCACTGATAAGAAAAAACTATTCATTTTGCTTTCACACTTCTTATTGAAAGCATTTTTAAAAATGGTAGAATCGTTTCGGTTGGAAAAGACCCTTAAGGTCGTCAAATTCAGTCATTAACACAACTCTGCCAAGTTCACAGCTGAACCACATCCCTGAGTGCCACATCTATGTGAGTACGAACTTCTTCAAACTGCAATGAACTTCAGTCTCTCACCTCTTGCATGAAAGACAGAAGAGGCAAGGGGGAAGAGGTGAGGTCTACGTGTCTTTTAGGTACTTCCAAGGATGATGACTCCACCACTTCCCTGAGCAGCCTGTTCCAATGCCTGACAATCCTTTGTTTGAAGAAAATATTCAATATCAAATCTAAATGTTCCTTTGTGCAACTTGAGGACGTTTCCTTTCATCCTGCAACATGTCATCTGGGAGAAGAGGTCAACCCCCACCTTGCTACACCCTCCATTCAGGTGGTTTAGAGAGCAAGAAGGTCTCTCCTAAGCCCCGTTTTCTTCAAGTTAAGCCTTCCCAGCTCCCTCAGCTGCTCCTCATCAGACTTGTGCTCCAGATCCTTCACCAGCCCTACTGCCCTTCTGTGGACACTCTCCAACCCCTCAAAGTCCTTCCTGTAGGGAGGGGCCCAGAAGTGGACACAGCACCCAAGGCGTGGCCTCACCAGTGCTGAGTACAGAGGGACAGTCATTGCCCTGGTCCTGCTGGCCACAGTATTGCTGATCCAAGCCAGAATGCCAGCAGCCTTCTTGTCCACCTGGGCACACACTGGAACATGTTCACCTGCTGCTGACCAGCACTCCCAGGTCCTTTTCCACCAGGCATATTTCCAAGCACTCTGTCCCTATCCCGTAATGCTGCAGGAGGTTGTTTTGACCCAAGTGCAGGACCTGGCATGTGGCTTTGTTGAACTTCATTCAGTGGCCTTGGGCCACTGATCCAGCCTGACGTTGCATCTTTCTGCAAGTTTTGTTCAAAAGAGAGGAAATGCCCAGATTTTCTGTAAGCACCTGACCTGTAAAGATGCCAGAAATCAATTGTAGTGCAGATATCCTATTAAAAAATATTTAATCTGATTCTAACTCTGGGAACTTCTACAGCTTTATACCTCTAACATTTGAACTACTTCAGCTATGATAAGTCATATCACAAAATTTGTGGAAACTCAAAAAAGTTTTCTTTCAGGTTTGTTTTGTGGGGGTTTCTTTGGGTTTGTTTGTTTGTTTGGTTTGGTTTGTTTTGTGGGGTATTTGTGGGTTTTTTTGTGGGTGTTTTTGTTTTGTTTTGTTGGGGATTTTTTTGTTGTTGTTTTGTTTGTTTTGGGGGGTTTTGGTTTGGTTTGGTTTGGTTTTTGTTGTTGTTGTTTCGTTGGTTGGTTGTGTTTTTTTTAATATGTTTCCATTTCTTGTTCTAGAGAAATACCAGATCTGAAATAGTATGAGAAGCTTTCCTTGGCCACGCTGACATAGAGTTTCCCTTGAAATAGAGCAAAAAAATCTTGGGTTTGATCTGTTTCTAGGCCAAAGTTGTCTGAATAAGCAACCAGTTTGTTCCAAGCCCACCTTGATTTTTAACTTCCATGCAAAGAAACCACTGCCACCCTCTTGATGAACCAGACACAGGAGCTTCACATATATTCATATATTTGAGAACCCATCTGGCATTTTACGGCTGAGATGCCTCGAGGAAGTGAACCAATCAATAAAAGCAGAAGGACCAAGGAAACTGCAAACAGGGCAGATTTAATCAGTCTGAAATGGACTATAAAGAAAGCTGTACAGCCTTGCCCTTAGTAGGCACCTGCCTGATAAATTGATCCATTCTACATCTCTCTTTCTGACTGTGAAACAATAAGGTTTCCTCAGTTCACAGGGATATTGCAATATAAAGGACATTAGAGAACATGAAATTCTCAGCGTAATTAAGGTCACTTACATAGGTACCAAGGGTGTGAATTTGCAAGAAATGCATTCCTTCTGTGTCAGCTGCAAAATCTGGGAGCAGGAATATGTCCTGCTTGGAACACAGTGCTCCTGAGTGCTACCGAGGAAGAAATAACAAGTAATATTAAATTCCATTGGTCATTAATATATAATGATAAGTATTTCTTAAATTATTCTGTTCACAGAGTGAAGCCTTTACATTAATTTAAATTAGCAGAAGTAAGTTGCCATAGTGCCAAAGAACTACTTAAATGCAATCTATTCTCTTACTGGAATGAATTAAGTAACTAGTCTTATTCCTATAATCAGCAGAGGGCAGAGCACATCTTGCAAAGCATAGAAGAAGACTGAGAGTCAACAAAATTGCTTGAATATTGCAGGATTCAGGAGTTATTATTGTGGATTTAAGTTCTACTTTGTTTTTGCTTTTGACTTTCATCATTGTCATTTTATTAATAAGATCATAATCTTATTATTCAGTACTGAATGAACATGATCTGCATATGTTTAAGGGAATCAAAATGAATTAAATGAAGGAAGAAACTTGTTATTGATTTGGTTGAAAAAGTATTGATCAGATTAGATGCTAAGCAATGGATTAATTAAGCTCAAGTGACTATTTAATTACTGGGTTAATTTTGACTACTTTTTGTTGGGTTTTTTTGGGTTTTTTTCTGGCAGGACTTGTGACCCCACAAGGGATTCAGATGGGGCAGTCTGTTCTTGAAGGACTGCACCCCATGGAAGAGGTCCACACTGGAGCAGTTCATGAAGAACTGCATCCCACGGGAAGGAAAAATGCTGGGGAAGCTTGTGGAGAGCTGTGTCCCATGGGAGGGACCCTATGCTGGAGCAGGGCAAGAATGTGAGGAGGAAGGAGCAACAGAGACAACATGGGAGGAGGTGACTACAACCCTCATTCCCCATATACTTGCACCACTCAGGCAGAGGAGGTAGGGAAATCTGGAGTGAAGTGAAGCCTGGGAAGAAGAGAGGGGTTGGAGGGGGAAGGTTTCAAGTTTGATTTGTTTGTGTTTGTTTTTTGGTTTCTTTTAATTGTTTCTCAGTATCCTGCTTTGACCTTGGATTTGGCAATAAATTAAACTAACTCCTTGAGTCAAGTCTGTTTTGAAGAACATCACTTCACAGGCGTTGTTTTAGAATTACAGTGTGAAATTCTCTGGCAGCTCCTGCCATGGTGCAAAAGTTCTGGCCCCTTACTGAATGGTGATATGAGCAATGCTGCCTCTCAAGATTTTTTTTAATGAAACAAACAAACAAACAAACAAACAAACAAACAAACAAACAAAAAAAAAAAAAAACAAAAAAAAAACAAATATAGAACTAAAGTTGTCGTAAGAAATGGGGCTTAAGTGGTTCACAGAGAGGAAGAGAAATCAGCTGCTATTTCTCACAGACAGGTTAGTGGCCAGTGGTAAAAACCTTCTTTCTGTTTGGTTTTGCTTCTTGCCTTTTCTTTTACTCTTTTGTTAATTTTAGACATAAGTTCTTATGCCATTTCTCTTCATCTTCTTGTGACAAAGCAATTTGTCTGGAGCCCTAAATCCAGGAATTCCCTGGGTTGAAGGTTCAAGACAGCTTTCTAATCAACCCATCCATCCTCCTCTATGGTGACAGAAAAGGAGAACTGGAAGTTATTCAACATCCTGTATGGCAGCCCTGCTCTGTATGGTTGCAGTTTTAGGGCTGTCTGGTTTAAGGCCCATGGTTTTCTGCCATTCTAGAACATGTTGGCTGACTACAAGCATCGTTGTGCTCCATAGGAATGTTTTGCACTTCTGCCTTTCTTTTAAGGATTTTAATATACTTTATTAATTTAATCTTCACAGCCAAGTGTTGCCCACATTAAACAGAAAAGTGTGACGGAGAATTAAATCTGATTTGCCTGATTCTAACAATTTTCTTGAGAAGTGGAATTCACATTTATGCCCCAAGATAAACAATCTTATTAATTTAGGTGGAATTTACCTTCTTACTAAGTCATTTGTTTCCCTGTTTGTTTGCTTTTCTCCCTACAAGTTGTTGCTGAAGTAATTGTTCATTTCACCCACGAGAGGGCAGCAAGAAGTTTAAAATCCCATATTTTATGTACTTGGGCTATTTCAGGGAGCTAGTCAAATTTCCATTATGTACTGTGAGGAAAATTCCAGTAAAAAGTCTTCTTTTCATCCAAGAACATCATGAAGAATCAAAGTATCATTTTTCAATTTTTTTTTTTCCTGAAATGATTTTTTTTTTCAGAAACCTGAATTTTAAAATGTTGAAATGTTTCATTCTGTCTTGGTTCAACAGTTTGCCCTCATCCATATCATAGTTTGAGTGCTTGGAGTCAGTTTTCCATATAGAATAGACAGTCTGAGTTTTTCTTCCATGATGTTTTAAGAAGAAAAGAGAGGTAAACAGGGCAGTTAAGACCATCCCACACCTAGACCATAAAGTCTGAGAGAAGCACAGGAATTCAGGCCTGCCTTTCACATGGCATTTCCTCACCACAAAATGGATCATGAAAAACTCTTTGAGAGAATTAAAAATACCTTAGCTCAGTCAGTTCAAATCCATCATTAAATACTTTCTGGAGAAGCAATTTTAAAATGGAAGAAAGATTAAAATGGTCCTTAAAGAAGGCTTCAATCAGTGAAAATCCCCTGCCCATTGAAAAATCCAGTTATATGAAATTCCTAAAAATATCCAATATAGATGATTTTCACCAATATTCAGTTAACTGCCCTTTGAAAAGGCTGTGAGATCATATGACCACCATTGCACAGGCTTATTTTTATATATGTGCATTAAAAAATCCTATTTATACTGTTGCACTAATGTAAAGGAAAAAATCGAGACACTGTGGCACGCTGAGATAAAAGGTTTAATCCACTCAGGATTATAAAATATCCTCAGTTATACATACATGCTTTTTAAGGAAAGTTACACTGATAGGGGATTCTGCAAAAGGCTTAGACTACAATTTTTATTTGCATGCAATTACTTCAGGGTATTGCTGTATTTTTAATGAAAGAATATTTGCTTTACTGATTCTGGTGAATCAGAAATTATACAACTTGCCATAGATCAGTCTAGCTCAGCTTCTTACAATTGGTGTCTCTCATTTTTGTCAGTAAGCTGAGGCAAAATAACTTAAGACAAACTTAAAGGAACACTGATGGCTTTTCAGAACCGAAATTCACATCATAAATATTTCAGAGTGCTATCAAATCACTTATCCAGTCAATAAGAACACCAGTTAGAAAAGGCTATGGCTTATACATATGTTCCATATTATCCAAACAAATATTCTGTGAATTGCAATGGAAATGAAATCAATCCTCAAAGAAGGACAACAGAAACTGAGCTGCATTTGCTATACCTCTTTAAAATTCTCCTTTTCTGCTTGCTTGCTGAGCTTCAGAAAAGTCACGTATTGATACATTTGCTTGTACAGGAAGGACTTTTTTTGGTTTCTTACAGGTCTGTCTTTCATATAATGTGTTTTAAAGCCCTCACCAGTTCTATTCTGCAGTGTCATCAACATAGCATGCATTTCAAAATATGATGTGTCCAACAGTGTCCATATGAGTCTAGTCCCTCAATATTGCAGCTATACTTTGAACTGTCTCATCACCTGCATTCAGATATATGGAAAATATTTCCATCCCTTCATGAGCTTCTCCATTCAGAGTAGAAATCTGTGATTTGGCCTTCAGCTTGGGCTGACAGCACAGTCTTGGTAGGAGGGTTCTGAAACAAAATTACATTGTTTAGTAGTTAGTTTCTCACTGCGAATTGCTTAACATGTGGTGCCTGAAGCCGTCCTACAGGACAATACGGTGACTGTGTGCTTTGTTTTTGTTGAAGTATTATGCCAGTTCCTCACTCTGCACAACTCCCTTTGATGGCAAAACATCTTCTTGTGCTTCTAGCATTCAGAGTCAGTTTTGTTTAAAAATTCAGTGGTAAGATTTAGCTTTGGGAACCCGCCAGAATAAAAGCTGTGGTGTGCAGCAGCATCATTTCAAGAAGGGCACTGAGGTGCTGGAGCATGTCCAGAGAAGGCCAACAGAGCTGGAGAAGTATCTAGAGAGTATGTCATGAGAAGCAGCTGAGGGAGCCAGGGGTGTTTATCCTGTAGAAAAGGAGGCTCAAGGGAGACTTTATCGTTCTCTACAACTCTGAAAGGAGGTTGTAGCCAGGTGGGGGTTGGCTTCTTCTCCCAGGAAACAAGTTATACAACAAGAGAATATGGCCTAAAGTTGTACCAGAGGATGTTCAGGCTGGACATCAGGAAGAATTTCTTCATGGAAAAGGTGGTTAAGCATTGGAACTGGCTGCCCAGGGAAGTGGTGGAGTCACCATCCCTGGAGGTATTCAGGAACTGGACATGGCACTTAGTGCCATGGTCTAAGTGACAAGGTGGAGATCAGTCGAAGGTTGGACTCGATTACCTCAGAAATTTTTTCCAACCTAATTGATTCTGTGATCACCTCAGTTTCCCTTGTTATTTATACTAAATTGAAATAGAGGCACTGAGGAGGCACAATTTGTGTCTTAGGAACATGAACATTGCTCAGAATTAGTTTTGCCATCATTGGCACAGAAATTTCACTGTGGCAAGCATTGCTGGATGCTTTATATCTGAACAACTACCTTATTCACCTCTTGCAGTGTTAGATTTCTCTTTTCCATGATCCTACACCCAAACAAATACATAACATGATACTTAAGAAGTTTGCCTGTACTTTAGAAGAAAAGCAGCAATAGACATGTTCAAATGTATTTATTTTCTCCTGATTGGTAGTGATTTAGCCTGGATCCCCAAATCACTGCCAAGCAGCAAGAGAGCACATATTTGCTCTGCTTGGATTGATGCTTCTCAGTTTGGACAGCAGCATTTGAAGCTGCAGTGTCAGTAGGAAATACACAAAAGCTTGACTCGAAAAGCACTGAGCCCCTTTCATGAGCCCTCAAGGATGTCAAACATTGTTTGTCCAGTTCTCAAGCGCACGCTCTGACATATCTAAAAGCTGGGGCTTTTGTCAAAACAGCCAACTAATGTCCCCATGGGCCTTTCACATCATAGTGTCAGTGCTTAGCTCCAAGTGTGCAGGAGCTGCCATAACACATCAAACACGGGCTCCATCTGGCCCAACAGGCTGTCCCTGGCACTCCCTGGCACTGGAGGCCTCGGAGGGGTCTCTGTAGTGGTCAGTCATCAGTAACCTCTCCAGCAAGGGCTTCTTCTGACCATCAGGCAGTCAGTGACCGCTTGTACATTACTATTTGTGTACGAGTCCATATGTGCCAGGCAAAGAAGGAGTTTGAATTTCGCTTGTTCTTTTAATCTCTTTTAATGCAACTCACGGATCTCTTTGTTTGGTTCTCTTATTTTTAAATAAGTTGACTAAAAAGATGCTTGCAAGCTATTATATCTTTTGGCCAAGAGTTCCATATAACAGCACTATGTGTACGTGTGCGTATGTAATCAGCTTGCTAATTTTAAACTATTGTTCTGTTTTAGGGGAGGAGAAGTTTCTATATCCTTTGTATGTTCTATATGCCATTATTTATTATACATTATGCCTTTGTGCAGCCTTCTCACATTTGCTGTACAGTGTAAAGCATCTGACCTACTCATTCTCTCCCTGAAAAAAAATGTCATTATGTAATTGTCTTGATCAAGTTTGCTGTAATTCTCCACATTTTTTATTTTGAGTATTTCATTTGTTATTTTTGTTTGGATTTTGAAACTTACTGATGGAGATAAATTTCATAATTTAACTATTCTGAAAGAAGACCCAGTCTGTTTTCACTGCTGCTCTTATTCCTGTTCCTCAAATTGATGGCCATTCTTTCTTACTCTCTACTCCTCATTCTTTCTGTTTCAGAGGTAAATTCTCAGCCCTACTAAAACCAAGTGAATTTTGCAGATCAGCAGAGCCAGGGTTAGACACTTCAGCTAAGGATGCTGAAGAAACTGCAACATCAACTGTGGCTAAGGAGATGATACAAGTAGGCACATGGACACCTAAGAGAAATACTACTTATAAATAAAATTTACATTCTCTGCTCAATAGCCTTTTGAAACACCAAATTCCAAAGGTGCCTAAACTGTACCAGAGGAGGCCACAGAGATAATGAGGGGTCTGGAGCATTTCTCTTATGAGCAGAGACTGCAGGAGCAGGGCCTGTTTGATCTGGAGAAGAGAAGACAGAGAGGGGATCTCATCAATGCACATAAATATCTCAGAGGTGGATGCCAAGAGGGTGGTGCCACACTCCTTTCAGTGGTGCCCAGTGACAGAACGAGGAGCAATGGCCATAAACTCAAAGATAAGAAGTTTCACCTCAACATGAGGAAGGAATTCTTTACACTGAGGGTGGCAGAGCAATGGAACTGCCATGGGAGGGTGTGGTGTCTCCCTCTCTGGAGGCATTCCAAACCCACCTGGATATGTTTCTGTGCCACCTGCTCTAGGTGACACTGCCTTGGCAGAGAGTTGGGCTGGATGACCTCAAGAGGTGCCTTCCAAACCCTAACAATTATGTAATTCTGTGATGTGATTTGTCCCGTCTTCCCTCAGCTGCCAAATGTAAAGCGATGACCTTACAACATATATAACTCCTCAATTCAGGCACAGTTTCATTTACAATTTATATGGTTTATATCAAACAGTTATCACGCAGGATATTGAAGGTCAGAAATTCAGGTATCTTCTTCCATGCAAGAAAGTAGTCTGATACCAAACTGTCCCTTTCTATCAGGACAAATACATTTGTTATAATTGCCCACATTTGTTCTAGTTTACTGTAAATTGAAGGCTTTTCAAGGAGAGGCAGTAAGGGTCCTCTGTTCTGAACTTTGTCTGATTGTTAAGTGGCTTGCAAGAGGTAAGAGGTACAGATCTACAACCTCTTAGGGAGGGGAAGAAAGTTATTCTTTTTTTTTTTTAACTTGGTAAAAGCTTTAAATATTTGGCTACTGAATAAACTAACTGTATCTGTCTCCTTACATGCACTTTATATAATAGTCTCCTCTTCATAAAGTAGAGACCTTGGAGACAGCTTAAATAGAAAGAATCAGACACATGAAACAGAATAAATTAAGGCCAAGACAAGAGCAGACCCACTTGTTTTTCAGTGTCTGTTTCTGTTCTGCACACAAGAGTATCATCTTGGGTAACCAATTCTTCTCATGCATCACAGAGGAAGCCTGAGATCACAGCTCTGGATTGTGATTTTTCTGGAAGAGACCAGATGCTCCCACGATTGCATGTTGCACTACTACGTGTTGTACAATCAAATGCACTTTCATGTTTTAACTTCTTTCAAGTAGTAATAACAAAAGCAGCAGCAATGATAATAATGATAATGACACAAAGAAAAAGCCAGGTTTTATTAGATGTACTGATACAGGTAAGGAAAAAAAAGGCCTAAATCACAGACCCATAAGCTCTGCAGGTCTAATGTATTCCTTCTCCTTATAAATCTTGCCCAATATATTCTTGGCAAAAGTGCATTCTCACCAGGACATTTGGAATGGATCTAAAAAATTAGATTTATCATTCTTTTTTAAGCAAATTGGGTGCAGACAGGTTCTCCCTTAGCACACAGCTTTATCACAGCTCTTGGCCATTCCTGGATGTTATAACATATCCCCTCTTATGAGATCTGATACTGGAAAAAGACCACTTTGCTTTTTCTGTCAGGTATACAATAGCTAATCCTTTTCACAGAGGTCTTGCATTTCTCTCCAGACTAATCACAGCTGCAATACACTGGAAGGTAACTCACAGTGCAGAAATAATGTACCTGAACGGCCAAAATGCAATTTAGCCGTGCCAATAGCAAGTGAGCAATGTTCAGCCCCGAGAGGGGTAATGTTCCAAAGGTACTACACAGTTCAAGATAATTCTGTGGGTACTTTCAACCAAGTTCTGCTTGCATTTGCATCATTTTTGCAATGGTGACATCCTTGTATGAGAACAAGTCAAAAGAGATTCACGTATCTTCTTCCAGATGATCAGTAATAAACAAACTAACAAAGGCCACGTGTGCATCTCTGTGCTTCCATTCACTCAATGCCTATGAAGGAGCATTTGCATTCAAGTCAAGATCTTTGCTTGAATGAAAAATTATTCCCACTGGAATCAAACGGGGCTATTTGACATAAGTACAGGAATCGGTTTAGTATCTCTCCCTGCCAAGGGACTCTGAGCCTAGGCCTGCTGCTGTTGAACTCTTCAGATAGACAGGGCTCATTATCCTGTCCTTGTAGGAGATTAGGGACTACTCCTACAGCCCTGCAGAAGGCCTCTCACTGGCACTAAGACCTAAATGCCGGATAAGTGACTTTCATTGAAAACACTTCTAATGATATTTCCAATGCCAGAGCAAATTCCTGTCCTCAGACTTTTGGGCTATGGGATCCTGCTGCGGCTGTGTGAAGAGGGTTTATCCTCAGCATGAAATTTTTCACACCCCACTGTTTCAGTGAGCAGAAATTGCAATTAATCTACTTCAATTTCAAAAGAGAAAAAAAAAAAGTAATTACAAAAATTATAGTAATTGGGGCACTCAGCTGCATTTCAAAGGATATTCTTTTCTTTAGCATTCTTGCTGAAATGTACTTTCGGAATTCCTAAGGAAATGCCCTTCCCCCATCATCAGACTTCCTGAAAAATTAATCCTAAACAATACCATGGCATGTGTATAAAGTCACTGAAATCAAAGGATACAAGTCAATGGCAATGTTATATTCAAAAGTCCTTGATCTTAAGGAAAAAAACAGCAATAAAATTCATACAGTTGTTGTTGTAAACAAAAGTATCTCTGAGCTTCCTGCAAATTCAGGGCCTGAACTGAAATGTCACTGAAATGACAGATACGTTTTCTTAAGTTAAGTGACTTAATGTGATGTAATGTAATATCTGAGTGTCATGATAATAGTGCTTTCATGACCAACAGAACTTTTAAGCCAGGTTTCCTACAGAAATGTGGGTTTATCCTGTAAATAATATCTTTTTACTATTACAGCCCTGGTGCCTCTCCCCTTTCTTTCCAGTTCCCTGGGGCAGTCCATGTGTGCTGCAGCACTGATTGCTGCCAAAAGAAACAGACAACATCTCTGTTCTCTTGGATTTTCCTCAGCAGGAGGATTAAGGTCTCCCTTCTGCTAGAGCACTGTTTTCACCAAGTGAGTAGGGCATCATGTATTTGAGATTGCAACACTATTCTTTCTTTTGGTCTCAGTTAGTAGTCAAGGCCTGATGATAAGAGTAATGTAATACAGTTAAAAATGCTATACATACACACTTTTAATAACTACCTTTTTTTTTTTATTTTTCCTGGTGTTATGCTACCCTGCCACTGCCTCTCTGATTCACAAAGTCAGTGGTTTCAGTCTGGGTGGAGGGATGCAGTGAGCCATCAGCATTCCGGCTCCTTTGTCAGAAGGAGTTTGAGGATGGTGGTGCCTTTTTCCTCCCTGTAGGATCTGCTTAGAGTCATTTTTATGTGTTTGCTAACACTTTCTAACTTGCTTTTTCTTCACTGGTCTGCAGTTCATGATATATTTCAATTACTACATATGTTGTGCTTTACATAGTTTTTCCTTTGTGTTTACTTCTTTCCTAAAACCAGTTTAAGCTTAGCTCCAGGTCTGTGTTTCTGTAATTCACTGTGGGTGAGACGTGCACAGCCATGGGGTCTCCAGGGTCATCCTGTGCTCCAACTCTGACCATCCCACACCTGTGCACCTCTCAGCAGCATCCTGTTCTTCACTCCTCAGGGCTTCTACTGTCATAGCAGTGCTGTGACACATTTCCTTGTGTTAGCCTTAAATATCTTGTTCTGTGCAGATTAGCTGCTTCTGACTGTAAGTAAAATTACAGTCATACCATACAAAGATAACAAAGGACAAAAAGCATGGGCATAGCTGCATGGTCATTAGAAAGATTCCTTTTCAGAACATGTAAAGACAAAGTTCCAGGCAGGCCAAGACAAGTTTAAACAAAATCTGACAAAACTTCCTCCTGAGGTCTTGCAAAATCAATACAAATCCTGTGGCTGTGGACAGTTGCTAGTAAGTGTTTTTACCAAGCTCCTACACTGTGGTACAGTCCCTGAAACCTTTTATCTTTAGAAAATAAGGTAATGTTGAGAAAGGGAAGTAGTTCATTTCCTTTGTGAATTGCCTGTTTTCTTTACCATAGTTCTATATATATATCTTTCATTTCTAAGGGAATTTCTGTGGGGAAAACAAACAAACAAACAAAACAAAACATTTATAAGACTGGCATGACCAGGAAGCCAACCTGAGTACAAAACAGAAAGCAATGTCTAACAGAGGCCTCAGAAGCATGGAAATGAGACATAGAGCAGCAAGAAAAGTCACTGCAGCCTTTCTCCTCACATTTCCTTATATTTAGAGTTTGCAGATTCCCCAGTCAGCCGTGATCCTCTGTTTCACCTGCAGCCTGGTTTCAAGGAGGTGCCACACAACATCAGAGACTTCCCCGGGAACTGCAGAACTTACTGGACCACCTGCACTCACTCCACTCAGACTCGCATCCCAGATCCATATGAGGAGTGGCTGAGGGCACTTGGTGTGTTCAACCTGGAGAGGAGGAGACTGAGGAGAGACCTCACTGCAATTACAACTTCCTCAGGAGAGGCAGAGGGATGAGCACTGATCTCTGCTCTGTGGTGGGCAGTGACAGGACTCAAGGGAATGGCCTGAAGCTGTGTCAGGGGAGGTTTAGGTTGGGTATTAGAAAAAGGTTTTTCACCCAGAGGTAGATTGGTCACTAGAACAGGCTCTCCAGGGTACCAAGGCTGACAGAGTTCAAGAAGTTCTTGGACAATGCTCTCAGACATATGGTGTGACTCTTGGGATGATCCAGTGCAGAGCTGGAAGTTGGAGTCAGTGATCTTGTGGCTTCCTTGAAACTCAGGATATTCTGTGAGTCTGTGGTTCTGTTTTTTCATGTGTTTGGTTATATCTCAGACCACATGGGTCATGTCTGAGCCTGACAAAGGGCCTAAAGTACAAAGGGATACAGGATGACCAGTGAAGAAACAGCAGGAAAAGCCTTGAGATGTCCCTGGATTGCTTTAGGACTTAGGGTAGGCTACTGAAGCCCAGGAAAGGCTGTGGGCACTCAGCTGTGCCTAAAGGTGTTGTGAAACACAGGGAAACACTCCAGTATGTAAGAACTTGTGCATCCAGCGATCACACTCTAAGGAGTCAGTGGAAACAGCAACCAATCTTCCTCTCCTAGTGCTCCTATTCCCATAACTCAGCATCAGCCCAACCAGCAAGCCTCTTTGTCACACCCAGAGTCCTAAGGCACACCTCACTGCCACCTTGGGCTGCCACTGCCTGAGCTGCTTTTAGCTGGTCCGTGGCTGATCCACTGCATTCCCTGGCTGTTTGCTGCTCCATGTCAGGCAGTGGGATCTTCTCTTTGACACACAGAATCACAGAACGGTCTGGGTTGGAAGGCACACTAAAGATCAAATGGTTACAACCCCACTGCCCTGCAGAGGAATACCTTTCACTGGACCAGGTTGCTTAAAGCCCCATCTAACCTGTCCTTGAACACTTCCAGGGATGGGACATCCACAACTTTTCTGGGCAACCAGTTCCAGTGCATCACCATTCTCATAGTAAAATATCTTTTCCTAATATCTAATCTAATATTCTCTGTCACTTTGAAGCCATTGCCCCGTGTCCTGTCCTTTTCCATGTGATGGTACAGCACCTCAGGTACTGCCAGCTGGGTATTCCAACAGGAGGCTTCCCCAAGCATCAGCCTCCTGGGGAAGAGCCATGAGCAGAAAGCTTCCCAGAGGTGCCACCCTTGAGTAGACCTCTGAATCAGGAGGGCATTGCAACTGCATCCTACTGATCCCATTTCCATAATTGAAAGATCTGTTGTCCCTTAATACGGATTTTTATGCTAATCCTTTGCAGAGACTAAGGTAGCTGTATGAACAGTTTAGGAAGCCAAGCGCAGAGGAACTGGTCTGGGAGAGATCCCTGACATAATTAATAAATAAATAAATAAATAG